>LPNX010807379.1:3252-87800 GCA_001517045.1 Pseudotsuga menziesii
GAATATTAACACCAATTACCTCCATTCCTATCTTTCTGCTATTTCAAATTTTGTGGAACACTCTAGAATACTTGCATGTGAAGGCATTTGCTATCGATGGGAAGGTTGTACTGGATTCCTCCACGAGTTGGGACTTACCTCTTCCTTTTCCACTATATGTCCAACTATTTCGCACTTCATCGAGGCCAAATACTGAGCTCATTTCACTACCCCTAGGTGTATCCTCCATGCCCTTTTCTTAGGGAAATCACTTCCTTCTTGGAGTTCCTTCTTTATGCATTATTGTGCTAGGGGATAGTTTAACCCCAACGTTTGATAGCTTGTCTTTCAGTTGTTGCACCTTGTGATGTGATAGAAATATATCTTTGGAATGGTGTTAACCAAGCTTAATCTTCTCTGTTGTAAACAACTTGGATTTGGATCCTTCTTCTCCCAACATTTTTTGGATCCTGCTAATGATAATCTTTGAATCTCTATATATGACTATGTTTGAAAGGTGTAGGGAGTCAAATATATAGATAGATAGATAGATAGATAGATATATCTTCCAAATGGATGATCATGGACTATCCCAGTAGGACTTACATTCAAATTTCATGCCTTGCTAGGCTCCTATCCTCATTTCCTTCAATGCCAATCTTGTACAAAATCATTATATCTTGTATGAAATCAATATCTCTCATTACTGCATCATGCCCGCATTACCATTTACGCTTTTATTTTTTTGGTCGTTTTGAAAATAACTTAATGGATTAGTTTCATATTTTCCAAAATCACTTTAATATTTTTTGTTTATTTGTATTAAAGGGGTTAATAATAATCTTTGTTTCTTTTGCAGATAAAAAAATGATATTAAAGAAAATCAAATAATATATTATGGAAGAAAAAATAAAAAGCTCACATGAAAATTCCTTTGGATTTCGGTACGATTCTTTTCAGCTCTCTTGTTAAGTATTTAATAATATCATTGTCTCTTGTCCCACTAATCTCTCATCCTATCCTCTTTCCAAATTGTAATATTATTTTTCTATAATAGACGAATTCGTGTCATACTAAAGAAAAATCATTCATATTATTAAACTCTTATATAAAATTTATTAATTTACTAATATTAAACTATAATAATAGCAGTTTAATAAACACTTTGTATCTTCCATATTAAAAAGTTTTCTTTACATTTAATTGTTGTTTGCGACTTAGTTAATATTTTTCTACAAACAACATCGCCGGTATATAATGAGAACAATAACATTAGCAGTTAATATTTTTCTACAAACAACATCGCCGGTATATAATGAGAACAATAACATTAGCAGAGACCCGCATTAAATAGTTCATCTTACATTCAATTATGTATGTATTAACATTTTTACATAAATGTATCATTTTTTTTCATAAAATTTAAAATACCATCTTATAGATTATAAAATTTAAATAAAAATAGTAATCCTTCGTCTTTGGTTTGCTCAACTAACCTAACAAAATAGTTAACATAATATAATATAATAGTAATTTTAATTTTGTTATAAACTTTTTATTGTAGACAACCAAGCTTTACTTTTAGATGATTTCGTAGACAATAATGTATTTATGAAGTGATCATAGATGCAACTTTAGATGTGCTTTTCTCTACCAAGATTAGCTTTCTAAAGTGCCATGCTTTGTTTTTCTACAGTCATAAAACTCAAAATAAATTAACCTATTGCTATTTTTCCCAAAATTTTCCTAAGAGGCAGGTACTAAGCAGCTTTGCTGCTAATTTCACTTGTTATTAAAAACAACTAAGAACTAATAATTCAAGGGGAGAATAAAAATTATAAAAATCCTCAAAATATTTACCCAAATAAATTCAATGCCCCAGGGTTTAAAACCCATCTTAAGGTTAAAAACCCATCCAGACTATGGTATTTAGCTTAAAATAGCTCCCATCCCAACCAACATTATATCCGAATAAATCACTAAGTTAACTAAAATGACTGATCCTTTACAAAACTAAAAGACTCCTGACAAGTATTTCAAAAGTCCCACTGGTTTGTCATGTATTTTCCTACAGTAGTAACAATAAATAAAAAGCCATGATTAGAAACTATAAAATCTTGAAATTCATCGAACCAGAACTCCCCTTTCCGCATATCCACAACCTGTTTTGAGAAAGAATCAATAAGGGAATTGAAATTTCGATGAATATAATGATTCTGAAGTTGTTGAAATTGTTTATCAGATTTTCATGTTATTACATCAATGTTCAAGGGTCAAAGTTAGAAAAACTGAAATACCCTCACAACAATAACAACAACAACAACAACAAACCTAATCTACAATGACTTTCAAGTCACCAAACACTTGTGAGGAGTAATATATGTATTTTTACTCCAAAATTCAACAACCCTACAATATTAATAATTCTGATTCCTTCCCGGCATCCCTGTTTGTTGGTTTCCCATAAAAAAAACCACAAAAGAAACCGTACTCACAGGACAGTTCTGAAAATTTGGAAAAATGCAATAACTGAGACACAAATGTGTGATGCATGTAGTTTCTTTTAAACAGACACGTCAAATCTAAGCATTGTATAAAGAAAAAACACTTAGGACATTTATAATGACTTTACGTACAATGTTGGTAATCATATTCCCACACGTTACAATTAAAATTGATTTTTACAACTTGGTCATGTCCTTGTACTACTCCAGCTGCAATTATTCTACTAATTATGTTGTTGGGATCATATTTATATACTTTTGTTGTATACTGTATATATGTTTGTGTCGTTTTATATATATATATATCTATATCACAATCAGACATAGGTAAGTGGCCTCAATCCAACACCAATTAAATCAATAGAGATAACAACATCTCACTTGTTTTAAGTCATAAAAAAAATGAATGGCCAAATATTGTAAGTAATGAGATTGCTTTGATAATCAAAGAGAAGGAAGTTGCTCATTCAATTAAAATATTAAAACAATATACATATACAACATACACACATTAGTTATATTTATTGCAGCTTTGGATTGATAAAAAAGAAATAAGTTTTCTTTATATGGAAACCTCGGAAATAATTATAATATGGAAAAAGTATGATACTAAAAACTATTATAAAAAAATTGATTTATCTCACCATTTGTATTTATATACTCAAATATATTTTGTTGTATACAACATGATGTTTTACTGTAAATGGATATTTTGGCTGATTTGAATAAGCTTCCTTTGGTTCCTTTTAATTCAATCGTCACTCGATTCAATTTTCCAAAGCTTTAACCCATGTAGACAAAACCTGGATTCGTAACAATACAATATCGTAATCCCATTAAGGATCCCTCTTTATTTATTTTTAAAGGTTTCCAAGGTGAAGATTAGAACTCAAAAACTTAGTTTGTGTTAGTGGAAAGTAGTTAGTTCGTTGACAAAGCTTTTATCTTCCACGAAAGCATTAATATCAATGACATTTCGGCACTTGTCATTTTCATGGTTGAATCCAACTATTCCATAGTAGGGTTAGCTATCGGGTACCGAGTTCAATACTAAAGTTATTCTTTGTAAGTTCATAATTTTCATTATGGTTATTGGTATTAGAGGTTGGTTGTGCAAATTCTAGGGCTATCTCCATATTTTGCAAGGTGCTACTGGTTTAAACTTTAAACTTTAATGTAGAAATATAAAAACATTGAGTTACAAGACATGGATTGGATATTTTTGTTCGAGAGTAAAGAATATCTCTAACAACTGTCTAGTTCTATGTTCTTCCATAATCAGATAAGAGATTTCTTATCTCAGTAATTTTCATTTTAGTTGCGAGTATTATTACTGGTAACAATGACACCCTCAACACATACCTTTTATACTTCTCACCCATTCTGTATACAGTTGAACAATTGCAAGACAATCTCATTAACAAATTGGCTTTGCAAATCTAGGTAATCACTAATATTCCTACCCCATCTGTGAGCTCGGTATCTAATACACTGATTATGTGGTTGAGAAAAAAAAAAATTCTTGTTAATGGGACCGAACCTTAACATGAAGGAGTGTGTCGTTCGTTTATACATCCCGCCATGTTGTCTATAAAGAAGGACCTTAAATTAATATAGATTCTTCATAGCAACAAAAGGTGCCCGATATAATGACTAATGCACATCACTTTTATCCTTCCTAGAACCAGGTTACAATATCTCTTCTATGTTCAGGTTACAATATCTCTTCTATGCTCACATTACAGTATTGACTTCAGGTTACAATATCTCTTATATGTTCAGGTTACAATATCTCTTCTATGTTCACATTACAGTATTGACTTTGTTCATGTTGCTACATTACTAGGTACTATGGCTTGCTGGCTTCTTTACTAGTTTCATCGTTCTCTATATCATTCTTTGGTGCTCCTATTAATGCACTTATGTGTCATTTTTTTAACCGCAAAAATTGTTATTGTGCATGCTTATTTTGAGCTTGTATTTTTGGAAAGTCGAAAGATACAAGAGATGTTGTAGCATCAATTGTGTTGCCATCATCTTCGAATCTTTCAATAGTGAACAATGGCTCAATGAGAACTTTCAATTGGATAGAGCACCAGAGCACGTTAATTAGAGTTGGTAGCACACTTACAAAACAATGAAAGAAAGCATGCATATGGGAAAGAAGGATAAGAATCTAGAGTGAAGTTTGACATACGTGGAATGGAAGCGACAGAATCCGACAGAGAGTGGGAACGAAAAGTTGAGGGTTCATAGATCCTATAAACCTGTCTGAAAGACAATTATGAAAACCTAGAACATAGAAAGATTGCAAACATAGGAGGAAAACCAAGGCAAGTAAACCAAGACAAAGGAGGAATAGAACATAGCTCCAAGATTGGCACATGGTGGACACAATATCATCCTCCTTAGTTCACCCATATTTTCCATATGTTATTCGTTTGCAACATGGAATCCACCATTTGAGGCAGTTGTTTTTGTCAAGTATATGCACCAAGTTAATCTACAAAATTCATATAAATGACATCATGCATTTGTGTCATGTCAAGTATATGAACGAAGTTAATCTACATAATTACATTGCTCCAAAAGGTGCAATATAATGTCGAAAGGAAAATTGAATAATATAAATTGAATTAACATTAAATATAATTGGTCTTTAAAAAAATTATGTTGATTTAAGTTAGTAACAACGTTACAACTTTGGTTGTAACTTATTATCTTATAAAAATTACAATTACTTATAAAATATATTAAAGTACATTAAAAGAAGAGATACTCTAGGCTCTTAGTATGTTTGAGGGCATGTCTCAAAGAGGCATAGTCTCGTGGAAATCAATGATAATGAGTCATGTGCAAAGAAAGAAGTGTAATGAGGTCAATAAACTCTTTTTTTCAAAAGGGTATTTAATGTAGTAAAACATAACGTAGGCACATTTGATATCCTCTTATCATAGTGGGTACACTGAGTTGCTTTGCAACATGGCACAGAGATTCATTTACTTACTAAGAAGTATATTTGATATCTACATACTTTCACTCCCAAATTTCCACAAGTAAATTTAATAATGGGAATTGTCATTCGAACACTTTCTCTTGTAAGCCCTCTTTGGTTTTATATTCCATAATGGTCTAGGTGTGATCCATTCAATTTAGTTAGGGGTGATCCATTCAATTTACTATTGTTTTTGGAGCTACCAATAGGAGGAAGATCTCAATCCTCTTCCCAACCACATGTAGCTTATGGCACCAGCTCCTAGTGAATTGGTCTATGTTCCATGCCACCATACCATATCAATATAGCTAGGTGGATCAATGTTATAAAGAAAAAATGAATAATATATAATCACAAAACAAATCACACCACTTAAGTGACCATGTAACTACTCTATTTCTCTGTTATATAATCAAGTTGTGCTTGTGTGCATTATAACATTAAGAAATGATGCTAACCCGTGCATGACGATTAACTTCATAATTGAATAAGCATGGAATTAATATTAAAACTATGTACTAAATATCCCCATGTCATCATCAATGCAATTTCTAGGGGACCTAGGAGCCAAGTAATCATTGTGCTTCCTATATAAACCATTTATTTTGTCTAACATACTAAGGGCTAAAGCACTTAAATATAGAATAAAATACAAGATAGAAGATTCTTCATTATCATGGTTTTATAATGAAATAATTTTTAATATCGGGTTAATTCCCTTTGTAATTACATATCCAATTTCTATAAATCTATAACTAACTATAGTGCTTAATTGAAGACTTTTTTTAAATAACGTTAAAAGTAATATTTTCAGAAGAGAGATATATACATGATTTTAAAGTTTATCACAATAGGGATAGGTTTGTTGGTCAAAAGTAAACTTGAAATCTAAGAAAAATGGTGATTAATCCCTAAATGCATTGATCCTAAACCATGGGGATATGTCCTTCAACCATAATACTTGCATAATAGTGCATTGATCATAAACCATGGGGATATGTCCTTCACCCATAATACTTGCATAAGAGTGGTAGACAATCCCAATTGGAAGGCTTGACACAATAGATATAGGTTGGCTCACCAATGTCATGGTTACTTTACATATGGCTTGGATGTGCAAATTTTAACCACATAAAACCATGGAAAAAAATGTAGGCCTCTGCCATGAACAAAATTCTCATTACAGACAAGATGACCTCTAAGTTTATGACAATGTCGGGGAAATACAATCTCAGTTTTGCACAATTGTTGGAAAGAATTAGCTTATGAGCAGTTCATACTCAGCAATGGCCTTCATATCTACTTCAAATTTGGTGAGAGGAGAAAAAAAGAGTCAGATTCATGTTTTGCAGAAGAATATGAAACTCACTCTTTACAGAACCAAAAAAATTTCATACCTGAATGCCTATGGAATCCCTTCCTCATGTGTGTAAAATAGGCCCAATTCGAAATACAAAACCAAGCATATGAAAAGTTTTTCAATCAAAACACCCATCATGACTTTATTCAAACATACCATACGAAGACAGAATTATAGAACATACAATCCATTATATTTATACGATCATAATCTCAATTCAGAAAACAACTTACATGAAATCCATATATGCTTAATTACTAATAAACAAGGAATCCAATTCTTATTGTTTCACATTGATATGGCCTATTTTCAATTTGTGTGAGCTAATACTACATGGAAGTGCAACATCTGGTAGCATGTTGGAACAATTTCCCATGTTGGAGCAGCAGAGGATTAATCACCAGATCGTCACGGGTAAAAAGTCATTTTTGTAGAAATTTTACATCGCTTATTTAATTAGAATCACTCCCACATTTATTGATATATAGTAGTTTGTTTGTCTAGCTGCAGGGTTGTGCTCACAAAGAGGACCTTGCACACTTCGTATTTGAGCATTTTAGCTCCAAGGTCGTACAAGTAGGGCTCTGCGGGACTCCCATTTGATTCTTTGAGCAGATATGATGCAGATTCAATGTTGTCCCATATGCCCAGCCCCATAATATGATTGTCATCTAGAGACGTATAAAAGGTGTAGGAACGAATCCATTTCAACTGCTTAAAGTATGTCTTTAATATGGAAAGACAAGTGTATGCGAGTACCTCTTGTTTCTTTTTGGTGGAATGTGTTCTACAAAGATTCACAAATGTGTCTAAGCCTTGGCTGGCCATACGATAAATCTCGGTACTCCTCGCACCTTAATTGAAACCATCACCACTCCACCTCCCTCACTAATGATGACGTCCATTCCTTGTTAAATTCATCTACAATTCTAGAATCCTGTTTCTCTGACAATACCGCTTTCAAGACAAAAAAATCACTTACTCTAGAAATATCGAATATATTTTTAGCGTATGAACTTCATGAATATATGTCTTCATGTTAATGTCATGAATTTATTATATATACTTGGCCAAGAGCCATTAACACTGATAAGGACGGTCGTTGTGGTATTTCCTTCCTTATGAAAGGAAGAGATTAGTTCTGTACTGATGTGGTGGAACACATCTCGAATATTGTAGCATTCGATTGGCTTATAGATGGCGAGTGCCACTCTGCTGTTCGCCGCCTCTCGTGGAAGTGGAAGTGCAAGAGCCATTAATTGCATATGTAGTTGTTAATGTAGAAAAAAGAGAAATTTGATCTTGCTTATATGCTCTAATAAACGAGAAGAGTGAAGGATCGGGCGGGAGACTTGTAACCTCAATTTGGCTTCAAAATCTGTGTGTGAAAGTTCGAGCATCGTAGTAAGGAACATGTCGAAAATGAAGAAGCTGAGTGGTGGTTCCAGAGATGTTATCAATAATCAAAACTTCCTTATTCATGGCGCCACTTTCCTCTTCGATATCGAAACTTCAAAGACACGGTAAACAAACGGCATGAGTCAAATGGTCAAGCGAGAAAGACACATGTCAAAATAGAGTTGGGTGGAGGGACGACGAACATGAACAGTGAGGACATGCAGAAGCAAACCATTCTAGTTCTTAGAGGTCGATCGATCTGGAGAGCTTGCAGGAAGAAGTGGAATTGATACAAAGACATATAAACACATCTAAAATTGTTCAACTGGTCGACTTCTGCTTCAAGGTAATGGTGCCTCCAGAACATAACTGAGATTGTTCTCACGTAAATTGTTTCTCTTATATGAGTAACGAGTGATATAATTCCATCGCGAAAACTGTAATAACATGGAAAGTGAAATCACATATAAACTACTCCAACGATTCTATTTCCAAGAATTACCATAATCCAGGAAACGTGATAGCTCTGGTTTTCATTACTTTCATTCTTCTTAAGGGTTATCTCTCAGAGAAGATAATAAAGGCACAATTATTGCCATTCTCATCCTATAATTTTCACATACATTAGATATAACTTTCAGGTAATTGTCATTCAATTCAATTTCATAGTGAAGACGAGTGAACTATGAAATATTGTTTCCTAATGGGAGAATATGGTGGGTTACATTTTGAAAAAAGGAAAAACAATTCAATGACCTCATTGAAGCAAGGTGAAAAATTTGGGTTTATCTTGGTTTTTTTTCCAGAAATCTAAACTATTAATTTTCTAAGACTTGTTGCTCGCTAACTCTTTTGTTGCGCTGAGAGGAACTTTCTACAGACCAAAGTGGAAGAGATATGTCATGTTTGTCATGCTGATGTGGCGCATGTCATCTCCAAAATAATGAGTAAAAATTGTCACATCTTTCACATTTCGACTTAAAAAAATTCTAATATATATATATATATATTTCAAATTTCAATTGAATATGTAAACAATTCCATACTTCAAATATCTAAGTAAGCAATATCAAATCTGAATGATTCACACTCTAGCTCTATCAAGCAATTGAAATCAAACTAAGAAATTGAAATCAAGTAATTCTAATTCTATGATAATATTGTTGATCAAGTATGATCACATATCCAAATTTTAATCAACTAATGTACATGTATTATGACATATCCTCGGTATGCAAAGGTTAAAAGTCCTTCAACCTTTGACTTACCAGAAGTAACAATTCCAATCTATCATGCAAATTTGAAAAGTCCTTCGACCTTTGATATACCAGAATCACAATTCCAATCCATCAAAGCTAAACATTTCAATAGGAAATAGTCCATTACCCTTACACCTTCCAACAAAGAATAAAATAATATTGAATATGATGGATCTTATTAGACAGATTCAATCTTCCAGTGAATCGATCTTAATCCCCCACGCCTTTATGATTTTTTTTCAATATTTGAAGATATTGGAGTGCCCATGACATTTACATCCAAAGGATGATAAATGTTCATGATTGTCCATAAGCCAAAGAAAGAAACTGCTGTCAGAAGAAGAGAGGATATCCTTTACTACCTCGTTATAAATTTTCATTGCAAAAATATTTAAGACAAATAATTGTGTTGACACAAACTTAGTCAACAAAGCCAGTCGACAAAGGTTCCCACTCTGTTGACACCATCGCAATCTCCCTGAGCACCGGCCCAGGTGGGTTTATCCCATCTGGAAACACCTGCAGATAAGGTGAAGTCTCACTTGAGATGTTTGAGGGAGAGCTGACAAAACCAAGTTTTCGTAGAATGAGAGAGGACTGTGTGCATCTACTTATCACCTTAGCACAACAATAACACATATAATCATTAAACTTAACAGAACCATATCATCATTCAACAGATCACATTGTCATATCAAAACTACAATAACCATATTGATGTGCAAACAGATCCAACATAATAATATCATTTAAAGTAGGGAAACATCACATAATTTATGGATCCATGTCGCATATACACATTGCATTCATAATTGAGTCGTAGAAGACAATAAAACAGGAAAACAGAAAATGACACAATAGTTCTGCTCAACTTTCGTCATGTCATATTAACCTTTGCACAAAACAATAAATTCTCCAAAAATAGTTCTTCAACAGATTTCAATTCATGTGCAGCTCTTCACAACCAAAAACTCAGACATACTCAATCTCAATATGCGAAGAGTTCCCCAAGCAATCAATCTCTGGATTCAACAAGCATGCTTAAATTTTGCAATTCAACATCTAATTATAGGCTTACGCTTCACAATCAAGGTCCACTTAGACAACTTTCTAACTAATTATTAACTGACTCTATAAAATAATGACCAATATCCACAAAATGTGGTCCAAAACTACCAAAGATGACCAAAATACACAAAATAATACAACTCTGACTTGCGCGGTATCTACCAAAGATGACCAAAATACATAAAATAATACAACTCTAACTTGCACGGTATCTTTGAGCTTGTGCAACATTTGCGATATATGTTCATGGTCATTTAGAAGTTGAAGGATTGGATTGCACTGCCCTAATATTGTGCAGTCTTTACAATGATCTTCTTCGTTTCCTGCTCTATCTCTTTGAGCTATGTTGCCAAATCCTCCATGGTGCTTTTCCTTTCAGTGACTTGGTTAGGTGTTGTGTTTGGATGTACCAGAGCATTCAAATATGCATTATTTCACTGCAACTATGCGATGGTCGCTCCATGCCATTTTTATTTCTCGATTGCATCTAGTTCTGCGGTGCTCTTATATACATATTGACAGGCATCCAAAACGACATCTTCCAACCGCACTCTGCTATCCCATTTTTTTTCTTTTTTGACTACTAGTCGATCTTGTTCCTTCTTTAGCTCTGTAATCTCTCCGGCGCTCTTCACCCGCAACTCCTCTTGAGCTTGCTCCAGTGCTTCGATCTCTCTCCGTTCTTCTATCTCCTTCTCTTGTGATTGTAAGAACTGACCACTGATGTTTCTTTCTATGACTGTCAACTCCTGATTGGAGACTCTTTGCATATGCACCAATGTCTGTGTGGACATTACGTTGATGTCAATAAACAAATCATGTAACTGTTGCAGGGAAGCATTTATATCCTCCTTGTCGGTTTCAATCGCAGTCAGCAGAATTTGAACATTTTGAACCCGCGTCCTAGTGCTGATTGAGCCGAAGTCCTACACAGTCGCTCCCTTTAGTGCCCTCTTCAACACTGCATCAACTAAAGAATCAAGTCGTGTTCAGCAAATTCCTCTTGCGCTGATTTATTCATCTCTTTGGTTGTTGCGTCTATTGCATCTATAATCGCCTTAATAAGCCAAGTCAACAATGCCTCCATTCCTGGTGCTGTGTTACTAGTCCCACCTCATTCCTGGTGCCTTTTTGTCCTTAAGTCTTCAAATGCATGCTCTACTTCTGATTCCTAGGTGTCTTCGATGATTCTTCATCGGATTCTTGGTGACTCTACTAGTCATCCTTATGCACGGGATCAACGGGTGCATCCGCTAGGGGTCCTATTGATACTTCTTCCAAGCTGACCAGTTCTCTCCATGCTGCAGGCCAATCATTAACAATCACGTCCAACTCTACATCAAACAATTTATATGGTGTTGGTAGCCATTGCTTATCTGGCTGACGCTGTGCTTGCATGTGAATGGTGTGTGGGCCAATTCAAAACCGAGCAATCCTTTGATATTTCGTCGCAGCTTCGTCAGATAACCATGGGACATTTACAGTTGCTGCCTGCATTGCCTCCCAATTAAACTAGAATTGGACTTCGTAATCCTTCAGTTTGTCTGCTTCCCTCACCCACTAGAGGTTCTGGTAGTGTGCACCATTGCAAACTTTCACTGCCTCCACCTCCATACCTTGATAGTCATCTGGCTCCATCCAACCCACAAGTGCGATCAAGATCAACAACCAACTGTATGTAAACGATCGTTCTTCCTTCTGGAAGACCACTGCATCCTCCTCCAACTGGTTCATTAAAAAGAGTGACCAGTTCATTTGTATGCCCGCCGCACATTTCTATGCGCACACAATAACCCCTGAGTTACATTGGATGGGGCGGTTCTTCCTGACCAAAATCCTTGCTCTGATGCGCACTGCCTAGTTATTGATGTTATCGATGGAGTAAGACCACCCGTCGCACTGCCACTCATATCTCTTCTCTAACCTTGCCGCAAGCTTCTTGTCATTATCCTTGCCTCTAAAATACTGCGAGGAGTCTAGCCCATCCTTCGACATCCTTGTGATGTCTGATATCAATTCTACTATGGTTTCGATTGGTGTGTCTAGCCACAACGTCCCGCCATGAAAACATGCCAAAATATGATTTACGTAGGCATTCGCCTCATTCAACCGCCCAAAATGCGGCATGTTAATCAACCCCGACAATCCATATTTATTCAACCCGCGCGCCCAATCCTACAGAATGCATTTTATCGAGATGCCTCCTACCGCTACCATCAGCACATATGGGTCCTTCGTAACATCCTCCAATGTGAGCAATTCATGGTGAGCATACTTCATCTGCATCAGCACAGGCACGATGCCTATTTTGCGTACCATCCCCTGTGGTATCGCTAGCATATTGACTTGGTACTTTTGATTCTTGGTGGGACCTAAGTGCGACTGAAGGGATGACATGTTAGGGCATCCGACGAAACCAAAAATCCAAGATTGGTTTGACTAGAAGCTACGAGATTTTGCTGAGAAAGAAAATCAAAACCTTGGATTGACTACAGATAAGTGGTTGGAAACATACATACACGACGTTCAACACGAGTATTTTTTCTCTAAATCCCCGATCATCTTGTACGAGTGGTTGGTGCAATTGACCTATCACAAGACAAAGTTCCAAGGAGGTGAGCCAATGTCTTGGACCCTAGAATTAATCCAAGAGTTGTAGGAGGTCGACAACAGAGCATCACGGGTTGTTGAAGTCTCGGCTGACTGTATCTTGGAAGGCTATATCACCGAGTTCACAGTTGATACGAGTAAATCCTAAATACTTTACATCCAAAGGCCGATATATGTTCAGAATCATCCAAAAGTCAAAGAAAGACACTATTGTCAGAAGAAGAGAGGATATCCTTCGCTACTCCGTTATAAATTTTCATTGTAAAAATATTTAAGACAAATACTCGCTTTGAGGGATGCAACATAACATGAATTATCCTCGCCATTACAAGGTGTAGAGTAAAATACAATGAGGGACCAAGAATAAAATATAAGTATAGCTCCAATACCTTGTCTATATACTTGTAAATATCCATCACCGAACGATATATGATGCCCTTCATACGTCTTTCCATGAGTGGTCTTCCCATTTGCAAATATTGTTACTGCAACAACCACAACAATTAATGCTTATGTTTCCTGTTAATGCTTATGTTTCCTGTTTTGGGATTTGGGCTCAAATGGGGAGAATGAGCAGAGAACTATGAGTTAAGATTAACTCACCGTTGAGACCACTGAGAGCTGAGAAATTAACTCATTTTTCCCTTCTTCATAAACTTCATCTGTGGACACTTCACTCCCGTTGTGAAATATGAAGTCAAGGGGCATTCGCTGAAACCTCTGAGAGGTTTAACAATGATGTCCTTTTCTCATGCCTTCATTATGAATGCAGTGGTTAGAGCATTTGAGTGTTCACCTTATCAATGAAGTTTAGATTTTGTTTTTTTGGGTCAAAAAAAGTGAACTAGAGGTACGCTTTACCAAATCCTTTGAATATTTTCATGATATTTTTGGCTATATCCGTGGAAATGGTGGCCTTTATCGTAGAAATGATATCGTGTATATTTTGAATTCGTGACTGTTGTGTTGGGATTTGTAATTTTTGCTTTAAAGCATAATTATTAATTTCTTTCTTGGTTGAAATAAGGCATTTGAGGTTTCAATTGTGAAAGCGAAACATTACTGTTATCAGTGTAAGCTAAAACAAATTTAATTTGTGGAGAAGCATTATAAGAAATAGGAAAAAAAATTTAAATCGATTGTTCTCAATATATTACCTGCAGAGTTTAAATTGGCGGACCTCAAATGTATCCGGAGATCGGATTTTTGAGATTGGTCTTGTTCGGGTGACAAATCAAAGTCTTCATAACACATTTTTTTTCAAATTTTTGGAAAAAAATCTCTTTTCCACAAGTTATGTCAAGCTCTAAAATTTTTGAAATATAAAACTTTACGAGGAAAACTTCTAATTTTTTTGAGACTATTTCACTTGTTATATAGATTGCCCTTTGACTCTTATGAAAAGATAAGGGAATGTGTTCCCACCTGTATGAATTTGTGTATTATAACAAGTTCAAAATTTCTTTCTCATTGGTATTTCTATACTCATACGCTGAAGCAATAGGAAAGAGAAAACCATCTTCATGCTTCGTATTTATTCTCGTTTTGTTCATCAGTCATTGTATACTCACAAAAGGAAACATAGAAGTGTCGTAATGGAGGAGGTTAGGACATTGAACATGAAGTTTTCTGAGTGCCCCATAAGCAAAAGCACATTAAGGGAATAATCCTTAGCTGCCTGGTGCTTCCATCCCTCCGATACGTTCAAACGACAGGATGTTAGTTCTATGTGGATCTTCGAGGTCTCCCAGGTATTTCTACAACACAACGAAATCTATAAAATGGAAAACCTAAAAGAAAAACATTCATGTAGAAAAATAAATATTGCCATTTGAAAACTATGCTTGCTACAAAATGTAAATGCCATCCATTAAATTTTGTCTCAACTAATTGAGTCTATACAAATGACAAGAGCCATAGTAGTCTAGTTGTTTTTCACTATTAAGTAAGCAAGTAGGCCAACTTGCTTTCTTTTTATATTACACATACTAAAAGATAACTAGGAAAAAAACATTGACATTTTCCTAAAAGATACTAAATATATAACAATCGTGTTTTGTAATCATCCTAATTTTTAGTATTAAATGGACAAGACTGTAATATAAACAAAAACATAAATGTTGTACTTTTTCCTTAATGGTCAACACCTAATTTTAATGATCACCTATAATCTTATGGTCTTCCTAAAAGAAGACATCAATTCATAAAGACATTATTGGATTATGTGGCCCCTTCAAAAGGTCACCAAACATTTTTTCATGAAGAGTGAAAGTTCTTCACGAATGTTATATATATATATGGAACCACAAAGATTATATAATTATAGGGAAAAACCATTCCGAATAGGTGGAAATAATTTGGAAATAAATGCAACACCGATAATGAAATGGACTTTACATCTATTGTAATCCCTTCATGCTTTAGTTAAATAAAAAACTTAAATTGAAATGCATGGGTTAAATAGTTCAAATAAATGATTAAAGGAAATGTATGCTTAAGGTCATGTTTGCCAAAACAATATCAATTCCAAGAAGAGTATCTATATACTTAACTAACAACAATCATATTAATAATATTAATATGTTCAAATATGACGATAGACCTATATTTGACACTGCACATCAAATTACGCCCATTCTTTGTGCCCACAATGCAATATTGAGAGTTTACTAATCATGTCATGTGAACTACACATTAGTTGGATGCCCAACTACCAAATGGAGGAGTTTATTAGGAGACCAGAGGATTTTATTAGGAGTTTGAGTGGTACACACATTGCACATTAGCTCGACCCCCAACTTCCAAATGGAGTTCGACAAAACCTTATGCACATTAGCTCGACTTGTAGCAGCCAGATGGAGTTCGACTGTCACATGGACTGCACATTACCATGCCACTAAGTGTAGTTATCACATGAGTTCAGAGGAGTTTATTAGAAGTTTGACTAAACCTTGTGCATATTTGCTCAACTCCCAATTGCTAGATGTAGTTCCACTATAACATGGACTACATATTACCATCCCAATAAGTGCAATGGATACTTTTCTTCCCAATTTTTTCCTTTCCATGTTTTAAAGGACCTTGTGGGGAAATTGCTAGTTTACTTTCCTTCCCAACAACAAACAACGCATATACTGTCATGTTCTTTCTTTTCCCAAAAAATTATTCTTCCCATGTTGGATTAATTCCTCAACCTACAACACCATGGCTACACCAAATTCATCTTAGTTCCCCTTTTCAATTTTTCGTACCACCCAACAACAATCTAAAAGGGTATTTTTGCACCTCCTTGAGGGAATTGCTAGTGATATTCTGATAAGTCATTATCCTATACTACATAATATTATAAGCCAATATTTGATGCTATTAAAATAGAGCTATTAAAATGATGGATTGGACGAAATTAATTCAAGTTTGCTCTAACGACTTTCATTGAACCTTGAACCTTTTTTTCAATGTAACAAAACAAACCAATAATGGATTGGACAAAAATAATTCAAATTTGCTCTTAACGATTTTCAATGAAAATGGACCAAGAAAGTATTTTAGGAGAGTCGCAATAAATAAAATACTTAATTGGAGTGTCGCGATGTTAATATCTCAATGCACATAGATTTCTAGTCGACAGTCCCTAACAGTCACAATAAATAAAGCGTCGTGATGTTAACATTTCAATGCACATAGATTGCAAGATTATAAAGTCGGAAAAGGAAGGGCCATCCTTATCTTGATTGTAGATTCCTTGCATTCAATAGGCAAGGAGTAAATTCAACGGTTGACTTTGCTCCAACTAGCAAGAAGAAAAGTTAATGGTTGACTTTGCTCCTTTCCCATTGGATGGAAAAAATGCAATCTAGCTCAGTCCAAAGGATGTCACGTCCAACATTGAATTAATAATAATCATAAACTAGAGAAGATTACACTTTGCTGATCATACAACACTATATCGGAGGATTTGAGGTTGAGCGAAGTCATATTTTCCTTGAGACTCTTGGCCATGGAGGACACTGTGATTTGCAAAAAATACAGAGTTGGAAACAAGATTGGAAGCGGCTCATTTGGTGAAGTATACGCTGGAAGCGATTTAGAGACATGGGAGCATGTTGCCATTAAGATGGAGAGTGTCCACACAAAGCCCCTATACGTGTATCATGAATATGAAGTCTATGGACTTATTTCCAATGGAACTGGTATTCCAAACATTAGATATCATGGGGTAGAAAAAGATCATTACATTCTAGTTATGGATTTTCTAGGCCCAACCTTGGGAGAATTATTTAGGTTATGTGGGCATAATATCTCACTTAAGACTGTGTTAATGTTAGCTGCTCAGCTGATTGAGAGGCTTGAACATATACATGCAAGGGGAATTTTGCACAAAGACTTGAAACCTAATAATTTTGTTATGGGACAAATTGCTGAAAAGCAAACGTGGTCCACATGATTGAATTTGGTATTGCAAATAGTTTTCGTGACCCTAAAACTCTGCGTCATATTCCCCGGAAGACAAACAAACGTCTAATAGGAGCTGCATGCTATGCAAGTATCAATAATCACAAAGTTATCCAAAACCAAGCCCACTAAACTTGAGTTTACCACTCAGTTAATATTAAAAATTAAATATTTTCACGCCGACCTCTTTTTCTTTTTTTTAACTTGTCGGGTGAAGCTTGTCTATTTCCCTACTAGAAAAGTCTATCAAATTTGGCTGGCCTTTCGACCCGACTGATTTACTTTGACTTGTCGGTTCTACCGACTTCAACCTCTAAGTAGCCTGACCTCTTCGAGCTCTAGTCGGCTTACTCAACCGACCTTGTCGGTTCACTTGGTTTGTTCGAAATCTACAGAGTATTTTTCTTAGTCTAAGAGACTTAAGAAATTACAAATGCTTTTCACTTGTGAGTAAGATGAAGTAAAAATGGACACATTAACAAATCCAAAGAACTTATAAAAACATATACCCAAATATGTAGGAAGACTTGAGTTGACCAATGTGTCATAAAACCTGGAAATTTCACGTGATGAGAAATTTATGGGTTCTTTGATATTTCATTTAACTGGTAAATGTAAAATACATTTACACAAGTAAACATGGAAATAATGTGTAGCCAAATAAACATGCATTCAACCGTAAACTATTTCATACATATAACTATGCGGAAATAACAAAGGTATTACAAACTTGTCTGTCCATACTTGTCGACTCACCAACTGATCCTTTTACAGAGCTTCGGCTCTTCAACTGAATCACTTACACAGAAGCTTGAGCTTCAACTTCTCTTTCTCACCTAGAGTTCTCTCTCTACTGTCTAAATTGATTTACAATTTGCTTCTTCTATTTATAGGAAACCTAAAATTTGTTTGTACATGAGTTGACTGACTTGCCATTAAATACTATAATAGATATCTACCTAAGAACTTAGCTTCAGAAATAAATTCGTCTAGTTTACATTGCCGAATCATGGACTCTTCCCTCTTGTCAGACTGACCGACAAGATCTTGACTGATACAGACTCTGACAGAGTCGGCTGAGAGTCAGGTATGAATCTGCGAGTGATTAATATTTCCAACACTTCCCCTTAATTATGAGCAGATGGGGATTTTTAAAACAAATTTTACAAAATGTTTCATAGCTTAGAGATGCTCTGTGTATGATAGAGTTCACTGTGCAGAACTTGTCATTCCAAGATAACTACGCAAATACTGGAAATCATCATTTTCCAATGGTTTTGTAAAGATGTTTGCAAGTTGATCTTCAGACCTGCAAAATTACAAACAAATTTCCTTGTTGTTCACCAACTCTCTTATGAAATGAAACCTTGTGTCAATGTGCTTGGTTTTCTTGTGGAAAACATGATTTTTTGATAATGCTATGGCTGAATTGTTGTTGCAGAAGATGGTTGTCAGTTCTTGATGTTTTTGTGACAAATATTTTAACAATCTTCTCATCCAAATAGCTTGACATGCAACACTTGTCGCTACAACATACTCTACTTCAGCTAAAGACAGAGTTACTATGGGTTGTTTCTTTGAAGCCCATGAAACAACACCTATACCAAAATGAAATGTGTACCCAGATGGGCTCTTCTTATCATCTATCTTGCCTCCATTGTCATTGTCAGTGTAACCAATGAGTTTAAAATTTTCTGAGGTTGAATACATAATACCAAGGTCTTTTGTGCCACTTACATACCTCAGAATTCTTTTACCTACTTGCCAATGTGAGTATTTTGGCAACTCCATGAATCTTGATATCATACTTACTCCATACATGATGTTTGGTCTTGTCGCTGTCAAATACATAAGGCTGCCAACAAACCTTTTGAACAGTGTAGGATTGACAGTGGATCCTTCATCATCCTTGCTCTATTTTAAACCTGTTATTACTGGTGTTGGGGCTATCTTGCAATTAGACATGTTAAAACTTTTTAAAACTTCACTTGCATACTTAGAGTGTGATATAAAAATACCACTTTCATACTGCTAAACTTCAATGCCCAAAAAAAACTTCATAAGCCCCAGATCAATCATTTCAAATTCACTTTTCATGACTGCTTTAAAATCTGTTATGCCAAAATCACCAGTAAATATTCAATCATCTACATAGAAGCATACAATTAACATATTACCTTGCTCATTCACTTTGGTGTACAATGTCGGTTCACTTTCACTTCTGTAAAATCCATTTTCAGGGAGATAGGAATCAATCCGACTGTACCAAGATCTAGGAGCTTGCTTCAACCCATAGAGTGCCTTTTTCAATCTATATACTTTATGTTCTTGACCTGGAACTTCATACCCGTGTGGCTGTTCCACATATACTTCCTCTTCTAGATAGCCATTTAAGAATGCTAACTTGACATCCATTTGATGAACATGCCATTTGTTTTGTGCAGCAATGGCCAAAACTGTTCTGACTGTATCCATGCATGCAACAGGTGCAAACGTTTCATTGAAGTCTATGCCATGTTGTTGTGTGAACCCTCTTGATACCATTCTTGCTTTGTGCTTTTGCACATTCCCATCAGCATCTTGCTTTGTCTTGTAAATCCATTTGACATTGATTACATCTTTGTCTTTTGGTACATCAACCAGTTCCCATGTCTTGTTTTTCTCAATGCATTCTATTTCTTCATCAATGGCTTGTGCCCATACTTCTTCTTCAATATATTCTTCAAATGTTAGTGGATCATATATAGGAGAAAATAATGCAAAGAGAGAGAATGAATTTGGTGTACCATCTTCATATATCTCTCGCAGACTACTTATATTCACCGGTTCTGTCGTTGTGGACCTTGACGAAATGCTTGATGGAGTCTGATGTCCTCTTGGTGTACTTGTTGGTGAATCTTGAGCTGCTACTTATGTCGATGGTCCTTGTACTGAACCATGTTGTGGTGTCATGGGAGTCAAAGGTGCTGCGACCGGTTGACTTACATGTGGTGTTTGAGCCACTTCCTCTTCCATATCATCATTGTCAACATTCTACACAATCTTGAAATTTATGTCAACGGTTCCATCCCATGATTCATTCTCGACAAATTGAACATCTTGACTGATTATAACTTTCCTTGCGATAGGATCATACAGCTTATATGCTTTTGTGTCTTCAGAATAACCGACAAAAATACATTTCTGTCCCTTCTTGTCTAGCTTCCTTCTCAGCTCATCTGGAACATGAGCATATGCAACACAACCAAAAAATTTTAAATGTGAAACACTATGATTCATACCTATCCATTCTTCTTGTGGAACTTTTTTCTTCACACTCTTTGTTGGACACTCGTTCATAATGTATACGGCAGTTGCGACTGCTTCACCCCAATATTCATTTGGCAAATGCTTGGCAGCCAACATGCTGCGTGCCATATCCATGATGGTTCTGTTCTTTCTTTCGGCAATATTGTTTTGCTGAGGTGTATATCGTGCAGTGAATTGTTTCTCTATGCCATGGGTCTTGCAAAAATTTAGAAATTCATTTGAAACATATTCACCTCCTCTGTCGGTCATTAAGATCTTGATGCGATGTCCACTCTGGTTCTTCATGAGTGCCTTGAACTGCTGAAAATAACTGAATGCATTATATTTAAGTTTCAAAAAATATACCCATGTTTTTCTTTAGTAATCATCAATAAAATTTAGAAAATACTTGCATCCACCAATGGATGATGTCTGCATTGGACCACAAATATCAGAGTGCACAATTTCAAGTGGTATGCATGCTCTATAAGACTTTCTGACTGGAAAAGTCTCTCCTTGCTTCTTGCCAAAAATGCATCCTTCACAAACCCTCTCTGGTCTATCGATCAATGGTAACCCTTTCACCATATTCTTTGTGTGCAGTAGTTTCATCCCACCAAAATTCATATGTCCAAATCTGAAATGCCACAACCAGGATTAATCCTGAACTTCTGTCTGAAATGCATCTTGCAAATTAGCGCTACCATTTTCTCTCTTGTCGAGGAGCTCGATTGTTTCTTCACTTTCTGCCTTGAATGCAGCTCTTGTGTTTGTCTTCCCTTTCATGTAGGGAACTATCTTCAATAGAAACAAGCGATTGCTTGTCATTGGCACTTTTGTTATCAATTGGTCACTTGGATTCTTGTCTTTAATCACACAGTGATCATCTTCCATGTAGACTCTGTAGCCTTTTTGTATTAGTTGTCCAATACTTAACAAATTATGTTTCAGACCTTCGACATGATAGACATCAGGGATATACTTACTCTCCCCCTGTTTGGTTAGAATATCAATAGTGCCTTTTCCTAAGATAGTAACTTGGACATTGTTTCCAAGTGTAACATTAGTTTGAACTGAATTGTCTAGACTAGAAAAAAAATTAAATTACCAGTCATGTGGTTGCTACATCTTGAATCTAAGTACCATATGTCATGTGTACTTTCTTGAACAACATTTCATTCAAGTGGAGATGTTGATGCCATTAACATTGCACTTGTTGAATTGCTGGTGTTGGTCGACTGATTTGGGCTTTGTCTTCCTTGGTCATATTGCTTCTTCCTACATTCATATGCATAATGACCAAATTTCTTATAGTAATGACATTGGATTTTGTATTTATCAAGCCTCCAGTCACTTGGCTAACTTGGGTTCTGATTATCTCCTCTGCCACTGACGTTTGCAAGAATTCCACCTCGTCCTCCTCTTGCAGAACTTCTTCCTCTTCCTCTGAATTTTTTTCTCCCCCTGCCTCTACCACTTATGGATGTCTGTGCTGCAAATGCAGCTTCCAATGATGTTTGTGTTCTGCTGAGTCTGTGTTCATGATTGATAAGTGAAGCTTGCAGCTCATCAATGGTAAATGTCGACATGTATGTGTGTTCTTCCAAGGTCACAACCAAGTTTTCAAATATTGGGGGAAGACTTCTGAGAATGTTTTCAAAAACCCTTCGGTCTTCTATGGATTCTCCATAATATTTTAGTTGGTTTATCAAACCAACAACTCTAGTGTAGAATGAGTCTAGAGTCTCTGAATCTTTCATGGACAGAGATTCAAAATATCTTCTTAGAATCTGCAACTTGGATGTCCTTACCTTATCCAAACCTTGATAGGTGGTTTCCAATGTATCCCATGCTTGCTTAGCATTAGTTTTTTCTGCTACTCTTGGGAGTATGATTTCATGCCTAGCTTGATGTATGTAAAATAAAGCTTTTCCATCTTTCTTCCTCTATTCCCTCAAGACATCTTTCTCAACCTGTGTGAGATTGTTATATGCTGTCATGTCTACTGGTTCTGCATAACCATGCTGGACTATCTCCCAGATATCTTGATATATGAATAAAGCCTTCATTGTTAAAGACCAATATTCATAATTCTTTCATGTAAAAATTGGAGTTTGCAATGAACCAAAAGTGGAAGCCATTTTTAATTTTTAATTAACTTTCCTTAGAAAATTAATTTTCCACTTTTTAAGACAATATTTATTTCCTAAACCTTGCTCTGAACCCAGTTAGCCAAAACCAAGCTGACTAAACTTGATTTTACCGCTCATTTAATATTAAAAATTAAATATTTTCACGTCGACCTCTTTTTCCTTTTTTTACTTGTCGGGTGAAACTTGTCTATCTCTCAACTAGACAAGTCTATCAACTTTGGTCAGCCTTTCGACCTGACTAATTTACTTCGACCTTTAAGTATCCTGACCTCTTCGACCTCTCAATTCAGATGACCTCTTCGACCTCTAGTCGACTTACTCAACCGACCTTGTCGGTTCAATTGGTTTGGTCGAAATCTACAGAGTATTTTTCTTAGTCTAAGAGACTTAAGAAAGTACAAATTCTTTTCACCTGTGAGTAAGCTGAAGTAAAAATGGACACATTAACAAATCCAAAGAACTTATAAGAACACATACCCAAATATGTAGGAAGGCTTGAGTCGACCAATTTGCCGTAAAACCTAGAACTTTCACGCGGTGAGAAATTTATGGGTTCTTTGATCTTTCACTTAACTGGTAAATGTAAAAGACATTTACACAAGTAAACATGGAAATAATGTGCAGCCGAATAAACATGCATTCAACCATAAACTATTTCATATATATAACTATGTGGAAATAACAAGGGTATTACAAACTTGTCTGTGCAGACTTGTCGGCTCACCGATTGATCCTTTTACAGAGATTCGGCTCTTCAACTGAATCATTTACACAAAGGCTTGAGCTTCAACTTCTCTTTCTCTCCTTTCTCCACTATATTTCTCTCTACTGTCTAGCTTGATTTACAATTTGCTTCTTCCATTTATAGGCAACCTAAAAATAGCTTCTACATGAGTCGACTGACTCACCATTAAACACTGTAATAACTATGTACCTAAGAACTTAGCTTTAGAAATAAATTCAACTGGTTTACATTGCTGAATCATGGACTCTTCCCTCTTGTCAGACTGACTGACAAGATCCTGACTGATAAAGACTCTGATAGAGTCGGCTAAGAGTCAGGTATGGATATGTGAGTGATTAATATTTCCAACACACAATTGCATTGAGAAAAGCCGGAGGGATGATATGGAGTCCATTGGATATATTCTTTTGCACTTCTTAATCGAAAAACTTCCTTGGCAAGGTGTGAGGCATGATATGAAGGATAGACACAAAATAATACCTCAGAAGAAGCAGGCTACTCCTATAGAATATCTCTACAATTCCCATCCTAATGAGTTCGCATTCTACATTCGCTATTGCCGGAATTTGGATTTTGACGACACGCCAGAATATGCATATTTGAGAAGGTTGTTCCATGATTTGTTTGTTCATAAAGGTTTTCAGTATGATAATGTGTTTGATTGGACCATCTTACAAAAACAAAGGGAACAAAGTTCGAGGGCTGCTCCATGGTTTCCTCTTGAACAAGTACCAGTACCAACAGCATCTGCTATTGACATGGTGCCAGGAGTCAAAGATGTCCATAATCCACCAAAGACTATGAAATCTGCAGGAGAGGGAGAAGTTGATATTTCTAAAACACCACAGCATTATGCAGTAGTGTATCATATGCAAGAAATAAATACCATAAGGTTTAGTGATACATTATTGGTTAACCGTACAATGATCAAATATCTAGGCTAGCAAATTCAAAAGTTGATTTATGTGTGGAAGAATTAATGGTGTCAAAACATTGGAACATTGTTAGGTTGGTGTCAAAACAGAATAATGTTAAGTGTATTAGGTTATAGGATTACATAACTTTGTTTTTTTTTTCACATATACAAGATAATATTATTTTAATGAAAAAGTTGTGTCATACATACATATCAAAGAAATCACTGCAAAAAAACCACATATCAGTCTAAAACAGTTACCATCTCCATACTAAGACAAGAGAACATCCAGGCCAGATATCAAAAAACTTAGTCCAAAATGGTTACCATCTCCATACTAAGACAAGAGAACATTTATGCTAGATATATAAAAAAAAAGTCTAGAAAGAATCTAGTAGGTCACCCACAATAAGTCATGCCAAGGCACAGAAGGAATGTCTAAAGAAATATTAAGAGACTATCAAAGTGTTCCAGTGGAACAACTCCCATAGGATATTCCCATCCCCATACTACCTTTAATAGTAGCAATAGTTCCCAAGGTGCCATTAGAATGTATACTAGAATCCCTATCATTACAAATTCTGGATTTCCATAAACCCACCTCCCTCTCAAGGGGGGAACTTTCGAACGTACACAACCCATAAGAGGATCAAGTGTTCCTAGTGGCATGCATGTTACTAGAAACATACCTAATTCTTGCAATTTACCTTCTCACACAAGTGGTAATGTTTCTAGTAGTTTTCCATCTACTTGGGCAAGTAATGATCCTTGTGGATTCCCTTTTCCTAGGGGAAACACCTATGTTGGAGTATTTCCCTATCCTATAGGTAGACATACACCTTGGGGTAGTTCTATCTATGGGAACAATCCATTTGTTAAGGGAAATCAACCCTACTGAGGCAATCACTTTACTAGGGGAAATCCTTATTATGCGGGGAGTGAATTTCTGAGGGGAAGTCATGCCTTCTAGGAGCAAATATATGGGGGAACCGTATGGTCCAATGGGCCTCAATGTCCAATTATGTTTCACACAGAATATTTTTTCTAACATGCAGCTACCATATATAACTACTTTGGATTTACCATATTTTTCAAGATTAATAAATGATCACATTTTTCAAAACCCCCGATGGCGAGTGATTCCACACAAGATCCCTATAGAT
This sequence comes from Pseudotsuga menziesii, assembly GCA_001517045.1. Taxonomy (NCBI): domain Eukaryota; kingdom Viridiplantae; phylum Streptophyta; class Pinopsida; order Pinales; family Pinaceae; genus Pseudotsuga; species Pseudotsuga menziesii. Next base: position 29,143 of record LPNX010807379.1, read on the forward strand.
ATACCAACATTCAATGGTAAAATGGGGGAATACCTATGCACTCATGTTACCACATATCATTTGTGGTGTGTCACCAACTCCATGTTGGATTACAATTTTAAATTAAGTCTTTTTCCTTGTACTATAACCGAGAGTGCATCCAAGTGGTACATTGAATTTCCAACTACCTCCTATTCAAGTTTCAATGCGTTAGCAATGGATTTCTTAACCCACTCCAATTACCTATCCACTATGAAACAATAATGGGCCTTTTTGAAATATTTTCTTCAAAACACCACCAACCATATTTTCGACCATATCCATGAGTGGAGGTGGAGGTTAATGCTTGTAAAAGCGACCATTTTTTACTAGTTATTAGCTGACTGGTTTATAAAGTCATTTTTACATCCCATTTCTTGTTATGTTTCTATGGCTAGGGCCATAACCAAGGAACAATTCGTAGGTCATGCCCAACATTTGGATTTAATATATTCATAGTCGGGCACTTTATACAACATTATCCCACATGCTCGTTGACCTTCAACTGATCCATCTCGATCCACACCCAGATCCCATGTTTATGGTGTCATTGGTTTTGTATCTGTTATTTCAATAAACCAGTTAAGTGGGAAACTTAATCAACTTTCCATTACTAGTATGCTTGCTTCAACTGTGTCTACTACCAAACCTCTTCCAGCTCAAACCTTCGAGGTAAAAATGTTACAATCACAACCATACAAATATCAACAGTCTTGAAGTAAAAAGAAGAAGAAAAAATGCCAAAATCCCTTCTGATGAGTTTGGAATGGAGCAAGCACCACTCCCTAATGCTGGGGAAACAAAAAATAAAGTAAACCCAAATTTATGTGAAATTTTTGCGAGGGCAATCATATGACCCATTTATGTCCATGCTTAAAATAAGTTAATGATTTCATCGCTCATAAAGACCCCACCCCACCTCCTACCATGTTAACCAATCGTTTCCCTATGAAGGAACATCAACAAATGGTTGTTTATTATATAAAAAACCCATTTCATGATTATTTCATTAAGACCTTCAAAGGCTACAACCACATAGAATTACGATTTTCGAGGAATGACCACTTAGATAATTATGAAACAAATAAAAATTTACTAATTTTATTTTCAAAAAATAGCGTGCATTAGTGTTATATGTTCTTTACATTCCTAAAAATTGTTGTAGCTCGAAACCATCATTTAGGCCTTAAAATGATATAGGATTACATAACTACATTTTTTTTCCACATATACAAGACAATTTTATATTAATGAAAAAGTTGTGTCATACATACATATCAAATAACTCTCAACAAAAAGCTACATATCAGTCCAAAATGGTTACCATCTCCATATTAAGACAAGAGGACATTGAGGCTAGATATCAAAAAAATATTAAGTCTAGAAAGAATCTAGCAGCTAACCCACAATAAGTCATGCAAGAGAATCAAAATTTTCCAATGGTATGATGCCATAAGATATGCCCACCCCCATACTACCTTTAATACTAGAAGTAGTTCCCAAGCTTCCATTAGAATGTCTATTAGAATCCCTGTCATTCCAAATGCTGGATTTCCATTTGGGTGGAACCCATATGTAGGGGAAAGAAACCCACATCCCTCTCAAGGGGGGAAATTTCGAAAGCACACAACCCACAAGAGGATCAAGTGTTCCTAGTGGCATGCATGTTACTGGAAACATACCTAATTCTTGTAGTTTACCTTTTCAAACAAGTGGTAAAGTTTTTGGTAGTTTTCCATCTACTCAGGGAAGAAATGATCCTAGTGGATTCCCTTTTCCTAGGGAAAACACCTATGCTGGAGGATTTCCCTATCCCAGAGGTAGCCATACACCTCAGGTTAGTTCTATCTATGGGAATAATCCCTTCGTTAAGGGAAATTAACCCTATTGAGGAAATCACTTTACTAGGGGAAATATTTATTATGGGGGAGTCAATTTCCTAGGAAAATTCATGCCTTCTAGGAGCCAATATTTGGGGAAACCCTACGATCCAATGGTCTTCAATTCCCAATTACGTTTCACACACAATATTTTTTCTAAGATGCAGCTACCATATATAAATTCTTTGGATTTACCACATTTGTCAAGGTTAACAAATGATCACATTTTTCAAACCCCTTGATGGCAAGTGATTCCACAAAAGATCCATGTAGATATACAAACGTTCAATGGTAAAATGGGGGAATACCTATGACACTCATGTTACCACATATCATTTGTGGTGTGTCACCAACTCCATGTTGGATGGAAATGTTAAATTAAGTATTTTTCGCCGTACCATAACCGGGAGTGCATCCAAGTGTTACATTGAATTTCCAACTACTTCCTATTCAAGTTTCAATTTTTTAGCAATAAGTTTCTCAACCCACTCCAATTACCTATCCACTATGAAACAGTAATGGACCTTTTTACCTATTTACTTCAAAACACTACCAACCATATTTTCAACCATATCCATGAGTGGAGGTGGAGGTTAATGCTTGTAAAAAGGGTCAGTTTTTACCAATTATTAGCTAAATGGTTTATAAAGTCATTTTACATCGCATTTCTTGTTATGTTTCTATGGCTAGGGCCATAACCAAGGAACAATCCATAGGTCATGCCGAACATTTGGATTTAATATATTCACAGTCGGGCACTTTATACAACATTATCCCACTAATCCATTTTGACCCACACCCAGATCCCATGTTGATGGTGTCATTGGTTTTGTGTATGTTATTTCAATAAACCGGTTAAGTGGGCAACTTAATCAACTTTCCATTACTAGTCTTCATGCTTCAACTGTGTCTACTACCAAACTTATTCCACCTCAAAACTCCGAGGTAAAAATGGTACAATCACAACCATATAAATATCAACAGTATAGAAGTAAAAAGAAGAAAAAAGGGCCAAAATCCCTTCTAATGTGTTTGGAATGGAGCAAGCATCACTCCCAAATGCTCGGGAAAACAAGAAATAAAGTAAACCCAAATTTCTGTGAAAATTTTGTGGGGAAATCATATGACCCATTTATGTCCATGTTTTCATCGCTCATAAAGACCCCACCCCACCTACCATGTTAACCAACCATTTCCATAATAAGAAACATCAACAAATGGTTATTTATTCTATAAAAAACCCATTTCATGAGTATTTCATTAAGACCTTCAAAGGTTGCACCCACAAATAATTACCATTTTCGAGGAATGATCACTTAGATAATTATGAAAAGAAATAAAAAATACTATTTTTATTTTCGAAAAATAGTGTTGCATTAGTGTTATATGTTCTCTACATTCCTACAATTTTTTGTAGCTAGAAACCATCATTTAGGCCCTCAAAGGATGCACCCACAAACACATATACCTTATCATTTCCATAAAAAATAAAAAAGTGTTTGTAAAAAAACATGAAACTTGACATAGTTATAAAAATTTTCAATACATAAATTTTATATATTCAGAAACATGATTCAATTTCCTACATTTTTTCTTTTTTACTCAAAGAAATATATTTTGTGTAGTATTATCATGTGAAACATGGAAGTGGGGCATCATCATCTATAGCATGGAACTAGAACATCATCAGTAGAATGGATTTGGAGTATCATCATCATTTGCGGCATGGAACTAGGCCATCACAACAAACATGGATCTGGAGCATCATCATCTAAAACATGAAACTAGGGAATCGCCTGCAGCATGGAGTTGGAGCGTCATCATCACTGTAACAACATAGAACTGCTAGAACATCATCATCTTCATCATCTTCAGTACAGAGCTGAAGTGTCAACATATTCAGTATAAAAACCGATACATCACTAACAATGACAACACGATGATGGATCATTAGTATAAAGCTGGAATAACAACAATGACAGCACAAGGTTGACTCATCAACACAAAGTTGGAATAATAACAGTAACGACAATGCAAGGTTGAATCATCAGCATAAAGTTGTATGAACAACAACAACATGTGACAGGATTAACAACATGATCATCAACAGCTCAAGGATGGAGTAACATCATCTATAGAAGGTGTAAAACAACCAACGTGATCTTTCCTTTTAGACTTATGGGATCATAGACACCACATTTTTGGTACTCAAAAGATCCTTCCTTTTGGATTTGCGGGATCAAGTATTTGCATAGCTACCAATCCTGATCACAGCTAACACATACACAAGATGATTCTTCCTTTTAGAATTACAAGGTCAAGTCCACTAACATCATCGACGATCCTTCCTTTTGGAATTATAGGATCAAGTCCACTAACATCCTAGATTATCCTTCCTTTTGAAATTACGAGATCAAGTACACTAACATCCTGGAAGATCCTTCATTTTGGAATTATGGGATCAAGTCTAAGGATGATTAGTCCCAACATCTTGGATGTTCCTTCCATTTGCAATTACGGGATCGAGTCCACTCACAACATTTAAGACGATCCTTCCTTTTGGAATTATGGGATCATGTCTAAGGATGATTAGTCCTAATATCTTGGATGATCCTTCCTTTGACAATTAGAAAATCGAGTCCACTCACAACATTTAAGACAATCCTTCCTTTTAAAATTACAGGATCAAGTATAAGGATGATTATTCCCAACATCTTGGATGATCCTTCCTTTTGGAATTATGTGATCGATTCCACTCACAACATTTAAGATGATCCTTCCTTTCATAATTACGGGATCAAGTCTAAGTACAGTTAGTCCCAAAATATTGGATGATCCTCCTTTTGGAATTACAGGATTTTCCCACTCACAACATTTAAGATGATCCTTCCTTTCGGAATTACGGGATAAAGTCTAAGGATGATCAATCCCAAATGAGCTAGTTGTTGTGAGCAGGATACCATAGTGTCATAAAAATACTCCCCCTTTTGAGGTAAGTCCTTATGGATAACACCAAGCTTGCTTAGAAATGTTCAAAATTCACATGAGACAGAGGATTATTCAACACATGTGCAATCTGCTCATTTGTGCTCACGTATTGGAGCTGTATGGATCCCCTCTACACCTTACCATGATTGTAGAAGTAACAAATTTATATGTGCTTCATATAGTCATGGAACACATGTTTTGTGATAATTTCGATCCATAGTAAGATCTAGGATCCTTAGAGAAACTCACAAATTGAATTTGATGCAAAACCAACAAAAAACCATTAAAAGAGAACAATTTTACACATGCGATGTGAACTGGAATAGGTTATTATTTGACTTTATAACATGTAAATATGTTAGTAATAGTTTTATATTACATTTGAAGTGGTTCGTGAGGCTTGGGAAGCCCAAAATGATTGTAGATGTGAAATTGGCCAAATTGGCCTCAATCCCCCCTAAGTGGGCCAAACTTGCTCCAACTCAACCCAAATGGCCATGAATTGTTGTGTGGATATGGATGAAGTGACTTGGAGAAATCATGACACCTTGGCATGCATGGGTGTGAAAACTTAGGTGAGTGAGAGGCTCTAGGAAGAATTAAATGCACCAAATAAGTCCAAAATTGGACAAAATCCACCTCTAGCGCTCCTAGTCAACCACACTGTCCACATTTAATGAATGGGGGTGCACGAACAATGATGAGGGTGCATGTGTGGAGGTTTTAATGAGTTGGAGCACTCATTTGGGTGTGAATTCCTCAATTTAACAATTTATTTTCCCAACTAAGCACCCTAAGTCCAAAACCATAGTGTATTAATGCACAAATGCAATAAAATTGACTAGAGACTTATACTAGGGTACTAAGGGGTTGGATTACCGTTCTAACACCCTCAGCCTCCATTAACCAAAAAATTAGTACAACAAAAAACAAAGTGGGAGGCCTTGGAAACAAAGGCTCAAGTCACCTCAATACATAACAAAAATTGTATTTGTCCATATGAAGTGAGGAAAAGAAGGAAAACCACATGGGACAAAACCTTCCCTCAAGAATGGAAATGGGGCTGAAACCTGCAACAAATACAAGAAATCACCATCCATCACTCACTCCAAGCAAATATCTGAAGTGAGTGAAGGTCTTCCCTGTGAAAGTATTTTCAAAAATGTCGACAGTTTGCTCAGTGGATGGGCAATATTGCAAGGAAATCACCCTGTCATGAACTAAGCCTTAGATGTAGTGCATATGGATATGAATATACTTTGTTATATACCTATGAACTGGATCAATATATATCTTTATGGAACTTTGATTTTCCACCCAAATTTTGGTAGGGTAATCAATTTTGAGACCAAATTCTTGAAGAATTCCCTGCAACCAAACACACTGTGTAGCTACATTGATTGTTTCCTTGTACTCGGCCTCTACTGAAGAAAGAGAAATGGTATGTTATTTATTAATTGAACAGAAAATATAAACTTCAGAAAGCAGTAAAACAAAACCTGAATTTTATTTTCTATCAGTGGGATCTTCATCCCAATCTGAATCAGAAAATCCAGCTAGTTGAACTGAAGCACTAGCTGAATAGTGCAACCCGAAAATTCTTTGTTCGCTCGACATACTGGAGGATTCTCTTGTCTACCTTCCAATGGATCTCATGTGGCTGGTGCATATTTATTTCTATATAACTTACAGCATATGACAAATCAGGTCTTGTATGTGTAAGATAGAGCAAGCTACCAACTAGTTGCCTGTAGAGTGTACAATCTACCAATGGAGAATTGCCCAATCCACCTAGTTTAATGCCAGAAAGGAAAGGGAAATTGGATGCCTTACAATAATCCATGCAAAAATTATTTATCAGTTCTGAATCATACTTTGGTTGACTCGGCATGATGCCCCTTTCATATTTCTCAATTTTTAATCCCAAAATTTGCCTTATCAATCCTAGATCGATCATGGAAAATTCTCTATGTAGAGATGACTTAATTGAACCAATTGAAGTGTTGCAGCTCCCTATAATTAAGAGGTCATCAACAAAGAGAACAATAACCTGAAAAATACCATAATGTTTTTGCAAATACACATTTGGATCATATTTTCATTTAATGAAACCAACAGAGAGCAAGAAAGCATCCATTTTTGCATACCAAGCAGCGGGGGCTTGCTTGAGTCCATATAGTGATTTCTTCAACCTACAAACAAGTGAAGGATACTCTTGGAAACCTTCATGTTTTTGGATGTAGATATCCTCCTATAGCTCACTATGTAAGAATGCAATCTTGACAACCATATGATGCACTTGCAAACCCTTACTAGCTGCAATTTCTAGAACTACTCTTAAGGAGTCCATCTTTGCAACCGGTGCAAAAGTCTCGGTGTAGTCCACACCATGGAATTAAGAGTATCCCTTAGCAACTATTTTTTATTTTTATTTTACATCTGAACCATTAGCAGCAATTTTGGTTCAAAATATTCACTTGCATTGAACAAGCTTCCTCTTGGGAGGAAGGGGAACCAATTCCCATGTTTCATTCTCTTGGAGAGAATGGAATTATTCTTCCATTGTTTTTTTCCATATTGGGCCATGAAAAGATTGCCGATATGACTCTAAATCAGATCCAATCGGCATATAACAATTCTCAACAAGAGCACTTTCACTTGCAAAGGAAGCATTGTTAGATTGAGATCTAGTCTTTCTAGGCTCTTGGGGATTGTCTGCCAATTCCCTTGCAGCTTGTATGATTTTTTCAGCCCACTTGGGCCTTGATGGTGACTCATTTATAGTAATGCCATCTGCAACCATATTATTATCATAAATATCAAAAAATACAGAGCACAAATGATCACTTACATCATCAAGTTGTTGAGGTGAAGAGCATTCCCCCGGTGCAAGCTCAAAATCAAGTATTGCTTCCTCTTTGAATTGCACACTCCTCTCAATGAAAGTATTGAGTGTGGAAGTGTCAAAGATTTTGTAAAATTTTGTATCCTAACCATAAACAACCCTGATGCACTCCTTTCTTTTTGGCTGCAAGGCCTTCCTATTTTCAGAAGGAATTTGAGCCCATGCTCTTGATCCAAAAATCCTGAAATTTGAGACATTTTGTTTATGGCCAAACCATGTGTTGTTCAGGATTAAGCACCCTTGTAACCTAGGTTCTGGGGCTACCAACTTAAGACTAACTTGTAGACAGTCAGCTTTACTAGAGAATGGAAAGGGAATAGGAAGAACGTCTTTACTTACCCGATTACCAACGGTTGATCCAAGATTGATCTTCTCTCCAAAGCTTCTAGGGATGCACCTCTTTCACCTGTAAAGAGAAAAACCTTCAAGTAATATCTCATGCATATATATATCAGAGGTTAGATAAAAAAAATATACCAAACATATAATCAAATACATTCATTAACCACAATACATGAAATAGACTCAACACAAAGTTGGAAGAATAATTCTCTTTATTAACAATCAGTGAATGAGATAAGAGTACAACCCAGCTTCTGAGACAAGGAAATATCTGCAACTAAAGGACTCTAAGTTCTGCTGCTCCTAGAATTCTGAAGATATACCACCAGCATAACTTTTCTCTCCAATATTGATTGATTAGTCCCCACCCCAAGGCCTCTATTTATACTTTGGGAAATAGAGTAGTTTCAAAGGTTGGGGTGGTTGAAACAGTTGAGATAGTTAAGGATTAGGGCCCAACTAATCTCATCTAGTCAAGTTTTATATTTTTTAAGATCAAACTAAGGTGTTCATGACTATTAATATAGTAAACCCACGTATGATACACGAGTTTCTCGAAGGAAACCCATGTAGGCTGGTGTACGCGGGTTGCAATGAAGATAGTCGCATACAGTATACAAGTTGCAATGAAGATAGTTGCATACGCAACTTAACACTTAGAAAAATATATAGCATTCTAGTTTAAGAGGTAAATGCATCCCAAGTCATGCCCATCTATAGTGCTTTGGAAAACTTCAATCCTAGTTTTTCCTTTTGTGTACCAACATAAAGAATGTAGGCACTCGGATGGAGAAGTGCCATTTGGGTTGATAACAAATGCCCCCTAATGTGTGAGGTCAGAGGGAAGTGATGGCCGAAATAGATTATAATCATTATCTTGGAGAACTCAGAGGTCCAATGGAGCAGAGGAAGTACCTGAAACAAATACATAATAATTTCATATACAAAGTCATATCTGAGGATGCCATGTTCAATATACTAGAACACTAGCTCATTTACAATATTTGAGTACATCATAGGATATGGGTTCAAGACCACATATATTACAAAGGTGGAGAAAATCCACAATATACAATAATGATGAGTCTTCAAAGAGATGGAAAATGTGTAAGTTAACACAACATAATCTTGCGCAACTGAGGTCATAGATATGAACCTAAGGTATTTTTCAAAAATCCAAAAGAACTAGTACAATCCAGGCCATCTGAATAGTGTTGTTGAAGTCGAACATGGATAGGATTCAACATATTGTCAACCAATAGGTGATAATTGACAACTGAAGCAAAGGAATTCACTAATAGTGAAAATGAATCCTGAGGTACTATCATAAAAAAACTCTAGGTCTTCGTCATCAGGAAATTTTGATGAGAAACCATACTGTGCTGAGGAAGGTAATAAATCATCCAACGGATCACAAGAGTGACTAGGAACTGGATACAGGACAGTAGACATAAGTAATATAATACAAGACAATGATGGGATCAGGATAAAAATTAGATGTAGGAATAAATCCTTGCACAGTGAGCATGACACAGAGATGACCCAAGATGTCTTTTAACTTTGCAGATAATACAACTAGACTTATTTGTCATGTAGGAGACATGATAAGATTCCCCAGGTATAACGGACAAGTGGAGGAGTAAGAAACTTGAAGTGATAGCTGAACTGAAAGTGAACACTAAGACATAAGTATCGAAAAGTACAAAGAGTCCTATGTTCAAGGAAGACATGCTGCCACTGACTAAGAATCAAAAGCAAACTTCTTTCTTACCTTTCCTACTAAATTTTAACGAGTCCAAGAAAGTCAACTCAAGTCTCTCTTCATTTTTGACAAGCTTGAAGAGAAGAGGGAATATTGCTTGATAATGTCATTGATTCGTGGATTTTATGATCCCGAACTAGTACATGCTCACTTGGTGTTTTCATATTTAGAGATTCTGAAAACTCCGAAGAAGACTCCAGGGGTGTCCTTTTTCATCCAATTTATTCTCATGAGGCTGGAAAAGTATAAAACATACCACATAAGATCTCTCTTAACTTCCCTAGAAGAAAAGGTGAACCTTTTTTGTACTTAGTGACGGAGGTCCGAAAAAGGTTAAATTACCACCTACCCAACGCTCCTTCGAGAGAAGCATATAACTTGAGTTTTACGAGTGTGAAGGAAAGTAAGATCACTCAGAAAGATCCGTTTGAGTATGAGAAATGGTTCTTACAATAGTAAAATCAATGTTTTGTTCTTGTTGTTGAACGAACATGACAAAGACATGAATTACACTCGGAGTATTTTTCATGTTTAGGTCCAGAGCATGAAAAAGAGAAAACTAAGCTCATACTGGGTGTTCCTTTTCTGTAAATTTAGTCCCTCGGGTCTGGAAAAGTGATAAACCTATGCCTGAGAGTACTCTTCTCAATTCCGTAGAAAAGGGAGTGATCCTTTCTCGTATTATTCGACATGGTCCAAGAAAGAGATAACCGACCACCAATGTGGATGCCCATTCACATATTCTTAATGACCCTGAACAAACAAGTTTACTCAGTAGTCAAGTCTATTTTGAGGAGTTAGACCTGGGCCTAAAGAAACTCCATAAGGGTGGGGAGTCTTAAAAAAGGGATAGCTTGTAAAAAGAGACCAAAATGAGGCTCAATTTGGAATGAAAAATAGCTAAGGATACTCTCTTGAACCTATGACAAAAGAAGCATGAGTACCAAAGACAATAAATGTGATCTAATCTGGGGTACTCATGTGAGGAAAGCCCTATCCATGGAAGAACAATGGCATAGACAAGGTACTAATGGTTAAAATACCATAGTCCATGGTCAAAGTATTATTTCTATGGTTAAGATGGATTAGGTATAAATGAAAAAATGCATATGAATGATCAAAATCCTATCCTATATGAGTGAAAAACAACTTCAAGTGACCTTAGACCTGTTACATTGAAGAAAAAAGACATGGTATTAGTTTGATTTTTATAAAAAATATGAACTATAGGTTAAAACCCACTTTTGAAATAATATTTCTATAAATAGTTCAAAATAGAAATAAAAAACTCACCATCTAAATTTTTAACCAAAATAGACAAGTTTTACCTCTGTCTTTAATTGCTCATTGTGGACAAATCGGTGGACAATTCTCAAAACCACAAGTGCCAGGTAAATCTACTCTTCATGCTCTTTCATTTGATCCAAGCAAATTATAATTTTTGGAAAAAATTTGATGTTTTCAACCATCCTCAAAGAAACTACATTGTGTACGTGGGTACGGTATATCAACAGTCATGTACACGCGTTCTGTATGTGGGTTTCCCGAATGCAAGTTGCGTACACTACGCGAGGCATGAAAAGGCTATGTATGGAAAAAAAAAATCAAAGTTTTCCTTGAATTTAATGTTTGATCCCTGGCTTATTATTATATTGAAACATGGTGCTATAGTGTAGGGAGAGTGAGCACGAAGACATGGACCAAGAATCTCTACTAAATTCCCCCACGATAAAATGCTTTGTGGAAAAATGGGTTGTTGAAATTCCTCTGTACCTCACTTATGCGATCCAATGTCCGCCTATAAGAGTTTATGATAAAATATTGGGATCGTGATCTTGGTATGTTTGACCTACAAGGTGAGTTTCTATAGATTACCTTGGAAGACATCTACTTTATCTCCAATTTGTCACGACGAGGAGCTCCGGTTAACTTGGAAGGTACCGATAGAGGCGGCGACCTTCAAAGTGTGTAGAACTATATTGATGCATATTGTGCACCCGGTACTCAAAAGAGGGGTAGTTGCATCCCTATTGTTCATATTCACAGGTTGCCATTAAAGGTGTTGGCAAGTACTATAGTGAAGGTTCCAGGGTCATCATCACTTCACCTTGCAATTTGAAATCAAATGAGACTTGCAGTGGATTGTCTGCAGGGAGCCCTATATGAATGGTGTTCAGGAGTGATCCCAATAATGAGGAAACACCTCTCTGATTGGAAAATAGGTTGATGGAAAAACTTCGGTTATTTTAGCATATTAGTGGCCTTTTTCTTGGAGAGGGTGCCCGGTCTGAGTCCTAGAGTACCACTACCAGTTCGTTCTCCTCGTCAGCCTAGACTGAGTAGGTGGGGGAAAATATTCCTTTGCTAGGGAGGTGGTGGATCAGTTTAGAGTGTATACGATGATGAATTCTACTTATGTTGGGAGCGACATGTTATACCCAAATCCTCTCACCACCATGTGATAAGACCCTTGACTTACATATCTGCCCTTAATCCCAGCACTCGGAGTGGAAACCCATGTTGATTGTCCATCTTAAATAAAAATACTTAGCACCATGCTTTCCCCATTAACCTTGAGCGGTACCTTACTCACACCACCTGCATCTTGTTTTCCATAAGTGGTGCCACCACCTATGGCCTTTGGTCCATAAGCAGTTCTAACCTAAACCGCTTTGTCATAAGAGGAGAAAAGCAGTAACCTGGGTAAAATGAGAAAAAGAGAAGTTTCTCGAGGATTCTAGATCATGAGCCTCATGTCCTCCCTTATCCCTATCATAGTGGGTCAGTTGAGCTCGAGATCCCCCATCATAGGATCTTAGAGGCCACCTCACCCACGAATCTCTCAACCATTCCTATTAGTTGAGCCTTATAAATACAAGCTCGTGTCCATGGTTGAGGAAGAGAACTATAAAGGTATTGTTATGCTGTTGGATTGACCACTTGGCCTAAGCCATTTGAGAGCATAGAGAGAAAATTTGGAGCTTATGGGGATGAAAGTGTTGGTTTCATGGAGATGCATGTCGACACTAAGGCTTAATTGGTTGTAAACTTCTCCATTCATATTAATGTAAATGTTGTTTTGATTTCTGTCCCACATTACTATTGTTTTGATTTCGCATGTAAATGTTGTTATCTTCCTTAGTCACTAACATGGATAAGTAGATGATGTTCTGGTAGATTTGATGTGTTTGTATGTTTGATCTGATTGCAGGTACACAGGTTCACTATCGAAGCAACATTCCAGGTGTCTACAACATCTAGGGAGGGTCTTCATCCTTTGTCATTCACTCATTTGTTTTGGATCTGAAGCATTCAGACCAGAGGAACAACTTCTATTTGCAAAAGGTGAAATATTCCTGCTTACAAATTTGGCGACTCTGATGCGTAATCATGGTTAACCAAACTGGTGTTGTGGAGGAACATGGATCTATGATGGTGATCCTCCTAAATGGACTCCTCCCTATTTCTTGTTGATATTGTCAATGTACCCCAAAGTCCCATATTATTGCAAGACACAGATTTTGAAGGAAACCTTTTCAACATTACTCAGATGAATCCGATTGACATATCAGCCAAGCCTGGTACCATCGAGCACATTCATGTTGGGAAGAACTGCTCAACAGATGAATCTGAAGCATACAGGGCACTTTTCAAATAATTCTGTGATATTTTTTCCTGGTCCTATGAAGAAATGCTAGGGATTTACGCATCCATTGTGGTCAACGAGATCAAAACCTATCCCACAACTAAACTTGTCAGGTAAAAACTAAGGCAATTCCATCCACGGAAGGCTGCAGCTATTAAAGTTGAAATTGAGAAACTTCTCAAATCTAGGTTTATTTATTCTGTACCCTTGATGGAATGGGTATTGAATGTTGTTCTTGTCAATAAAAAGTAGGGCACCATTAGAGTCTGTATTGACTTTAGGGATTTGAATAAAGCTTGTCGCAAGGACAACTTTCCTACTCTGCACATCGATCAGATTATCGACAACTGTGTTGGAAGCATCGTCTTCTCATTTATGGATGGCTTCTCTGGCTATAATTATATTGAGATATTACCCACCAATCATCACAATACGGCGTTCATTTTTCCATGGGGAACCTTTGCATATAAGAAGTTACCTTTTGTCTTGAAAAATGCTGGAGTCACATTCCAGCTGCGATGTCCTATGCGTTTCACGATATTGAACATATTGTTGAACTGTACCTTGACAACCTCCCTGCTCATTCATAGCGACGGGAGAACCACCCTAGTCATCTTAGAGACATTTTCTTGAGATGTCGTCATTATAATATATGGCTCAATCCGCATAAATGTGTTTTTTGCATTGAGATGGGACATCTGCTAGGTTTTCTGGTCTCCAAAGATGGAATCCAGATAGACCCTTTGAAAATCACCACCATTTTAGCTCTACTAGCCCCAACTTATCTCCTTTAACTCCAAAGTTTGCAAGGGAAGACAAACTTTCTCTGTCGTTTCGTGTGCAATTTCACAGAGAAAACACACGGTTATATGCATCTCCTTAAAAAGGATACTCCGTTCTTTTGGGATGACCAAGCCCAATGCACCTTTGATAATCTTAAACACGGTCTGACTCATTCATTCATGATACACCCCCCAAATTATTCAAAGGACTTTCTCTTGTATGTTGTTGCCTTCGCTACTACCATCGCTATGGTTTTGGTGCAGGAAAATCCCAACGGTCAAGAGCACATGATTTACTATGCTAGTAAGAATCTTATGTATTCTGAAACCCGATATTCACGCATGGAGAAGTTAGCATTGGCCATGGTCATTGTTGTACAAAATTTTGCTCCGCACAAGCACAATGTTGGCAGACCAGAACCCTATGCATTACATCCTGACTTGTTAGGTAATCAGGGGAAAGTACTTCCGATGGATAGTCATACTATAGGAGTTTGATCTATAATTTTCCAAAGCCACATCAAAGAAATCCTTGGTCTTTACCGAGCTCATGTGTGATCTTCCCTGTGATGCAACGGAATCTGAGCCCAGTGATTCATTTCTCGATGAATTTTTGTTCCTGATGAGCACTACCAATCCATGGTATGGATATTTTCTTATTTATCTCCAAACACAACGATTTCAGCCACATTTTCCCTGTGACGATCACCATCGTATCTGTCACCACGCGAAATACTACCTCATCCTAAATGATACCTTGTATAGATGTGGGATTGATTCTATTCTCCGGCGATGCCTCACCCATGAATAGGATGAACATATGTTGAATGATTTCCACTTTGGAGCATGTGGTAGTCATTTATTTTGGATGGCTACATCCCAGAAAATCCTTCGCGATGGCTATTTTTGGCCTTCAGTCTTCAAAGACTGTCACGAGGCTGTTCAGAAATGCCCACCTTGTCAACATTTTTATCCTAAAAAGTGCACTCATCTAGCTCCGCTACACCACGTCATTGTCGTTGTCTCATTTTCCAAATGGGGGATTGAATTTATGCATTGTAAGCCTACCTCAGTCGAGGGGCATGGTTACATCATCTTAGGGACTCATCCTGCTACGCTACACCCTGTCATTGCCGTTGTCTCATTTTCCAAATGTGGGATTGACTTTATGCATTGTAATCCTACCTCAGCCGAGGGGTATGGTTACATCATCTTAGCCGTTGACTATTTTACAAAATGGGCTGAGGCCATGCCCACATATTTGGAAGATGGCAAGATTGCCACTCTCTTCATGTTCAATCATATCATAACTATATTTGGAGTCCCACAGTCCATTGTTACTGATCACGGATCACATTTCCATAATCAAAGGATGGAGGAGATGAGTGCCAAGCTAGGTTTTCTCCATGAAAAATCTACGCCATATTATCCACAAGCTAATGGTCAGGTAGAGACCATTAACAAAGTTTTGAAAACTATGCTTCATCGGATGGTTGGATATCATAAATCCAACTGGCACCACATTCTTTTCTGCGCTCTTTGGGCTTATAGGACTTCGATGAAAAAAACTACTGGTTTCACTCCTTTCTAGCTTGTTTATGGACTCGAAGTTGTTTTACCAATTCAATGTCAGATTCCATCTTTACAACTTGCCGTCGAACTTCTCCCAGACACTTCTGCAGAGGAAGAACGATTTTTGTACTTGAATAACCTTAATGAGACTCGAAGAGATGCTTCCTTAGCTAATGAGGCACATAAGAAACATGTTAAGGTGCAGTATGATAAATCAGTCCAACCTCGTGCCTTTAATGAGAGTGACCTAGTTTTGACTTACGACTAGAGATATAAAAACTAGGGAAGGGTAAGTTCGAGTCCATGTGGTATGGTCCTTTCGTCATTTCTAAGGTTCTAGAGAAAGTGGCCTACGAGCTCGTTGACTATGATGGAATCCATTTAGGGAAACTTCACAATGGGTTGTACCTGAAGAGATACTATGCCTAGGTCTTCCTTGGATAGTATCTTGTATATATGTATATTGCTTGACTTTCAGTGTGCTTTTAGTATTTTCAATATGGTTTTGATTTTAGTGTCCTCATCTATTTATACCATGTTTTGGTCATGCAGAGCAGATGGATTTCTACGGCTTGGCTGATGGTGCTTGCCGCCACACCTTGAATCTCTCCTCAACTGCTTGGGTCCTCTATTCCCTAGCTGAATATTTGGTTAGTTCAGGAGTGGTTTGTATTGGTCCCACTACCAATAACATTGCCGAGTTACAAGCAGTCATCGATATTCTGACTGAGGCTCCCTCCCAAGATGTTCACAATATGGTAGTCTTGATGGACTCACAACTCGTGGTTTGTCATATAAACCATGTTTATACCATTAGAAATCATGTGCTTCTCTACCTTTTCGGAGGGTACGCTTGTTAGAAATATCATTTGAAACCATCACTTATAGGCATATCCCTAGGGAACATCATGTAGTTTTTGACTCATTAGATAATTACATCCAAGATTGGCATATTGCCCATTCATAACATTAAATCAAATATGGTTCATTGTAAATAAACAATTAAAGACACATAAAACTCATGTAAAATACATTTACCATTTGAGACATATAAACACCAGGTAAAAGNTTTTAAAAAAATAGGTCTCGAGACCTCATCTGAAGCACGTAGGCTTTCAGGAAAAAATCACCATACAAAATCCTGAAGCTATCAGCTTTCAATATATATCTCATGCACACAACGTCTAATGATGCTCGTGGTAGCACATCACTGCCCAGGATACTCTACATAGCAGCCTACTAAATCGACCTGGTACTACAGCTGTAGGTCTCCGATACCTTTGAGGGAGGTCATCAATGGAAGCATCAGGGATATCCAAGGTCAACCTCTCCAAGTTTTCCTCTAACTCCCTAGTGATATCATTGCCATGCGGTACAAAGTGGCCTCCAACTCGTCTATCCATTGGGGAAGATCCCCCAGGTCATGCTACTCCAACGTCTGCATGAAAATATCCAGCTCTCGTTACTTAACATAAAAAGTATAAAACATAAAAAAACATCAAAAAACATAAAAAACATTTTATCCATTTTATGTTTTCTCGCTTCTTACCGATGTCACCCCACTATTCGCCAGGTGGGATTAGTAGGTCAGGGTCTTCGATGAATTGTGTACCCACATAATCATAATCCTCCACCATGAGGATCTGTTCTTGGAGCCATGTGAAGAATGGGTCACCAAACTTCACCTTCCCCTTGCCTGCTCCAGTATGGGCCATAATCTGGACCCGCCTTTGCATACGAGGTTCCTGTGCCCTTAGCTCTATGAAGAGCACCTAAGGTCTCATCTATGGTACCTGCTCGAAGAAGAAGCAGGATAGAATGGAACCAAAGCCAAACTACTTTAGTTCTCCCTGCCGACACTTAGTCAACTGATCTTTGAATATCGGAAGCAGGGCTTCCGCCTAGTTGAATACTGTAGGTGCCATGGCCTCTATGGAATATAACATGTGTTCCCAAGAATCCTGGTGCACACCCTGAATTTTGGCCACTCTCTGCATAGTAAATAAGACAGTCTGTAGGGGCCCATCCATCACTGCCCTGATGGGGATTTTATTCCCCGATTTCCTCGTCCCTGGGATACAGTGACGGTCTATCAACTCTCGTGTGGTAATTTCCCCTCCTTGGGAACCTGTTAGTGAGATGGGGGCACCCCATCTCAAGATTCCAGTCAAGAAGTAGATGTCCTCTACCTCTACTATCAAGGTATGATCCCCAACCTCAAAGTGTTGTTGCTCCAGATTCCACATCCGAAGTAAGTGCTCTAACAACCACTCATGTGATACCATGCTAGGGTTCCGAAAGAATTTCAGGAACCCACAGTCTCATAATGTGGTTATAAGACCTGCATTCCTTTCAGTGAAAGTGTCATCATTGTTATGTTGTATTTCTTTCCATATCACCATGATTGATCAGAAAAAACCTACCAAAAACAATCAGAACAGATATTAGAATCATCCTTAATAATTTAAATCCAAAGAAATGATTTATTTTTACTTGTGTTATAATTTTTAAACCTTCATGGCCGACACCGCATTTGCATCATTGAAGACAGGCGGTGGCACCGCCTATGCATCATTGAAGACAGGTGGTGGCACCATGTGTGAGCCTTGTTTTAGGCATGGTTCTAGTGAGGTACTATGTATCTCGTAAGGGATAAGCATGGTGCCCATTTCCATGGTTTTAGGGCTTGCCATACAAGCCCAAAACCCCATCAAAACTCAAAATTAAGACTATGAAAAGAAAGAGTAGGGTTTTAGCTGTTACCTAGAACTGACGACACTCGAATCCGATGGTGGAAACTCCCGATATCATGAGCTAAAGATATGACTAGGAAACTACTCCAAATGCAGCTCTCCACTATGGGTAAATAGTAAAATGATTTTATTTGTAGCTTGAAACCATCATTGAGGCCCTAAAACGATATAGGATTACATAACTATGTATTTTTTCCACATATACAAGACAATTTTATATTAATGAAAAATTTGTGTCATACATACATATCATAGAACTCTCAGCAAAAAGCCACATATCATTCCAAAATGGTTACCATCTCCATATTAAGACAAGAGGACATTGAGGCTAGATATCAAAAAAATAATAAGTCTAGAAAGAATCTAGCAGCTAACCCACAATAAGTCATGCAAGAGAATAAAAAATTTCCAATGGTATGATGCCATAGGATATGCCCATCCCCATACTACCTTTAATACTAGAATTAGTTCCCAAGCTTCCATTAGAATGTCTATTAGAATCCCTGTCATTCCAAATGCTGGATTTCCATTTGGGTGGAACCCATATGTAGGGGCAAGAAACCCACATCCCTCTCAAGGGGGGGAACTTTCGAAAGCACACAACCCACAAGAGGATCAAGTGTTCCTAGTGGCATGCATGTTACTGGAAACATACCTAATTCTTGTAGTTTACCTTTTCAAACAAGTGGTAATGTTTCTAGTAGTTTTCCATCTACTCAGGGAAGAAATGATCCTAGTGGATTCCATTTTCCTAGGGAAAACACCTATGCTGGAGGATTTACTTATCCTAGAGGTAGCCATACACCTTGGGTTAGTTCTATCTATGGGAATAATCCCTTCGTTAAGGGAAATTAACCCTATTGAGGAAATCACTTTACTAGGGGAAATATTTATTATGGGGGAGTCAATTTCCTAGGTGAATTCATGCCTTCTAGGAGCCAATATATGGGGAAACCCTATGATCCAATGGTCCTCAATTCTCAATTACGTTTAACACACAATATTTTTTCTAATATGGAGCTACCATATATAAATTATTTGGATTTACCACATTTGTCAAGGTTAACAAATGATCACATTTTTCAAACCCCTTGATGGCGAGTGATTCCACAAAAGATCCTTGTAGATATAGAAACGTTCAATGGTAAAATGGGGGAATACCTATGCACTCATGTTACCACATATCATTTGTGGTGTGTCACCAACTCCATGTTGGATGGAAATGTTAAATTAATTCTTTTTCGTCTTACCATAACCGAGAGTGCATCCAAGTGTTACATTGAATTTCCAACTACTTCCTATTCAAGTTTCAATTTTTTTAGCAATAAGTTTCTCAACCCACTCCAATTACCTATCCACTATGAAACAATAATGGACCTTTTTACCTATTTACTTCAAAACACTACCAACCATATTTTCAACCATATCCATGAGTGGAGGTGGGGGTTAATGCTTGTAAAAGGGGTCAGTTTTTACCAATTGTTAGCTAATTGGTTTATAAAGTCATTTTTACATCCCATTTCTTGATATGTTTCTATGGATAGGGCCATAACCAAGGAACAATCCATAGGACATGCCGAACATTTGGATTTAATATATTCATAGTTGGGCACTTTACCCAACATTATCCCACATGCTCCTTGACCGTCAACTAATCCATTTTGACCCACACCCAGATCCCATGTGTATGGTGTCATTGGTTTTGTGTATGTTATTTCAATAAACAAATTAAGTGGGCAACTTAATCAACTTTCCATTACTAGTCTTCATGCTTCAACTGTGTCTACTACCAAACCTATTCCACCTCAAACCTCCGAGGTAAAAATGGTACAATCAAAACCATATAAATATCAACAGTATAGAAGTAAAAAGAAGGAAAAGGGGCCAAAATCCCTTCCAATGTGTTTGGAATGGAGCAAGCACCACTCCCTAATGCTCAGGAAAACAAGAAATAAAGTAAGCCCAAATTTCTATGAAAATTTTGTGGGGAAATCATATGACCCATTTATGTCCATGCTTAAAAGAATTCAATGATTTCATCCCTCATAAAGACCCCACCCCACCTACCATGTTAACCAACCATTTCCCTAATAAGAAACATCAACAAATGGTTATTTATTCTATAAAAAACCCATTTCATGAGTATTTCATTAAGACCTTCAAAGGTTGCACCCACAAAGAATTACCATTTTCGAGGAATGATCACTTATATAATTATGAAAAGAAATAAAAATTACTATTTTTATTTTCGAAAAATAGTGTTGCATTAGTGTTATATGTTCTCTACATTCCTACAATTTTGTGTAGCTAGAAACCATCATTTAGGCCCTCAAACGATGCACCCACAAACACATATACCTTATCATTTCCATAAAAAATAAAAAAGTGTTTGTATAAAAAAGTGAAACTTGACATAGTTATAAAAATTTTCAATACATAAATTTTATATATTCAAAAACATGATTCAATTTCCTACATTTTTTCTTTTTTACTCAAAGAAATATATTTTGTGTAGTATTATCATGTGCAACATGGAAGTGGGGCATCATCATCTATAGCATGGAACTAGAACATCATCAGTAGAATGGATTTGGAGTATCATCATCATTTGTGGCATGGAACTAGGCCATCACAACCAACATGGATCTGGAGCATCATCATCTAAAACATGAAACTAGGGAATTACTTGCAGCATGGAGTTGGAGCATCATCATCACTGTAACAACATAGAATTGCTAGAACATCATCATCTTCATCATCTTCAGTACAGAGCTGAAGTGCCAACATATTCAGTATAAAAATCGATACATCACTAACAATGACAACACGATGATGGATCATCAGTATAAAGCTGGAATAACAACAATGACAAAACAAGGCTGACTCATCAACACAAAGTTGGAAAAATAACAGTAACGACAATGCAAGGTTGAATCATCAGCATAAAGTTGTATGAACAACAACAACATGTGACAGGATTAACAACATGATCATCAACAGCTCAAGGATGGAGTAACATCATCTATAGAAGGTGTAAAACAACCAACCTGATCTTTCCTTTTAGAATTACGAGATCATGGACACCACATTTTTGGTACTCAAAATATCCTTCCTTTTGGATTTACGGGATCAAGTCTTTGTAGAGCTACCAATCCTGATCACAACTAGCACATACACAAGACGATTCTTCCTTTTGGAATTACAAGATCAAGTCCACTAACGTCATCGACGATCCTTCCTTTTCGAATTATAGGATCAAGTCCACTAACATCCTAGATGATCCTTCCTTTTGAAATTAAGAGATCAAGTACACTAACATCCTGGAAGATCCTTCATTTTGGAGTTATGGGATCAATTCTAAGGATGATTAGTCCCAACATCTTGGATGTTCCTTCCGTTTGCAATTACGGGATCGAGTCCACTCACAACATTTAAGACGATCCTTCCTTTTGGAATTATGGGATCATGTCTAAGGATTACTAGTCCTAATATATTGGATGATCCTTCCTTTGAGAATTAGAAAATCGAGTCCACTCACAACATTTAAGACAATCCTTCCTTTTAAAATTACAGGATCAAGTATAAGGATGATTATTCCCAACATCTTGGATGATCCTTCCTTTCGGAATTATGTGATCGATTCCACTCAAAACATTTAAGATGATCCTTCCTTTCAGAATTACGGGATCAATTCTAAGGACAATTAGTCCCAAAATCTTGGATGATCCTCCTTTTGGAATTACAGTATTTTCCCACTCACAACATTTAAGACGATCCTTCCTTTCGAAACTACGGGATAAAGTCTAAGGATGATCAATCCCAAGTGAGCTAGTTGTTGTGAGAAGGATACCATAGTGTCATCAAACTACTCCCCATTTTGAGGTAAGTCCTTATGGATAACACCAAGCTTGCTTAGAAATGTTCAAAATTCACATGAGACAGAGGATTATTCAACACATATGCAATCTGCTCATTTGTGCTCACGTATTGGAGCTGTATGGATCCCTTCTACACATTACCATGATTGTAGAAGTAAAAAATTTATATGTGCTTCATCTTATCATGGAACACATGTTTTGTGATAATTTTGATCCACAGTAAGATCTAGGAGCCTTAGAGAAACTCACAAATTGAATTTGATGCAAAACCAACAAAAAACCATTAAAAGAGAACAATTTTACACATGCGATGTGAACTGAAACAGGTTATTATTTGAATTTATAACATATAAATATGTTAGTAATAGTTTTATATTACATTTTAAGTGGTTTGTGAGGCTTGGGAAGCCCAAAATGATTGTACATGTGAAATTGGCCAAATTGGCCTCAATCTCCCCTAAGTGGGCCAAACTTGCTCCAACTCAACCAAAATGGCAATGAATTGTTGTGTGGACATGGATGAAGTGACTTGGAGCAATAATGACACCTTGGAATGCATGGGTGTGAAAAATTAGGTGAGTGAGAGGCTCTAGGAGGAATTAAATGCACCAAATAAGTCCAAAATTGGACAAAATCCACATCTAGTGCTCCTAGTCAACCACACTGTCCACATTTAATGAATGGGGGTGCACCAACAATGATGAGGGTGCAAATTTGGAGGTTTTACTGAGTTGTATCACTCATTTGGGTGTGAATGCCTCAATTTAACTATTTATTTTCCCAACTAAGCACCCTAAGTCCAAAACCATAGTGTATTAATGCACAAATGCAATAAAATTGGCTAGGGACTTAGACTAGGGTACTAAGGGGTTGGATTACTGTTCTAACACCCTCCATTAACCAAAAAATTAGTACAACAAAAAACAAAGTGGGAGGCCTTGGAAACAAAGGCTCAAGTCACCTCAATACATAACAAAAAATTTATTTGTCCATATGAAGTGACGGAAAGAAGGAAAACCACATGGGACAAAATCTTCCCTCAAGAATGGACATGGGGATGAAACCTGCAAAAAATACAAGAAATAACCATCCATCACTCACTCCAAGAAAATATCTCAAGTGAGTGAAGGTATTCCCTGTGAAAGTATTTTCGAAAATGTCGACAGTTTGCTTAGTGGATGGGCAATATTGCAAGGAAATCACCCTGTCATGAACTAAGCCTTAGATGTAGTGCATATGGATATGAATATACTTTGTTCTCTACCTATGAACTGGATCAATATATATATTTATGGAACTTTGATTTTCCACCCAAATTTTGGTAAGGTAATCAATTTTGACACCAAATTCTTGAAGAATTCCCTGCAACCAAACACACTGTGTAGCTACATTGATTGTTTCCTTGTACTCGGCCTCTACTGAGGAAAGAGAAATGGTATGTTCTTTCTTAATTGAACAGAAAATATAAACTTTATAAAGCAGGAAAACAAAACCTGAATTTTATTTTCTATCAGTGGGATCTTCATCCCAATATGAATCAGAAAATCCAGCTAGTTGATGTGAAGCACTAGCTGAATAGTGCAACCCAAAAATTCTTTGTTCGCTCGACATATGGGAGGATTCTCTTGGATACCTTCCAATGGAGCTCATGTGTCTGGTGCATATTTATTTCTATAGAACTTATAGCATAAGACAAATCAGGTCTTGTATGTGTAAGATAGAGAAAGCTAGCAACTAGTTGCCTGTAGAGTGTACAATCTACCAATGGAGAATTGCCAAATTCACCTAGTTTAATGCCAGAAAGGAAAGGGAAATTGGATGCCTTACAATAATCCATGTAAAACTTATTTATCAGGTCTGAATCATACTTTGGTTGACTTGGCATGATGCCCCTTTAATATTTCTCAATTTTTAATCCCAAAAATTGCCTTATCAATCCTAGATCGGTCATGGAAAATTCTCTATGTAGAGATGAATTAATTGAACCAATTGAAGTGTTGCAGCTCCCTATAATTAAGAGATCATCAACACAGAGAACAATAAACTGAAAATACCATAATTTTTTTGTAAATACACATTTGGATCATATTTTCATCTAATGAAACCAACAGAGAGCAAGAAAGCATCCATTTTTGCATACCAAGCTGTGGGGGATTGCTTGAGTCCATATAGTGAAATTTCTTCAACCTAAAAACAAGTGAATGATACTCTTTGAAACCTCCATGTTGCTGCATGTATATGTCCTCCTATATCTCACTATGTAAGAATGCAATCTTGACAACCATTTGATGCACTTGCAAACCCTTACTAGCTGCAATTTCTAGAACTAGTCTTATGGAGTCCATCTTTGCAACCGGTGCAAAAGTATCGGTGTAGTCCACACCATGGAATTAAGAGTATCCATTAGAAACTATTTTGTATTTTTATTTTACATCTGAACCATTAGCAGCAATTTTGGTTCAAAATATCCACTTGCATTGAACAAGCTTCCTCTTGGGAGGAAGGGGAACCAATTCCCATGTTTCATTCTCTTGGAGAGAATGGAATTCTTCTTCCATTGTTGTTTTCAATATTGGGCCATGAAAAGCTTGCCAATATGACTCTGAATCATATCCAATCAGCATATAACAATGCTCAACAAGAGCACTTCAACTTGCAAAGGAAGCATTGTTAGATTGAGATCTAGTCTTTCTAGGCTCTTGGGGATTGTCTGCCAATTCCCTTGCAGCTTGTATGATTTTTTCATCCCACTTGGGCCTTGATGGTGACTCATTTATAGTAATGCCATCTGCAGCCATATTATTATCATAAATATCAAAAAATACAGAGCATGAATGATCACATACATCATCAAGTTGTTGAGGTGAAGAGTATTCCCTCGGTTCAAGCTCAAAACCGGGTATTGCTTCTCCTTCGAATTGCACACTCCTCTCAATGAAAGTATTGAGCGTGTAAGTGTCAAATATTTTGTAACCTTTTTTATCCTCACCATAAACAACCATGATGCAATCCTTTCTTTTTGGCTGCAAGGCCTTCCTCTTTTCAGAAGGAATTTGAGCCCATGCTCTTCATCCAAAAATCCTGAATTTTGAGACATATGGTTTATGGCCAAACCATGTGTTGTTTAGGATTAAGCACCCTTGTAATATAGGGTCTGGGGCTACCAACTTACTACTAAATTGCAGATAGTCAGCTTTACCAGAGAATGGAAAGGGAATAGGAAGAACGTCTTTACTTACACGATTACCGACGGTTGATCCAAGCTTGATCTTCTCTCGCTCCTCTTCTCTCCAAAGCTTCTAAGGATGCACCTCTTCCACCTGTAAACAGAAAAAACTTCAAGTAATATCTCATGCATATATATATTAGTGGTTAGATAATAAATATATCAAACATATAATCAAATACATTCATTAACCACAATACATGAAATAGACTCAACACAAGGTTGGAAGAAGAATTCTCTTTATTAACAATCAGTGAATGAGATAAGAGTACAACCTAGCTTCTGAGACAAGGAATCCTCTGTAACTAAAGGACTCTAAGTTCTGCTGCTCCTATAATTCTGAAGATATACCACCAGCATAACTTTTCTCTCGAATATTGATTGGTTAGTCCCCACCCCAAGGCCTCTATTTATACTTTGGGAAATAGAGTAGTTTCAAAGGTTGGGGTGGTTGAAACAGTTGAGATAGTTAAGGATTAGGGCCCAACTAATATCATCTAATCAATTTTTATATTTTTTAAGATCAAACTAAGGTGTACGCGACTATTAATATTGGAAACCCACGTATCATATGCGAGTTTCTCGAAGGAAACCCGTGTACGCTGGTGTACGTGGGCTGCAATGCAGATAGTCACATATAGTATACAAGTTGCAATGAAGGTAGTCGCGTACGCAACTCAACACTTAGAAAAATATATAGCATGCTAGTTTAAGAGGTAAATGCATCCCAAGTCATGCCCATCTATAGTGCTTTGGAAAACTTCAATCCTAGTTTTTCCTTTTGTGTACCAACATAAAGAATGTCGGCACTCGGATGGAGAAGTGCCATTTGGGTTGATAACAAATTCCCCCTAATGTGTGAGGTCAGAGGGAAGCGATGGCTGAAATACATTATAATCATTATCTTGGAGAACTTAGAGGTCCAATGGAGCAGAGGAAGTACCTGAAACAAATACATGATAATTTCATATACAAAGTCATATCTGACGATGCCATGTCGAATTAACTAGAACACTAGCTCCTTTATAACATTTGAGTACATCATAGAATATGGGTTCAAGACCACATATATTACAAAGGTGGAGAAAAGCCACAATATAGAATAATGATGAGTCTTTAAAGAGCTGGAAATTGTGTAAGTTAACACAACATAATCTTGCGCAATTGAGGTCATAGATATGAACCTAAGGTCTTTGTCAAAAATCCAAAAGAACCAGTACAATCTAGGCCATCTGAATAGTGTCGTTGAAGTCGAACATGGATAGGATTCAACATATTCTCAACCAATAGGTGATAATTGACAACTGAAGCAAAGGAATTCACTAATAGTGAAAATGAATCCTGAGGTACTATCATAAAAAAACTCTAGGTATTCGTCATCAGGAAATGATGATGAGAAACCATACTGTGATGAGGAAGTTAAGAAATCCTCCAACGGATCACAAGAGTGACTAGGAACTGAATACATGATAGTAGACATAAGTAATATCAGACAAGAAAATGATGGCATTAGGATAAAAATTAGATGTAGGAATAAATCCTTGCACAGTGAGCATGACATAGAGATGACCCAAGATAGATTTTAACTTTGCAGATAATACAACTAGACTTATTTGTCATGTAGGAGACATGATCAGATTCCCCAGGTATAAAAGACAAGTGGAGGAGTAAGAAGCTTGAAGTGAGAGCTGAACTGAAAGTGAACACTGAGACATGAGTATCGAAAAGTACAAAGAGTCCTATGTTCAAGGAAGACATGCTGCCACTGACTAAGAATCAAAAGAAAACTTATTTCTTACCTTTCCTGTTAAATTTTAATGAGTCCAGGAAAGTCAACTAAAGTCTCTCTTCATTTTTGACAAGCTTGAAGAGAAGAGGGAATATTGCTTGATAATGTCACTGATTCGTGGATTTTATGAGCCCGAACTAGTACATGCTCACTTGGTGTTTTCATATTTACAGATTCTGAAAACTCTGAAAAAGACTCCAAGGGTGTCCTTTTTCATCCAATTTAGTCTCATGAGGCTGGAAAAGTATAAAACATACCACATAAGAGCTCTCTTAACTTCCCTAGAAGAAAAGGTGAACCTTTTTTGTACTTAGTCAGGGAGGTCTGAAAAAGGTTAAATTACCACCTACCCAATGTTCCTTCGAGAGCAGCATATAGCTTGAGTTTTACGAGTGTGAAGGAAAGCAAGATCACTCGGAAAGATCCGTTTGAGTATGAGAAATGGGGCTTACAATAGTAAACTCAATGTTTTGTTCTTGTTGTTTAGGGAGCATGACAAAGACATGAATTACACTCGGAATATTTTTCTTGTTTAGGTCCAGAGCATGAAAAAGAGAAAACTAAGCTCATACTAGGTGTTCCTTTTCTGTAAATTTAGTCCCTCAAGTCTGGAAAAGTGATAAACCTATGCTTGAGAGTACTCTTCTCAATTTTGTAGAAAAGGGAGTGATCCTTTCTCATATTATTCCACATGGTCCAAGAAAGAGATAACCGACCACCATTGTGGATTCCCATTCACATATT
Organism: Pseudotsuga menziesii; assembly: GCA_001517045.1. Taxonomy (NCBI): domain Eukaryota; kingdom Viridiplantae; phylum Streptophyta; class Pinopsida; order Pinales; family Pinaceae; genus Pseudotsuga; species Pseudotsuga menziesii. The sequence goes on from LPNX010807379.1 coordinate 57,428, forward strand.
CTTAATGAGCCAGAACAGACAAGTTTACTCAGTAGTCAAGTCTATTTTGAGTAGTTAGACCTGGGCCTAAAGAAACTCCATAAGGGCGGGGAGTCTTAAAAAAGGGATAGCTTGAAAAAAGAGACCAAAATGAGGCTCAATTTGGAATGAAAAATAGCTAAGGAGACTCTCTTGAACCTATGACAAAAGCAGCATGAGTACCAAAGACATTAAATGTGATCTAATCTAGGGTACTCATGTGAGGAAATCCCTATCCATGGAAGAACAATGGCATAGACAAGGTACTAATGGTTAAAATACCATAGTCCATGGTGAAAGTAGTATTTCTATGGTTAATACAGATTAGGTATAAATGCAAAAATGCATATGAATGACCAAAATCCTATCCTATATGAGTGAAAAACAACTTCAAGTGACCTTAGACCTGTTACATTGAAGAAAAAAGACATGGTATTAGTTTGATTTTTATAAAAAATATGAACTATAGGTTAAAACCCACTTTTGAAATAATATTTCTATAAATAGTTCAAAATAGAAATAAAAAACTCACTATTTGAATTTTTAACCAAAATAGACGAGTTTTACCTATGTCTTTAATTGCTCATTGTGGACAAATCAGTGGACAATTCTCAAAACCGCAAGTGCCAGGTAAATCTACTCTTCATGCTCTTTCATTTGATCCAAGCAAGTTTTAATTTTTGGCAAAAATTTGATGTTTTCAACCATCCTCAAAGCAACTACATTTTGTACGTGGGTATGGTATATGAAAAGTCATGTACACGCATTCTATATGCGGGTTTCCCGAATGCAAGTTACGTACACTGCGCGAGGCATGAAAAGGATATGTACGGAAAAAAAAAAAATTTCTATGAATTTAATGTTTGATCCTTGGCTTATTATTAGATTGAAACATGGTGCTGGAGTGTAGGGAGAGTGAGCATGAAGACATGGACCAAGAAGATCTACTAAATTCCCCCACAGTAAAATGATTTGCGGCAAAGTGGGTTGCTGAAATTCTTCTGTACCTCACTTATGCGATCCAATGTCCACCTATAAGAGTTTATGATAAACTATTGGGATCATGATCTTCGTATGTTTGACCTACAAGGTGAGTTTCTAGAGATTACCTTGGAAGACATCTACTTTATCTCTGATTTGTCACGACGAGGAGCTCCAGTTAACTTGGAAGGTACCGATAGAGGCGATGACCTTCGAAGTGTGCAGAACTATATTGATGCATACTGTGCACCCGATACTCAAAAGAGGGGTAGTTGCAACCCTATTGTTCATATTCACAGCTTGCCATTACAGGTGTTGGCAAGTACTATAGTGAGGGTTGCAGGGTCATCATCACTTCACCTTGCAATTTGAAATCAAATGAGACTTGCAGTGGGTTGTCTATAGGGAGCCCTATATGAATGGTGTTCAGGAGTGATCCCAATAATGAGGAAACACCTCTCTGATTGTAAAAGAGGCCAATGGAAAAAAATCTGTTATTCTAGCATATTAGTGGCCTTTTTCTTTGAGAGGGTGCCCAGTTTGAGTCATAGAGTACCACTACCAGTTCGTTCTCCCCATCATCCTAGACTGAGTAGGTGGGGGGAAATATTCCTTTGCTAGGGAGGTGGTGGATCAGTTCAGAGTGTATACGATGATGAATTCTACTTATGGTGGGAGCGACATGTTATACCCAAATCCTATCACCACCATGTGATAAGACCCTTGATTTACATATCTGCCCTTAATCCTAGCACTCAGAGTGGAAACCCATGTTGATTGTCCATATTAAATAAAGATACTTAGCACCATGCTTTCCCCATTAACCATGAGAGGTACCTTACTCACACTTCCTGCATCTTGTTTTACATAAGCGGTGCCACCACCTATGGCCTTTGGTCCATAAGCAGTTCTAACCTAAACCGCTTTGTCATAAGAGAAGAAAAGCAGTAACCTGGGTAAAATGAGAAAAAGAGAATTTTCTCGAGGCTTCTAGATCATGATCCTTGTGTCCTCCCTTATCCCTATCATAGTGGGTCATTTGAGCTCAAGACCCCCCATCATAGGATCTTAGAGGCCATCTCACCCATGAATCTCTCAACCATTCCTATCCGTTGAGCCTTATAAATACAAGCTCATGTCCATGGTTGAGGAAGAGAACTATAAAGGTATTGTTATGCTGTTGGATTGACCACTTGGCCCAGGCCATTTGAGAGCATAGAGAGCAAAGTTGGAGCTTATGGGGATGAAAGTGTTGGTTTCATGGAGATGCATGTCGACACTAAGGCTTAATTGGTTGTAAACTTCTCCATTCATATTAATGCAAAGCTAATTTTTGTTCCACATTACTATTGTTATGATTTCACATGTAAATGTTGTTAGATTCCTTAGTCACTAACATGGATAAGTAGATGATGTTCTGGTAGCTTTGATGTGTTTGTATGTTTGATCTGATTACAGGTACACAGGTTCACTATCAAAGCGACATTCCAGGTGTCTACAAAATCTAGGGAGGGTCTTCATCCTTTGTCATTCACTCATTTGTTCTGGATCTGAACCATTCAGACTAGAGGAACGAATTCTGTCTGCAAAAGGTGAAATATTCTTGCTTACAAATCTGGCGACTCTGATGTGTAATCATGGTTAACCAAATTGGTGTTGTGGAGGAACATGGATCTATGATGGTGATCCTCCTAAATGGACTCATCCCTGTTTCTTGTTGATATTTTCAATGTACCCCAAAGTCCCATATTATTTCAAGACACATATTCTAAAGGAAACCTTTTCAACATTACTCAGATGAATCCGATTGACATATTAGCCAAGCCTGGTACCATCGAGCACATTCATGTTGGGAAGAACTGGTCAACAGATGAATCTGAAGCATACAGGGCACTTTTCAAATAATTCTGTGATATTTTTGCTTGGTCCTATGAAGAAATGCTGGGGATTGACCCATCCATTGTGGTCAACAAGATCAAAACCTATCCCATAGCTAAACTTGTCAGGTAAAAACTAAGGCAATTCCATCCACGGAAAACCGCAGCTATTAAAGATGAAATTGAGAAACTTCTCAAAGCTAGGTTTATTTATCCTATACCCTTGATGGAATGGGTATCGAATGTTGTTCTTGTCAATAAAAAGAAGGGCACCATTAGAGTCTGTATCGACTTTAAGGATTTGAATAAAGCTTGTCCCAAGGACAACTTTCCTACTCTGCACATCGATCAAACTATCGACAACTGTGTTGGAAGAATCATCTTCTCATTTATGGATGGCTTCTCTGGCTATAATCAGATTGAGATATTACCCACTGATCAGCACAAGATGACATTCATTTTTTCATGGGGAACCTTTGCATCTAAGAAGTTACCTTTTGGCTTGAAAAATGTTGGATCCACATTCCAACTGCGATGTCCTATGCGTTTCACGATATTAAAAATATTGTTGAACCGTACCTTGACAACCTCCCTGCTGATTCACAGCGACGGGAGAACCACCCTGGTCATCTTAGAGACATTTTCTTGAGATGCCGTCATTATAATATATGGCTCAATCCTCATAAATGTGTTTTTTGCATTGAGATGGGACATCTGATAGGTTTTGTGGTCTCCAAAGATGGCATCCAGATAGACCCTTTGAAAATCACCGCCATTTTAGCTCTACCAGCCCCAACTAATCTCCTTGAACTCCAAATTTTGCAAGGGAAGGAAAACTTTCTCCTTCGTTTCGTGCGCAATTTCACAAAGAAAATGCACGGTTATATGCATCTCCTTAAAAAGGATACTCCATTCTTTTGGGATGACCAATCCCAATGCACCTTTGATAATCTTAAAAACGGTCTAACTCATTCATTCATGATACACTGTCCAAATTATTCAAAGGAATTTCTCTTGTATGTTGTTGCCTTCGCTACTACCATCAGTATGGTTTTGGTGCAGGAAAATCCCAACGGTCAAGAGCGCATGATTTACTATGCTAGTAAGAATCTTATGTATTCTGAAACCCGATATTCACGCATGGAGAAGCTAGCATTGGCCATGGTCATTGTTGTACAAAATTTTTGTCACTACATTTTGCTCCGCACAACCACTATGTTGGCAGACCAGAACCCTATGCATTACATCCTGACTCGTCAGGTAATCAGGGGAAAGTAATCCTGATGGATAGTCATACTACAGGAGTTTGATCTATAATTTTCCAAAGCCACATCAAAGAAATCCTTGGTATTTACTGAGCTCATGTGTGATCTTCCCTGTGATGCAACAGAATCTGAGCCCAGTGATTCATTTCCTAATGAATTTCTTTTCCTAATGAGAAATACCAATCCATGGTATGGATATTTGCTTATTTATCTCCAAACACAACTATTTCAGCCGCATTTTCCCTGTGATGATCGCCGCTGTATCTGTCACCATGTGAAATACTACCTGATCCTAAATGATACCTTGTATAGATGTGGGATTGATTGTATTCTCCGGCGATGCCTCACCCATGAAGAGGCTGAACATGTGTTGAATGATTTCCACTTTGGAGCATGTGGTAGTCATTTATCTAGGATGGTTACATCCTAGAAAATCCTTCGCGCTGGCTATTTCTGGCCTTCAGTATTAAAAGACTGTCATGAGGCAGTTCAGAAATGCCCACCTTGTCAACATTTTTATCCTAAAAAGTGCACTCATATTGCTCCACTACACCCCGTCATTGTCGTTGTCTCGTTTTCCAAATGGGGGATTGACTTTACGCATTGTAATCCTACCTCAGCTGAGGGGCATGGTTACATCATCTTAGCCATTGACTATTTTACAAAATGGGCTGAGGCCATGTCCACATATTTGAAAGATGGTGATATTTCCACTCTCTTCATGTTCAATCATATCATAACTATATTTGGAGTCCCACAGTCCATTGTTACTAATAACGGATCACATTTCCATAATCAAATGATGGAGGAGCTGAGTGCCAAGCTAGGTTTTCACCATGAAAAATCTACACCATATTATCCACAAGGTAATGGTCAGGTAGAGGCCATTAACAAAGTTTTGAAAACTATGCTTCGTCGGATGGTTGGAGATCATAAATCCAACTGGCACCACATTCTTTTCTCCCCTCTTTGGGCTTATAGGACTTCGATGAAAACAACTACTGGTTTCACGCCTTTCTAGCTTGTTTATGGACTCGAAGCTGTTTTACCAATTCAGTGTCAGATTCCATCTTTACAACTTGCCGTCGAACTTCTCCCAGACACTTCTGCAGAGGAAGAAATATTTTTGTACTTGAATAACCTTAACGAGACTCGAAGAGATGCTGCCTTGGCTAATGAGGCACATAAGAAACACGTTAAGGCGCAGTATGATAAATCAGTGCAACCTCGTGCCTTTAATGAGGGTGACCTAGTTTTGACTTATGACCAGAGATATAAAAAACTAGGGAAGGGTAAGTTTGAGTCCATCTGGTATGGTCCTTTCGTCATTTCTAAGGTTCTAGAGAAAGTGGCCTACGAGCTCGTTGACTATGATGGAATCCATTTAGGGAAACTTCGCAATGGGTTGTACCTGAAGAGATACTATGCCTAGGTCTTTCTTGGATAGTATCTTGTATATATGTACATTGCTTGACTTTCAGTGTGCTTTTAGTATTTTCAATATGGTTTTGATTTTAGTGTCCTCATCTGTTTATACCATGTTTTGGTCATGCATAGCAGATGGCTTTCTACGGCTTCGCTAATGGTGCTTGCCGCCACACCTTGAATCTCTCCTCAACTACTTGGGTCCTCTATTCCCTAGATGAAGATTTGGTTAGTTCAGGAGTGGTTTGTATTGGTCCCACTACCAATAACATTGTCGAGTATCAAGCAGTCATTGGTCTTTTGACTGAAGCTCCCTCCCAAGATGTTCACAATATGGTAGTCTTGATGGACTCACAACTCATGGTTTGTCATCTAAACCATGTTTATACCATTAGAAATCATGTTCTTCTCTACCTTTTTCGGAGGGTACACTTGTTAGAAAGATCATTTGAAACCATCACTTATAGGCATATCCCTAGGGAACATAATGTAGTTTCTGACTCATTAGATAATTACATCCAAGATTGGCATATTGCCCATTCATGACATTAAATCAAATATGGTTCATTGTAAATAAACAATTAAAGACACATAAAACTCATGTAAAATACATTTACCATTTGAGACATATAAACACCAGGTAAAAGTCTGTATATATATATATATATATATATATATATATGAACAAGTTTTAAAAAAATAGGTCTCAAGACCTCATCTGAAGCACGTAGGCTTTCAGGAAAAAATCACCATACAAAATCCTGAAGCTATCAGCTTTCAGTATATATCTCATGCACACAACGTCTAGTGATGCTCGTGGTAGCACATCACTGCCCAGGATACTCTACATAGCAGCCTACTAAATCGACCTGGTACTACAGCTGTAGGTCTCCGATACCTTAGAGGGAGGTCATCAATGGAAGTGTCAGGAATATCCAAGGTCAACCTCTCCAATTTTTCCTCTAACTCCCCAGTGATATCATTGCCATGCGGTACAAAGTGGCCTCCAACTCATCTATCCATTGGGGAAGATACCCCAGGTCATGCTACTCCAACGTCTGCATGAAAATATCCAGCTCTCGTTACTTAACATAAAAAGTATAAAACATCAAAAAACATAAAAAACATTTTATCCATTTTAGGGTTTCTCCCTTCTTACCGATGTCACCCCACTATTCGCCAGGTGGGAGCAGTAGGTCAGGGTCTTCGATGAATTCTGTACCCACATAATCATAATCCTCCACCATGAGGATCTGATCTTGGATACATGTGAAGAATGGGTCACCAAACTTCACCTTCCCCTTGCCCGCTCCAGTACTGGCCATAATTTGGACCCGCCTTTGCATATGAGGGTCCTGTGCCCTTAGCTCTATGAAGAGCACCTGAGGTCTCATCTATGGTACTTGCTCGAAGAAGAAGTAGGCTAGAATGGAACCAAAGCCAAACTACTTTAGTTCTCCCTACCGACACTTAGTCAACTGATCTTTGAATATCGGAAGCAGGGATTCCGCCTAGTTGAATACTGTAGGTGCCATGGACTCTATGGAATATAACACGTGTTCCCAACAAGCCTAGTGCACACCCTGACTTTTGGCCACTCTCTGCATAGTAAATAAGACAGTCCGTAGGGGCCCATCCATCACTTCCCTGATGGGGATTTTATTCCTCGATTTCCTTGTCCCTGGGATACAATGACGGTCTATCAACTCTCATGTGGTAATTTCCCCTCCTTGGGAACCTGTTAGTGATATGGGGGCACCCCATCTCAAGATTCCAGTCAAGAAGTATATGTCCTCTACCTCTACTATCAAGGTATGATCCCCAACCTCAAAGTGTTGTTGCTCCATATTCCACATCTGAAGTATGTGCTCTAACAACAGCTCATGTGATACCATGCTAGGGTTCTGAAAGAATTTCAGGAACCCACAGTCTCATAATGTGGTTATATGACTTGCATTCCTTTCAGCTAGAGCGTCATCATTGTCATGTTGTCTTTCTTTCCATCTCACCATGATTGATCAGAAAAAACCTGCCAAAAAAAATCATAACACATATTAGAATCATCCTTAATAATTTAAATCCAAAGAAATGATTTATTTTTACTTGTGTTATAATTTTTAAACGTTCACGGCCAGCACCGCATGTGCATCATTGAAGACAGGTGGTGGCACCGCCTATGCGTCGTTGAATACAGGTGGTGGCACCGCGTGTGAGCCTTGTTTTAGGCATGGTTCTAGTGAGGTACTATGTATCCCATAAGGGATAAGCGCGGTGCCCATTTCCATGGTTTTAGGGCTTTCCATACAAGCCCAAAACCCCATCAAAACTCAAAATTAAGACTATGAAAAGAAATAGTATGGTTTTAGTTATTACCTGGAACTGACGGCACTCGAATCCGATGGTGGAAACTCTTGATATCAGCAGCTGAAGATCTGACTAGGAAACTATTCCAAATGCTCTCCACTATGGGTAATAGTAAAATGATTTGATTTTTCACTATTTACATGACTTATATACACATTTTTGGGTTTTACATGCTATAGTTTTGATTTTAGATCACTTTTTACTCGAAATTTATCAGTCATAATCCCTTAATGTTAGTTATGAGTGCATTTAACACTTGTTTTTTGAGTTGATTGCAAGATAGAAGAACCATAGCAGTAAAGCTTTGGGAGTTTGTTTATGACTTTTTGTACTACCATAAAATGAAAAAAGTTGATGAGAATTTGTTACGACACTTTGGTCACACTCTTTAAACCTAGTATCAAAGGTCTGAGTCCATTTCTGATTCTTTCTAGGCTCGTAAAAATTGACATTGTGTAAAGAAACCTCATGGAGTCTTCTTTTAACCCTTTTCAGGCTCCTTAAACACAAAAAGATCGTCGAGTCCGTTTCCAATTCTTCCTAGACTCATAAAAGGTAACATTGTGTAAAGAAACCTCATGTATTCCTCTTTAAACTCTTTTTAGGCTCCCTAGATACGAAAAGATTGTCGAGTGATATTGTCTTCTTCATGCTCATTAAAGCATTCGAAGAGTCGTCTTTCCGATGGAAGGTTATCTCTTTCACGGTTTAGATAGACTATTTTACGAAAAAGGAACACTCTAGCCAATCATGACAGGAAGAGTTCTCTAAGGTATGATTTTACACTTTTTCAGGCCTTAGGGACTAAATCATACAAAAAAGGACCCCTTTGGAGTTTTCTTCCGTAATCCTTTAGACTCTCTAAACATGAACGATACTGAATTTTCTTTCATTGGACTCCTTAAATTAAACATTGAGAGACCCATTTTGGGAACACACCTCTCCTCTCAGAGGTTTGTAAAACATATGAGTTTGGACTTGTCTTCAGACAAGATATACTGAGTGTTTGTTACCCTCTTTGAACTTGTAAAACCAAAAAGAGGCACTCATCGATCATGATGGGGAAAATGGGAAGATAATCATTTTGCAAATAAATGGAAGTAGTTTGTCGTTACCTTTGAACATGGTAGTTGTCTGCATATCATGTCATTCAATTGGGTATTCAACTGATCTCTGTGACGATCCACTTTCATGCATCATGCAACTCCTTTGATTCTTTCAAAAGAATGCATTGTCCACTATCAGATCGTGAGTTTGTCCCATTCATTCATGCTGCCAAGTCTGTTGTCGTGCTGCCTGATGTTCAAAGGGAAATTGAAGAATTTTTTCCCCTACAGTCAGAACAGTGTATGTTTCAGTACTTTTGAGTCATTCCTCTGGTTACTACATCAACATCATTCCAAAACTATGTTCCGAGTTTCATGTCGTTGATGTGGGAATCATCATGGCCCTCCTTCAATGATACTATTCCAGTCGACATCAGCTCATCATCCGGGAAATAGTATTAGAAACAAAAACTGAGTACCTTGAGATTTGCATGCCTTAATGATAGATTCTCTCACTCTCAACATAGGTTTACATCATTGACCTTTGATCGACAGAATCGCCTGAGTGTTTGACATCAGGACATATGTTCACACTTAGTAGATTGTTCTAAGGTACGTTGGGAATCAATGGTGATCTCCCTTGCACTTGTTAATGGTTCACATCATTGGCCGGTAATCAAGTGGTTTCTACCATGTTCGACTTCAGATAATTTAATCACATGGATAGAATCATACTTTGCGGAAGACGAAACGAAGACTCTGGGTATTTGTTTAAAGCGCTCTTTGCTTTTCCTTAGGTTGTGATGGAGTTTTGTATATCTAGCATGGATCCACATTTGTATGGTCGTGGCTATGCTCAAATTTGTGTCTGTATGACATAGATCTACATTGTATGTTTGGTAGCTATGTCCAAGTTTGAGTCCTCTATCACATGGATCTACGCTGTATTCTAGTAGCCATCCTTGTTTATTCCTTTCATGGATCTACCTTGTATTGGTCTGTAGCTTTGGGTTGGTTACTTGTGTCTATAAGTCAAAAATATTGATGTACTACAAATGCCTATTTGATGACATGCTTCGATCGAGCTGACAATTTCACCTCGAAGTGACAACTTGTTCTCTCAAAGATCTCATTTATCGTATCCCTCTAAGACTCATGCTTTGTGGGGCATCCTGTTATACCCAAACCCTGTCACCACCATGTGATAAGAACCTTGACTTACATATTTTCCGTTGATCCCAATACTTGGAGTGGAAACCCATGTTGTTTTTCCATCTTACATAAAAAATACTCAGCACCACTCTTTCCCTGTTAACCATGAGCGGTACCTTACTCACACCGCCTGTATCTTGTTTTCCATAAGCGGTGCCAGCACCTATGGCCTTTGGTCCATAAGCGGTTCTAACCTAAACCACTCTGTCATAAGAGGAGAAAAGTAGTACCCTGGATAAAATGGGAAAAAGAGAAGTTTCTCAAGGCTTCTAGATCATGAGACTCATGTCCTCCCATATCCTTATCATAGTGGGTCAGTTGAGCTCGAGATCCCCCATCATAGGATCTTAGAGGCCACATCACCCACAAATCTCTCAACCATTCCTATCCATTGAGCCTTATAAATACAAGCTCATGTCCATGGTTGAGGGGGAGAACTATAGAGGTATTGTTATGCTGTTGGATTGACCACTTGGCACAAGCCATTTGAGAGCATCGAGAGCAAAGTTGGAGCTTATAGGGATTAAAGTATTGGTTTCATGGAGATGCATGTCAACACTAAGGATTAATTGGTTGTAAACTTCTCCATTCATCTTAATGCAAATCTGATTTCTGTCCCACATTACTGTTGTTTTGATTTCGCATGTAAATGTTGTTAGATTCCTTAGTCACTAACATGGATAAGTAGATGATGTTCTGGTAGCTTTGATGTGTTTGTATGTTTGATTTGATTGTAGCTTTGATGTCTACAACATCCAGGGAGGGGCTTCATCCTTTGTCATTCATTCATTTGTTCTGGATCTAAACCATTTAGACCAGAGGAACAGCTTCTGTCCATAGAAGGTGAAATATTCCTGCTTACACAATAGCCACTAGCACTAGAATAGTTTCCATATGCTGGGATAGACTTCTGAGGTGACACTGATCTTGTCCTCCCTCCTGGAGGAGCATGGAGAGCGTCAAGTATTTTTGTTTACAAGTTTTTAAATTTTTATGAATTTTAGTAATAGAGATATATACATATGTATAAGAGTTTTTAATCCTAATAAAATGTTAAAATTCAGATATTGGACTAGTCCGCCCTATTGGGAATCCACGTATGTATGTGCGTCCTGTGGTGAGAGAAGATCATGGCTTGATTAGGGTTCTTGAGGGAAAGATGGCCAGGATTACCCAAAGAGTACCTAGTTTACGTATCGAGCATATCCCTATCATTATGCAGGAGCTAGTGGTTGGTATACCACCTGTTTGGATAGGCCTTATGAGGATGGTAACTAGAGCAGTTTCTATTTACATCAACGCCGTTGAGGCTATTGCAGCTAAAGAAGATGAAGAATCCTGAGAGCAGGGTGATCAGGATGATCAGGGGGACCAGGGTGGTCCAGATGACTAGGGTGGTGGACATGATGACCAGGGTGGTCAAGCTTAGACCTAGGAGCATTTTATGGACTTCGATCCATTTTTTGTATATTATATAGTTATGACTGGATCTAAGGATAAAAAACTAGACCTATCTATATGGACAAATATTCAAACACACAAACACACATATATATATTGATGGTTTTATTTACATGTGTTTTGTAATGTATTTGTTGTATATTATTATGAAAAATGTGTTAAGTTCCAGTCCAAGATATAATTAGCGTATGCATCAGTTATGAATTTTGATTTCTTGGAATATGATTGGATATAATAAACTCAAAATTTCATTCTAATAACCTAACTTGCATAAACTGACGTAGTAAAAAAAGGTTCCGCACCTGATAAGCTTGATTGAGCTGGGAAACCACCAGTTGAGAGTCAAGCTTGAGTTCCAGCTGGGTGATGCCACGTGACAAAGAATCCCATAAAATCTCAATGATAGCCCTATACTTGGCCACATTATTAGTAGTAGGACTTACGCAATCACCTCCAGAGGCAACTAGATGTCTTGAGGGTGAGTAAATGACCCATGCGGCTGAAGCTAGGTTACAAGTGTGGCAACTAGCGCCATTTGTGAAACATACAAACCACTCAGAAGACGTCTGTAACAACCAACAGATGGTATAAGAACACAAACCGACGAACTATTGTGCATAAAATACATACAATAAAAATACAGGAAAAAGCGCTAAGCCTAAGCATAGTACTTTTTCAAATAGAGCCCATTTCTAGGCTTGGGCAGCTTATTCCCTTCGAAATATGTTAATTCATATGCACCTTTCTTCAAGAAATTTGACATGACATAAGTTCCTAACCACATAGACCTGAATTTCCCTACCCCCAAGGGTTCTTTGTCTTGATCCCAGAGAAAGACAAGCTCCCCTTCAGAAAAAATCCGAGGTTTGATCAATTTATCATATTGGTTTTTTACCCTATTTTTATGAGCCTCGTTTGCTGTCAGCGCATCTCTATGCTACTCATCTAAATGTTCCAAGTGTAACAAGTGTTCTTCCAGCTCAGTCGTATCAGGTAACACATGAATGGAAATCTTTACGGACATGATTTCGCATTCAACCAGGGTTACCGCTTCCACTACATGAACGAGTTGGAAAGGAGAGAACCCTGTAGTAGTTTTCACATTGGTCCGATAAGCCCAAAGTGCAGGATGCATCATGATGTGCCAATTGGAATGAGCTTCATTAATAGTGTGCTTGAGAATAGTCTTCAGTTTTTTATTTACAGCCTCGACTTGACCATTCGCTTGAGGGTAGAAAGAAGATGAATGTTCTTGTCTAAACCCTAGCATAGTGGTCAATTCAGTCATCATACTATTTTGGAAGTGACTACCATGGTCAGTGATAATATTTTTAGGGATACCGAACCTTGCGATAATTTGGTTGAAAACAAAAAAAGCTGTAGTTTCCTTGTCAACTATATAGGTGGGCATTTCCTCTACCCACTTCATGAAATAATCTACAGCGATAATGATATGTTTGTGCCCTCCAACCAAGACTGGGTTGCACATCACGTAATCTATCCCCCACTTCATGAAGGGGCCCACTAAGATGACGGGAAATAACAGAGCAGGATGTGACCACATCTTTCTGGTGTAAATCTGAAAAGGATGACAACGCTTCACAGCTTCCACACAATCTTTAAATATCGTGGGATGAAAATACCTGACACATAATATCTTCTAGGTCGTTGCTAACCTAGATAAATCACCCCCACATGTTCCACTATGGGCATCATTTAGGACAATCTCTACTTATTCGTGGGTAAGACATCAATCCAAAATGGAATCTACCCCTATGATATAAAGTATCTCCAGACTGTGAGAGGGACCAGAATGGGATCAACAGTGGTATGAACGATAGCTTGATAAGCTACTTTCGCTACTAATAAGGGAACTTCAGGATCAAGGAAGGAAGGAAGAACCCAAGGATCTGTTCTATCAACAACCATGGTAATAGACTTCCCTACACTAGTAGAACCTAAATAATTAATTAGAGCTAGAAAATCGAATGTGTCTATCAATGATGCATACATTCCAGCCCCTAAGCTCTCTAAATCAGGTTTAACCTGATCAACCAATGGCACGGTGGAATCGTTAGTTTCCATGCGACCCTTTTAAGTAAAACTGAGTTGGTCTACTGTAACCAACTTCCCTTCATGTGGAAACACTACTACTTAAAGTACGACCGATGCAATAACAGACATGGAATAAATCCAACTTCTCCCCAAAAGTAAGTTATAGGACAAAGGTGCATCAATCAACTCTGCCTCAACTAATACTACCTTCCCTACCAACTTTATTTCAAAAGATGGTAGGATACCATGTCGACGAAATGACCTTCCATCGAAAGCAGTAAGTAGGGTGTTTGATGGGACTAGCTTTGGAGATCTAAGAGCTTTCCAACAAGACAGGGACATGACACATGTAGAAGCACCTTCATAGACAACTTCCCTTCCAATGGTTTTTCCACCATGGATGACATCTATCTATAAGGCTACATGATAAGGTAGGCAAATTTTGACATCGGACAAATTAAATTTCACCATGAGGCTCAATGAATCCATGCTGCCTAAAGCTGCTAAGAGCGCATATTGTTGGGCGGGACAACTCTGTAACACCTCTAAAGCTGACATCGCACAAGGGGTCTGGAATAAATCTTCAACTACAGAGTAGTTGGCTGCAGCCCTAGCATTGGGATTGTGCAAGGTTTTCTTGAAGACACCTTTCGGTATCTTGGGCATAGGTTCGACAGGTTTTTCAATCATGAGAGAGTTGGAATTTTTAGCTATCGACTTACCCTTCTCCGAAGCCTCTGTCTCATAGTTCTTGTTCCTAGTCTAGAGTAAAGTCTGGGATCGAACCATGTTTATATAATTAGGGTCAGGAGCATTTGGGGTGCCCTCTGCTACATTTGAAGCTGAAGCAGAATTATGTTTGTAGGGAAAAGGATCCTTCGGGACAGCCAGTTGTTGGCCTTTTAGCAGCTTCTGAGCTTGTTCCATAAGGGGACATTGATGGGTCAGGTGATCTTCATGGCACAACTTACATGGTAATTTCACTTTCTTCTTTTCTTTGTTTCTCCCATCAACATTGTTTGTGGGTTTTTGCTTGTTTTGGTTTCCCTCACCTTTTTTTCCTTTCTTCTTTTTCCCACTGGGCTACTGATTTCCCTTTTGAGAGGATTGTGCAAAAACATTTGCATTCTAGGGTGAGGGGGCAGCCTTTGATGTCTCTTCCATATAATGTTTGACATACAACTCATGGAGCTATTTAGACAAAGACTCTACAGTCGGAGATTTCACAGAACCAACCACACCATTAGCATGGGGTCTAGGCTTAGGTTTCTCTACATTATGTGTTGGCCTAGGTGCATTAGGGATGATCTCATATAAAATCCCAAACTGAGATGATATCAAATCTAGCTGCTGGGCCCTGAGGATAGCCTCTTCCTCATTGGTCACTCCCGAAGTACGTACATCCTTAGATATATATGGAAATAGGGATTTAAGGAACCATTCTAGTAAAAACTCAGGAGGAATAGTGGCTTTGATAAGGCTCTTTTGTCTTCCCCACTCTTAGATGTGATCTAAAATATGAGTGGCCTTGTCTTGCCGAAAGGTAGACAACAAGTATGTTCTGAAATTATATCGGACAGGAAGTTAGAAGTGACTAAGGAATACATTAGCCAAATCCCAAAAATTATCAAATGCAGTAGAAGGCAGTTCAATGTACCATTTTGCTGCGGTACTAGACAACTTTATTTGGAACAATCTCAATCGAACTGTATCGTCGTTCAGTGAGTTGGAAGAGCACCACAAATGAAAAGTGGTGACATGGGATCCTGGGTCATCACCAACTTTTCCTTCAAATTTTGGAATGTTCGAGGGCAACTTGGTAGGAACAGGTGGCCAAGAGGAGTTATGTCTCACTAGGTCATCCATTAACTTTGACAAGTCTGGCAAGTTTAAATTTTCCAGGAAAGGGAGATTGGGCCTAAATGAAACATTAAAAGTACCAGCTTGGGGATTAGAGAGACTTTCCCCCATGTTCCCAGATGTGAAGGTGGGGTGCCCCCTTGCTGCCAGTTGTGAAGTGGTCGAGATGCTTTGGAAATGATTCCACCCATAATCCAGTGGATTGTTTATGTGCGATGTAGTGTATGAGGTTATAGCTTCCCCAGTCGAAGCTGGGGTTTGGAATACAGGAGAAGGTATCCCTCCACTAAAAAGTGAGAAAGGAGCTGAAACCAAAGTTTGAAAACCTTGACAATAAGGATTGGGGTTTCTAAACTGCACCCCTACATATGCGGGTGTTGGACCTACATATGGAGTGGATGGAGGAATGTGCCCCCAATTCCAAGGAAAACCCTGGATAAATGGCTAATATCCTATAGGAACACTCTGAGCAGTGTGTGCGAAGGAATAAGGAATCAAAAGTACACTAGGAAACCCAGTGACCACTCCACCAGAAGTACCTCCTAAATTTGTGGGAGTCGGTGGTTGATCCACCCGACTAGCTGGACTTAAAGGTGTAGTAGGTATACTTGTTCTAGAAGCACCAATCAGGGGAGTTGGCACCCCTTCAGCTGGAGCAGCTGAGGTGGAAGTAGAAGAACTTTCTCCTACAGTAGACATTAGTCTTCCCAGAGGGACACCAATCACAGGTGAATTGAAAGGATGAACCTGAACAATCACATGATCGTTTAAGTCAGTTAGAGGTGAATTAAATTTCCTTGCAAACTCTTCATCCTATAAGTCTTCTATCTCAACTATAGTTAAATCAAACTAGTCTGTCCTAATTTATGTTTCACCCGAAACTTCACTAACTCCTATCGAATCAAAAGAACCCTCCGTGTCTAATCTCTGCCTTTGAGGGGGAGGTGGAGGTTCCAATGTAATAAGCGGAGGAAGGTTTTTCAAACTTTGGTGACCTTCTAATATATTGGTCCTCCATGATTGTAAATTTGACTCTTCACACCCTAAGGTCGGCTAAACACAGACAAGCCATAGAGAAATCACTACAAAATTTCCCAAAGTCTCAACAATCACAAGGGGTATAAGATATGTTTTCCCGAAGAAAGCTAAGAGACAGTTTCTTGGCATCCTTGAAGAGGTTCTTAGGCACAAGAAGAAGAATCACCCACCTCCCTCCTACACTTTCAATAAGGGTTACCTTCCAAGCCTGTCCAAGGTGAACTAGAAATAGCCTTCCGTTTTACCTGTGTATAAACCCTAGATGTCAAAGAGACTAAAGGATACCTTAACTATATCAATATTCTGGGGGGACAGTCGCACACCTGATTCATATGCATGGGAAGAGTAGCAAAGCCTGAAACCCTTTCTAGGACAGAATCCCCAGATGCACAAAATCCTTGGTCTATGTTTTGACAAGGAATCAAAGGGTTATCTCCTCAGTCCAAGCGTCCATGCAGCCTCATGCTTAACTCCCGTTTGAGAGGAGCTTCCCAGATACTACCAACATAGAGAAGGATTTACCTATCTGAATGGACAACTATGTCTAAATTTACACTTCCTATCCCACAAGTCTAGCCTAAGCTAGTAGGTGTATGATCCTATAAAACAAAACTTACTAATAAATTTTAAATTATAGTGTTCATTTTAAGGGCTGCTCTTACTTAGAGGGTAAGTGGCGTGAATGACTATGATATTATAGACTCGATAAGAAAAGTAAAAAGGTGTATAAAATGAATTCCAAAACAAATTACAACTACTTAAAACAAGATTCTTTTCTTTTTGTAAATATGAGCTAATGAAATTGCAACTAAGTAAAAGAAGACTAAGACTTATTTTTTGTAATTTTTGAAATTTTATTCGAAAATACTGAAAATAAAACTACAATATGCAATTAAAATGCAAATGTTTCAAATTTTTTCCTTCACTTTTCAAATTCTTCAAAAATTACTATGCACCTAAATACAAAACTTCTTGAGTATGTTTGAATAATCAGACCATAACGCAAGCAATATGAAGTATAGTGGAATTGCAAGAACCAAATTCAAGCACTTAAGGAGGAGACTTGGAAAACACCTAACTTGGGAAGGAATAAATGAATAAAATCCACTAAAATCACTAAAGGACAAGTGACAAGCTGACACTACTCGAAATAAGTCCATAGTACAAGGTATCTAAAATCCTAATCACTGACTCAGATACAGAGCACTAAACCTATCACCCAAATAGGAGAACCCACCTCAAATTGCTAAGTGAAAGAAGACTCAAACAATAAAACTCAAAGGTGTACTAAAAAGCACAAATCATGTTGTACAGGACTTTCAGACTTACAGGAATATGCCAACAACAGAGGACCTTCAAGCAGAGCAAAATCCAAACAAGACAGGGACAAGCAACCCTCCCTAAAATTTTATGCTGCTAAAATATGTACGCATCTGTCTTATAGATAAACCCTCATACTGTATGCGAATTTCGTATAGAGAAACCCGCAGACACATGTTTTTGTACACAACTGTGTAGCACAACAACCCACGTACAGAACAAAAAAAAATTTCAAAAAGAAAAAATAAAAAAGGTCTCAGGATACACTAGTGCAAATCAAAGCCAAGATAGACAACCACACACTAAATCAGAGCAAAGGCTAGGAAAGTATCTATAGGACTAACCCACAGCAGGATGGATTCCCCAGTGGTGTCGCCAGTTCTATTGTTCAAGATTAAGCACCCTTGTAACCTAGGGTCTGGGGTTACCAACTTACTACTAACTTGCAGAAAATAAGCTTTACCAAAGAATGGAAAGGGAATAGGAAGAAATTCTTGACTTACCCGATTACTGACGGTTGATCCAAGATTTATCTTATCCCACTCCTCCTCTCTCCAAAGCTTCTAGGGATTCACCTCTTGTTACCACCTAAGTTGTACTTAGTGGTTTTTATCAAGTGAGCTTGGTGAACCAGACAAAGATAATTTGTTCGGACTTTGGAAGACCTTCAGAATTGCTTCTGGGAAGTGATTGTTGTACTGTATCACATGATAATACCTCATATGGGAAATGTAATAAATTTTATAGCATGATAGTGTCTGTAAAAGACTCGGTCTCTTAGACTTTATTTTTCAATCCAATCAGCCCAGGGTGTTTTTTCCCTTGGTTATTATTGGTTGTTGAATAAATGACAGATAATTTTTGAGTTTTTCACTCAATACCTCTAAAGCTGGGGTGGTTGGCTTGGAATTTAGGGCGATTGAAGTTATTAGAGTCTATGTTTCAATGTATAAACATTCTAGGAATCATGGTCGAGTCATATGAACATGTCTAAGTCCCCCTAGGTTTTAAATTTTTAAATTTTTAAAGTTTTTTAAATTTTAATTTTTCCAAAAAACTTAGGCTATTTTTTAATACTCTAATTGGAAAAATTGGTTTTGTAATAAAAATGGGCTCGAAAATAGTTTCTTTCATGGGGGTGCTCATTTTCAAGCTTAGAGTGTGGAAATTGAACCCAAGTAATAGAACAATTGCACTCACAAAAATTGCTGATCAACCATGCAAAATTACGAACAAAGGAGACTGAAATTGGAGCATGACACTAATATTTATTGAATAAATGTAAAATAGCCAAACTTATAAATTCATAGGCTGCTGCAATATATAATTACATGAGAGATTCAAATGCATAAGGATGCCATTCGAAACAGTAAAAAAGTAGGCTTACTAAATCTAGTCAAATCCTGCATAGGTGCATAAAGCAGTTTCCAAATCTACCTAGAGGCTAACGAATTGGAAAAGTCAAGTAGGAAAGCTAATAAGTGATGGAAATAAAACTCATACATGCTTTTATTAGGAGAAAATAATGGAGGATGATGAGGGAAAAAAACAAGTCAACTACACCTAGTCTTACTTTCCCTTTTGCCTTAAATTTCAATAAAGCAGGCAACTTAGCAGAAAAAACAGATATGTGCTAGGGAGGATCTCGAATAAAGAATATATGCTAAATATGGATTCCAGTAGGCTTCCCAAGCACTTAATGACTTAGTTTTAGCAAGTTTGACTTCTATGGCATGTGGAATACAACTTGCATAGAGTGGAATATTGGAAACTAGGCAAATAAGACAAAAATGGATTAATTAATGTCTAAGGTAGGTAACTATGGGTTGATTATTCTAACACTCCCCCTTAAGCATGAATTTATGAGTAAATATCAGAAAAATATAGGGCCTAGCAACAAGTCTTAGTCACCCTTTACATACTGCATGTCCATTTAACCAAGGAAAGAGGCAAAAATCCAGTGGGAAAATCCTCCCTTAAACATGGACAATAAAACAAAATTTGAAAATCTTGTCATCAATCATGCTTCACAGCATGATCAACAATCCCCATAAGTGATTTGATATTTTTTAATGTCTTCTCACAAAAAACTTTGGTGAATATGTCTGCTACTTGTTCTAAAAATGTACAGAAGAGTAGGTGAATGGTGCCATCATGCACAAGCTTTCTGATGTAGTGCATATGGATCTCAATGTGTTTGGCTCTCTGTATCTGAACTGGATCATTACAGATTTGAATGGTGCTCTGATTATCACAATATATAATAGTTTAAAACTCTGATTCGAAGCCACACTCACCAAGTATCCCCTGCAACCATAAACATTGATTTGCTGCATTTACAACTCCTCTGTACTCTGCTTATGTAGATGAGAGTGCTATGGCGCTCTGTTTCTTGATTGACCAACTGATTGGTCCTTCAGCAAGCATGAACACATATCCTAATGTTGACTTTCAATCTGTGTTGTCACCTTCCTAATCATTGTCAATAAACCAAATCAAATCAAGATCAGATTTAGCTTTGTAGAAGATCCCATGAGTTCTTGTTCCCTGAACAAAGTTAAGGATCGTTTTGGTTGGTCTCCAATGGATCTCATGAGACCGATCCATGTATCTTGAAGCCACACTTACTACATAATAAATATCAGGTTGAGTGTGTGTAAGGTAAAGCAAACACCCAATCAACTTCCTATACAGTGTATTATTTACCATAGGAGAAGAACCTGCTTCTTCAAGCTTAACTCCTAAAAGGAAGGGAGTCGTGCTTGGATTGCAATATTTTATGTTGAACTTGTTCAAAAAATCTAAATCATACTTTCACTGATGTACTTTTATTCCATGTTGGGATTTAGCAATTTTGAGACCCAAGAATTGGCTCAACCACCCCAAATCAGTCATAGAAAATGCATGGTTCATTGCATCCTTCAAGGAGGAAATTTCTTTATTTGAACTTCCTATATTTAGAAGGTCATCCAAATACAAGACAATAATCATCAAAGAACCATGAATCAGATTCAAATAAACATTAGGATCAGACTTGCATCGAACAAAACTCAATGACAGTAGAAAGCCATCAATCTTGGCATACCAAGCCCTAGGGGATTACTTGAGCCCATACAATGATTTCTTTAACCTACACAAAAAGGATGGATTAGAAACAAACCCTTGAGGCTGCTGCATGTAAATATATTTAGTAATATCTCCATTTAGGAAATCACACTTCACATCCATGTGATGTACCTCCCATTGCTTCGAAGCTGCAATGGCCATCTTGGGTCATGTGCTGCATATTCATATGTCTATGGCTCTGGTTCAACCATCATATAGCACTTCTCTACAAACAAAGGGTATTTCTTACACAGGGCACTCTCAAACTGAGATCTAGTCCTCCTAGGATCACTAGGATTTCCAGCTAGTTCCCCAGCTGTATGAATGGTATTTTCTGCCCATTTTGGTCTTGTAGGAATGTCAGGATCTGCAATTAAATCATCATTATCAGACATATTAGAATCAACAAACTCATTTGTCTCTTCACTTACATTCAATGGTTCTCGTTGTGAAGAAGACTCTCCAACTTCAACTGCTGCTAAAGGCTCTTCTTGGAACTGAACACTCCTTTCAATGAAGGCTTTGTTTGTGCTCAAATTGATTAGATTTTACCCTTTTGAATCTTCAGAGTGCCCAACAAATAGAAATTATTGGCTTTGGGGCTACAAATCCTTCCTATTTTCTGTTGGAATTCTAGCCCAAGCTTTTGAGCCAAAAATCCTGGAATGGGTCACATCTGGATTGTGCCCACTCCAAGCTTCGAAAGGAGTCATACCATCAAGCTGTTTATGAAGCACCCTATTCTGGATATAGGATGCACATTTTATAGCCTCAACCCAAAACTTTAGTGGAAAAGTCTTATCTTCAATCATACAGATTGCCATCTCCTTTAGTGATCTATTCTTTCTCTAAGCAACACCATTTTGTTGTGGTGTGTAAGGGATTAAATGCTGCATCTAAATACCTACATCTTCACAATATTGAATGAACTCAAACTTGACATACTCACCACCATTGTCAGATGTCAGGATCTTGAGTTTCCTCCCAGACTGGTTTTCAACCAAGGCCTTAAAGACTTTGAAGAGGCCAAAAACTTCATACTTATGCTTCAGGAAGTAAACCAAACAATACCTGGAAAATTCATCTATGAAGGTCAATGTATATTTGGATTGACTCATTGACATATGAGGAAATGGACCAGCAACATCATTGTGGATCAACTGAAGAGGTGTAGAGGTTCTCTCATGACTAGCTCTCTCAAATTTATGCTCTGGGTGTTTTCCTAGGATACAACCTTGACAAACTCCCTTGGAAAACTTAATCTTTGATAACCCTATGACCATTTCTTTTTCACTTAGATCAGAAAGATACTTATAGTTAAGATGGCCAAATATTTCATGCCAAAGCTTGCTTGCCTCATTAGCATGAATCAGAAGAGCAGAGGGGTTTGAGTTGGGTAGAAAATGTGAAAACATGTATACCTTCGAAGTGTGATCTACAACTCCTTTTGCAGTGACTTTACCATTCAAGATCTCTATGATCTCAACATCATCAGGGGAGAATATGACCTTCTTTGGATACCCTGTGTGAGTCATATGATACACTAACAAGAGGTTAGAGGCAAGACCTGGAACATACAATACATCACTGAACTTACCATGGTCAAGATCAATCCTTCCTTTCCCAAACTGTCAATGAGAGAGTCATCTCCCGGCACTATTGGTGGACCTTTCGACATGTTAAGAGAGGAGAATGCCTCCTTGGTTGAAACCATATGTCTTGACGCTCCAGAGTCTATGATGAAGCTAGGTGAGCTCAATGTGCCAGCAACCAAAGCATGTACTCTCTCTCTGTCCTCTGAATTTGATCCTCCTTCCCTCTTCTTTGAGCAATAAGGAAGGGAGATGTTATTCTTATTCAGGAGTTGGATCAAGATGTCAATTTGCTTCTTCAAGCAGGAGATTTCAGGATGATAACCCTTACTGTATTATACGCACTTGCTCATTTATCCTTTGTTCTTCTTCTTCTGGAAGTTCTTCTTGGAGCCTTGGGGATCCTCTTGAGACTTGTTCTTGTATCTCTTTTACTCAGGTGGATTCTTAGATTTCTTCTTGCCTTTTGAATCCACCCTTGAATCTCCAGCAACCAAATCTTGGTCTTTGGAAGGTTTGATGGTGCCCATCATCACTAGTTTATCTTGTTCTTGTGGGAGGGATTCCATGAACTCTACAAGCTTAGGCATCTTCCAGGCTCAAGCTGTCAACTTGGTCACATGGAAGGTCAAAACAAACATTGAATAGTCAGGGCCAAGCTTTGAAAGTATGACCAAAACTAGTTTCTCTTCCTTCTTTTCAATTCCACACTGTTTTAGCTACAAAACAAGGGATTTAAACTTGGAAAAGTAGAGTTGCAGGGATTCGAAGCTGATGGGAATAAAAGAGATCAATTCATTCTCGATTTGATGTCCTATCATCTCATTTGTATTAGAAAAAATCTCTACAAGATTTTCCCATACTTCATTAGGTGATGTCAATCCATCAAGATGAAAAAGAAGGTCTCTGGATATGCTCAAACATAGAAGGCCATAGGCCTCATCCCTCCTGTTGTGCCATTTAATTTTCTCTGCAACTGCATTGGGCTCTGCCTCAGTTTCCATAGTCACCTTGTAGAGACCATTCACTCTCAACAGTATCTCCATCTCTTCTTTCCATTCAAATAAATTAAACGGAGTCAGGATGATCTTCTGAGATTGATCCATAGATCTGAACTGTGCCCTTCAACCAGCAAAATGTGCTCCCAATCAACATGTAGAACCTATAATAGCAATATGAAAGGATATAAATCAATATAAAAAGGCTTTGATACCATGTGGAAATTGAACCCAAGTGATAGAACAATTGCACTCACAAAAATTGCTAATCAACCATGCAAAATTACAAACAAAGGAGACTGAAATTGGAGCATAACACTAATTTGTATTGAATAAGTGTACAATAGACAACCTTATGAAGTCATAGGCTGCTGCAATATATAATTACATGAGATATTCGAATGCATAAGGATGCCATTCGAAATAGTAAAAAAGTAGGCTTACTAAATCTAGTCAAATCCCCCATAGGTGCATAAAGTAGTTTCCAAATCTACCTAGAGGCTAACGAATTGGCAAAGTCAAGTAGGAAAAATAATAAGTGATGGAAATACAACTCATACATGCTTTTATTAGGGAAAAATAATGGAGGATGATGAGGGAAAAAAACAAGTCAACTACAGCTAGTCTTACTTTCCTTTTGCCATAAATCTCAATAAACCAGGCAACTTAGTAGATAAAGCAGATATGCACTAGGGAGGATCTCTAGGAGGTTTCCCAAGAAGATATGCTAAATATGGATTCTAGGAGGTTTCCCAAGCACTCCATGACTCAGCTTTAGAAATTTTGACTTCTATGGCATGTGGGAGACAACTTGCATAGAGTGGAATATTGGAAACTAGGCAAATAAGACAAAAATGGATTAATTAATGTCTAAGGTAGGTAACTATGGGTTTATTATTCTAACACAGAGAGCCAAGTAAACCCATAGACCCACTTTTTCTAAGTTTTGAGTGATTTTTCCATCACTCAGGTCAAAAATCCCTAAAAATAAAATATTGATTATTTAATTGATAAATCAATTAAATAATGGAGAAAACCCCAAATCCTAAATCATTGGGATTTGCTCCGATTTGACTGAAATCAGTTTCATCGGGTTGGGATTGAATGGATATAACAATTCCTTGACTAAAGGAGGTGATCTAGGCTGATCTAGGAGTACATTTATGCATGTAATTTTGGGAATTGCACCGTCTCTCTCTCCTCCACACGTGTGTGCCTCTCTAGTTGATTTTTGGTGGATGCTTCAGTCAGGAGGTTGAGGTGTCAAACAGATCAGCTCCCCAATTGATAGTTGCAATCAGTGAGACTCAAATTAGGCTCAGTTAGACACAAATCAGGCCCAAATTCACTTCACATGCAGCTACAGTCTCTTTCTCCTTGGGATTTGCGCACCCCCTGGGCTAGACTTCCTGTTTTTGCTATAAATTAAGCACATGATACCTCTTCCAAGCTAGTTAGATATGGGATTGAGAATTTGTTGCTATTGTATTGTATTGTTTACTATTTTGGAATAAACAAGCTTTGGAGGAAATATCTATGGTGTAATGCTCTTCATGTGCAGATGGTGATTGCCAAGTGCTTATGAGGTATAATCTATGTTATTTATATTTGATTTTGTTGGTTAATTGTTGGTCTTGAAGGAGAGATATCCCTCCTTTTAGGGTAATATTTTATTCTAGTTTGATTTATGCTCTTACTGTTTTCTTGTTTCATATCTATTGGATTTGCATGTATTTTAAGTTTAATTGCATGCTTTCCAATTATCTTTTCTAGCAGCACCTATGCTTTAACCATCTGTTTGTGCAAGGATTTCTAAGTTGCAGGTGATCTCAATTGTAGAAGGAATTGAGCTGGTTTGAATCTTCCTAATATTAAATATCTTATGGAGGACATAATCCCTTGTTGTTCCACCAAAGCAGACTCCAAAGCCCAACATTCACAGGCTTCCAGCACTCTTTCTCTCTCTTCCTCCTTCAAAAAATCAATTTTCTTACCTGGTTACTATTTTCAAAATCTTTGATATCATTTGGATATTTTATATTAAATTAAAACTTAAATAGATAAGTTTTTTCAAGGCTCATAGACTATATCTCATTCCTAAAAAAGTTTCAGAAAGCATTATAGATCTAGTTTAGGGAAATCGTTCATTTTGCATGGCAATTTAAAGAGAATCCGTAGGTTGCATGATTTAGATGTATATTTATATTTTAAAAACATTAAATCCAGAAATCAGTGCATATTTCATTGGCTTCCCAAACAGCAAGCCAAGATCCCAAGGAAATCTTGCTTTCCTTGGTTCCTTTTTCACCGTTTTAGCTAGTTTTAGCTTAGTTTTATTTGGTTTAAAGTAGGATGACCCAAAGGTACTTCCAAAGTGATTTTCGGAATATTTAATTCTATAATTATCATTTTATTTTAGAAGGAATAACAGAAATAAGAGAATATGTTGTTCGAAAGTGGCTTTGGGATTGTTCAAATCCTCCCAGGGGTCTCCCTTTTGACCATAATTTTAAAATTTTGGGAAATTTGTAAAGCCTTGGTTTCATCCTGTATAAGAACCAAGAGGATTCAAATAATTTTACTGATATTGTAACAGAAAATAATAATTTTTTTATCCGAATAGGCTCTTTCGAGCCCATTCCCCATCCCCCTAGGGGGATCGCGCCGTTTTTGTCGTTTTTTGCATTTTCTTACTTATTTTCTCTTTAGATTAGTTTCATTCATGCATAATAACATGATTTTATTATTTTATCATATTTTTCATATTACATTCTCAAATTAACTCGAATACTTACCCCACGACTTCTTGATTGACCCGCAAGGGGAAAGAGATGCGTGGTAGGAATAATTAGAAAAATTGTGATTTGTTTCTATTTGTTGTTTATATTTGATTTGATGTAAGTAATTTTTCTAAAATAAACCCCCTCCTTGATTCCCCGATTGAGGTCCACTTGGATCGAAAGAGGTTCTTAGAGGGTTTTTCTTTCTAAGAAAACACACCTTTTAAAACTCACTAAAATTGACAAGAATATAGTGTGTATGCTCTAGATTTGGATGTGGTTTGTATGATCAGTCAAGCTGCATCAAAAGCAACATGAGTGACTAGTTTAATTAGTCTTCACCTTCCGCAATCAACCACCATCAGGCGAAAATCCAATGCCTCGATCAAACCGTAAGCGGTGGAAAAATACCCAAATGAAGTGGGAACTCCTGAAAAGTGACCTTGAGGCATGGATATCTATTACACCTTCGGGTGCATTATGAACAACAGTCTTAGAGACTCCATTCATCCCGCATATAACTTGCGGGTAGCCATGAAGGTTTAGTTTTGGACATACTTCAAGTACTCTTGGGTATATCTGGACTCCCCCCCTCGCCTAATTTTAATCAACTCATATTTCACATTAAATTAAAATGTACCAAGAGGCAATCGAAAAACATTCACTCCAAGCACATGCAAGTAAATTGATTATTTTATGACTCCATTCTAAGGCACTGGCTATTTTCTTTGTATATATATATTGTGTCTCAACATTGTGCTTTCGTGTGCTCATTTTTGTATCTTGTCATCTACTGTGGTTTATGGTTAAATATCAAACTCCTAAGTAAATCATTTAGTTTAACATCATCATTGTAACGTCCTTGACCCTTCGATCAGGCAAGAGGATCCTACTAAACACCAAACATCCGGGCAAGCAGCCCCCATGAACATGGACATACATGTAATGCTGAAATAAAAAGCCTGAACGTACTACATACTAAGATGCATAATTGTTCATATACAATTCAACAAGATAGTGAAAGCAAACAACATTCATACATATACAATTCAACATTCAACATGTACATCATCATAATCCATTAACAGTAACATAACTGCAGAAGTAAAATAGTCAAGGAATACTTATCTTATAGAACTGTTTCGCAACCAGCTATGTCACTGCAACGTTCCACCCAACCATACGCCATCATTCTCCTTAATCTCTTAGCAATGCTGCCAACCCTAAGCCAGGCATGATTCCCCAAGGAATAAGGAACTAGCAGGCTTACACATAGACAAGGATAACAACACAACAAGGATGCACAGTTCATCCAAGCCAGCATAATTGGGTTTATCAGGTGAACAATAGATCAGCCAAGCCAACAAAGTTGGGTTTATCAGGCCATATAGGAGTTGGGAAAGGATAAATGCTAAGTTGGTGAGCTCATTGAAGAGCCAAGGACACCTACACCAAAACTAGCCTGACTTCTAGGACACCCACACACACCCAACACAAGGAAATTAGTCCTTTCTCTACAACGCAGTCCCTCAAACCTTGATCCCCCTTTCAGTGCTATTTAGGGGTTGTGGAGAAGAAAGCCATCCCACTAGCTCTGTCTATGTGGTTCCCAGACACACTAGGTTTTCCAAGCAACTCAGGCCCTCATCACCACTCCCATGCAATCCAAAGACCAACCACTGCATTTATGCAGCAAACAAACACTTCACAGCTTGAATAGGGGAAGACAAATCCCTGAATCGTTCTTGGCCCTATCGTGGCCAAAACGATTCCTCAACAACCTACAATAGCCCAAAACACAAAGGGAGACGCAACCCAACAATTAAAGTGAGCAAGACCACACTGTAACGTTCCGTGAAGAAATCACAGACAACAGTCGTGGGAAGACAATATTGAAGCCTTGGCACCTTTACAGAGTTGGTAATGGAAGGGATAGAACACAACTTCTCTGCGTGAATAGGAGGACACCATCTCATAGTATGATAATATGAAGAAGGAGGTGAGTCTCTGCAAGGATCGAAGGAAGAATCTATTCCCCGACCAGCAATCCACAAGAGAAAACAGAGCCAACCAACCCCCACCCAAGGATCGTGAATCCTTTTGTCTCAGTCTGCATGAGGAAAATGAACCGCTTGCGATGGAGAGAGTGCAGTCATGGAGAAAATGGGATCGTGGGCGTAGTGGTCCTCCTGCCAACATGAGGGTCATCTTGGTGGAGTGTGCATGTGGACAAGGACTGGTAGTCCTGCCACACTCCACCCTCCAGCAATAACTGCCCCAAATATTCAACAGAAAATTAAAGTGGTAGTTGGATGAGACAAGGGAAGATGAGCAAAAATAAACAGGGTGGAGATGCCTGGCTTCTCCCCCATGGATCAAGGTTTAACATCCACCCCTGAACCTTAGGAATTCATGCCTTTTTCAAAATGTTTGTAGTGAGCATAGTTGGTTGGGTTCCATTAATGAAAATGCACATTTACATGATGCCGCAATTTAATACGTTCCGTATGTCCCGATATACCATCGGTGACAATTCCAATCTGAAACATAACATAACCAAATCGATGGTGGGACCTTTTCCTTTAGCTCCTCACCATGATTATTTACAATATATGCAGCATGTATATTTAATGCATTGGGGTCAAAACCAGGGTGTTACATTCCCCTCCCCCTTCAATAGCACTATCATGAGTGCTTTACAAAATTGAACAAAATGGTACACTGGTACCGCCTCAGTGTTCCGTAGAATTGAACAAAAATGGATGTGCCAATCACATGGCATCCTCCAGCTCCCACATAGCCTCTTCAGGTTCATAGTGCTTCCATTGCACCTTTACCTTCCCTATGGCTTGTTTCCAGAGCATTGGGACTTTCCTCTCGAGGATGCGCATTGGCTTGATTTGGAACTATCCCTTGGGTTCCACTTGAATCACATCCCAATTTATCACATGGTTAGGATCATGTACATATTTCTTAAGAAAAGAAGCATGAAAAACATTATGAGCTCTAGTACTAGCATGTAATGCAAGTCTATATGCAACATGCCCTATTCTTTCAAGCACTTCAAATGGCCCACAATATCTAGGTGACAACTTGGCACAACTTCCAAGATTCAAGGAACTTTTCTTTTCCCTCACTCTGATGTAAACATGATCCCCAACACTGAATTCTCTATTTGCTCTATGCTTATCTGCATAGATTTTATGTCTGTCCTGTGCTACTTTCATATTCTGTTTGATCTTTACAACCTCTTGTTCCATTTCCTTGAGCAATTCTGGTCCAAGCACAACCTTGTTCACTGGGTTGTCCCAAGTCATTGGTGTCCTACACCTTCTTCCATACAAAGATTCATACTGACTCATCCCCAAGGATACCTGCTGTCCATTTTTATAAGCAAACTCTACAAAGTGTAAGTAATATTCCCACTTGGTTGGTTTGTCCATCACATACATGCGAAGCATGTCTTCAAGCACCTGATTAACTCTCTTTGTTTTCCCATCTATATGAGGATGGTATGCAGTGCTGAAGTTTATCTTTGTACCCAAATCTGCAAATAACCCCTTCCTAAAATTTGAAGTGAACTTGACATCTCTGTTAGAAACTATTGCCTTCGACAATCCATGCAATTTGAAAATCTCCTTCATGAAGATCTTTGCAATGTCATCAGTCTTATGCATAGACTTCACCGATATAAAATGCAATTCCTTTGTCAACTTGTCTACCACAACCATGACGGAATCATGTTGTCTCCAAGTCATCGGCGATCCTATAATAAAATCCACGGAAATAACTTCCCATTTCCATTCCAGAACTGGCAAAGGCTGCAACAAACCTACTGGATGTTGATGCTCAACCTTTACCTACTGAAATTTCATGCACCTTGAAATGTATTCAGCCATGTCCTTTTTCATTCCTGGCCAAAAGTACTGCTTTCTAGCTGTAGCAATTGTCTTCTGATATTCTGGGTGACCAGAAT
>LPNX010807379.1:87853-109581 GCA_001517045.1 Pseudotsuga menziesii
ACCTATTCTCAGGACTTTGCTACTACAATTTTTCTTTTACATGCTCATACAATTCATCTCCAACAACATGATTAACAATCTGCTGCCTCAAATCTGATTGGAAAATACTAAGATATGCCACATGCATTTCTTGTACCTTCATGTTGAGCGCATCAGCTACCTTATTCTCTTTTCCCTTCATGCGCTTGATTTCAAAATCAAACTCACATAAAAATTCCAGCCATCTCGCTTGCCTAGCATTCAAAGCAGGCTGATCAAATAGATACTTCAGACCACAATGGTCCGTCCTCAGTTCAAATCTTCTACCCATCACGTAATGCCTCCACATCTTGAGAGCATGTACTATGGCTGCAAGCTCTAGATCATGAGTGGCATAGTTTTTCTCATTCTCCTTCAACTTTCTCGACTCATAACATATCACGTGGTTGTCCTGCATAAGGAATCCTCCAAGCCCTTGTCTGCATGCATCGGTACATACCACATAATCTTTCTCTGGATCTGCAACTTTCAATACTGGTGCACTAGTGAGAAGATTCTTCAACCCCTGGAATCTTTCTTCACACTTCGAAGTCCATTCAAACTTTATCGCCTTCTTTTGCAAAGAAGTGGTGGCATGTGCAACCTTGGAAAATCCCTCAATGAATCTCCTGTACTATCCTACAAGTCCCATAAAGGATCTTACATCTGTCACATTTCTTGGAGTAGGCCAATTCATAATGGCTTAAATCTCCTTAGGGTCCACTGATATACCCTCTTCTGAGATAATGTGACCCAAATATTGAATTCTATATCTATATAAGTCACACTTTCTCAGCTTTGCATACAACTGATGCTCCCTAAGCAATTGCAATGTCAATCTCAAATGCTCTTCATGCTCTTCTTCATTCTTAGAATAAACAAGAATGTCATCAAGGAATACAAGAACAAACTTGTCCAAATAGCTGCTGAAGACATTGTTCATAAGGCATATAAATGTAGCTGGTGCATTTGTGAGACCAAATGGTACCACTACAAACTCATAATGTCCATACCTTGTTCTGAAGGCTGTGTTATGAACATCTTCATCCTTTATTCTCACTTGATGGTATCCAGACCTCAAGTCAATCTTGGAAAATACCTTTGCTCCTCTCATTTGATCAAAGAGGTCATCAATCCTAGGCAAAGGATATTTATTCTTCACAGTGACCTTGTTCAATTGTCTGTAATCAATACATAACCTGAACCATCTTTCTTCTTTACAAACAGAACTGGTGCTCCCCAAGGAGACACACTCGGTCGGATATACTTCTTTTCCAACAACTCTTGCAGTTACATCTTCAACTCTAGCATCTCCTGTGTGCTCATCCTATAGGGTGTCTTAGACACTGGTGCTGCCCTTGGCACAAGTTCAATGGTGAAATCAATGTCCCTCTTTAGAGGAATCCCTGGAATCTCGTTAGGAAACACATCCTTGAATTTCTGTAGCACCTGATAGTCCTCCAATCTAGGAGTTTCATCTCCCATTGGCTCCAAAATATGAGCTGCATACAACTGGCAACCTTTCCTACAGAACTTCTTCAACTACATTGCTGAGACCTGTCTTACTGAAATTACCTTTGGAATACCCTTTACAACTACTGGGTTTCCTTCTTCATCCATGCATTCAAAAGTCTTGTTATAGCAATCAAGCTTCACTTGGTAAGCTTTTAACCAATCCGTCCCAATGAGAAAATCATAGGAACCAAGCAGTAGAACATTTAGATCTACACAAGTGATCAATCCATTCATAACCAGTGGGCATTTCTCCACTACTTCACTGACTTTTATCTTGGTTCCAATGGCTAGCTGAACTAACCAAGATTTCCTATGTCTTGCTTTCTTAAAAGCACAAATATCCATTAATCTAGGAGTAATGTAACTGTGAGTAGAACTAGGGTCAATCAAAATAGAAACAGATTGTTCAACAATCTTACCTACAACTTCAACCATAGTTGACTGGTGATCTACCTCGCGGTCCTCTAGTGCTGCATAAATTCTAGGGACTGCTCTTGCTACTTGACCCACTATTTCTGCTTCCTAAATGTTATAAGTTGGCCTTGCACTTTCATTCTCAAGTGGACAATATCTGCGCAAGTGGGGCCCTTCACATTTACAACATTTAAGTGGACCTTTATTCTGATGTGGATCTTTAGGCTTTCCACCTGTCACTCCAACTGGATTACTTGCTACTTTTGCTGATTTCTGAACCTAGAAGGTTTGAAACCTTTCTTTCTTTGATCAAACTTCTCATTCTTCTTGTCCTTCCATACCTTATGGTAATTAGGTTTACCTTTGCTTTGCTCATAGAAATACTTAGCCTTCCTTATGGCTTCTTCAAGAGTTCTTGGTTCATAAAACTCAATTCTATCTTTCTAAGACTGAGGCAATCCACTCAGAAATAGGTAGACCTTCACTTTTTCATCTCTGATGTACCGGACATACCTCAACAATTCCAAGAACTTATTTGCATATTCATATATGGTCTGTTGTCCCAATCTCAGTTCATGGAAGTCCTTAATCTTGTCATTATAATACCTGTCAGAGAGGTATTTCTGCCTGAAATACTTCTTGAACTATTTCCACTTCAGTCTCCTTTCATTGATTCTCTTTACCTGCTTAAAGTGTTCCCACCAAATGGATGCTCTTCCATTCAGATTGAATATGGAAAATTTTTCCTTCATGTTTCCTAAATAGTCATGCACTTGAAAGTACTTATTTATCCCAAGAAGCCAAGCTTCAGCCTCTTGTCCAGTCCTTACCTCACCATCAAATGTAGGAGGTTTGGCTATCTTAAATTCATCCCGAGAGTGATCCATATGGTGCCTTATTCTTTTCCTTTTACGAGAATATGAACTTGTATCTCCACTAGATTCTTCAAAGTCAAATGATCCACTGGCAGTCCTTCTCCTCCTCCTAGTGCTGCTCTTACTGCCTTCTGGTCTTGATGTACCTCGTCTAGAATCTATCTTTCTCTGCAATTTTGTCAGACTCTGCAACATGGCAGCATTCAATTGATGCTGCTCTTCCTGGGATTTAATTAAGCTTCTCATGGTGGCTACAACATCTGATGGTGTCTCTTGGAATCTCCTTCCATTAGACTCTATGTCATCATTTTCATTATGAACATTTTCTCCCATGGCATCTCTCGCACGCTCGTAGGAATCCCAAGCATCATACCCATCATGGGTTCTCATGACTGAACCACCTCTTGCTTTACCACAATGTTATACCTGGAATACTGCTCTTGGAGGTGTCTATAATTCTACAAATGTGTTAGTAGCAAACTGTTAGATGCATATCATTAAAATAAATCAGACTACTTACCTTCCTTTTCTGGAAATTCATAAAATAATTTTTTTTCTAAAACACAAAATTTTCTCTCTTCTTGTTCATTCCTGTAATCTATTGACAGTCTACTGAAATATTCTAAAACAGTCAAAAACTGCTTCAAAAATCCACTTCGAAAAACCCCAAAATTTCCTTCTCTTCATCGGGTCTCTTCCCCACTAAATTTCTGGCATTTCGACGAGCAAATCGCCTAAACTTATGATCTGCATCGGTGATCTAAATCACAACTATCACAACATCGACAGTCGAAACCTTTATCCATCGGAATATTAGTTCTCTAGACTTCCGCAATGGCACGTGCATGAACCACTAACTACTTTTGATGTTCATCGATGACCAATACAACTAACTTCCGCCAATCGCCAATGGACTCAACACTTAGAAATTTTTTTGAATTTTTCTTCCTTGCATCGGTGCTTCCTTCAACTAATGTTTTCTGATCCACTTCACTAGCCTTGACAACTTTATCTTCTATGCATCAGTGATCCCAACCACTATTATTTTTCGATCACCGGTGATCTCGTTCCTTAGAAAAATTTCTGAAAAAGTTCCGCCTTATCTTCCACCGCATCGGCTGTCAGAGCAATTTTCCTTTGTGGCATTGGCGGTCAGGGACTCTATCCATTGGAAGGATAGTCCTCTATCTAGCCGTAATGGTGGATGCAAAATCGACAAAGCATAGGCGATGCGATCAACTAATCATTGCTGATTGCCAATGATTTCACTACTTCGACAAATTTTTGCAAAATTTCCTCTCCGTCGCTGTCGGTGGTCCAAACAACTACTGTCTCTAATCGATTTACTAACCTCCACCGACGTGTCATCGGCGATGCTTTGAACTTAGTGGTGTCGATCTCCAATGGTCGGTGTCGGGTGGTTGATCAACAAGCTGTCGCTAATCTATCTAACTAATTTTTCCACCACCAGGGTCTGCATTGGAGGTCCATCTGTCTAAGTTTTCTAATGTACTGACAGCCAACCACTTAAAAAAATTTCTGAAACCAAGGCTTTTTTTCCCTCGTCGGGTGACTGTTCAGGTACACAGTGTACTCCCAAAATATTGAACACCTTCAGCAACTGCTTCACACAAATAGATCACAGATCAACACACCGATGTTTGTCATGTGGTTAAAAATCTCGAGAGGGAAACAGTCCACAGCCCCAGCCAAATAGCTACTTGGAGCAATTTATTATGAAAAATAAAGAAAGTTACATATGAGCTTCTCATAATCAATCAACTAGCTAAGAACCCTCTATGCTCCTTAAATAGAGATCATAGACCAATCTGGTGTTAAGCCATGGATCAATGGTAGGTATGATCTAAGAGAAGTTGAACCATTGGATCACTCTATGTCTAGAACATATCGTGACTGTCGGATTAGAATATTTACAAATACATACTAATGCATACTAAAGAAACACACTTTTACCTAATGGATATATTACACAAGTTGATCTTAACTAACTCCTAAGTGTCTAAATATCCTAACATCCACCCTTAAGAACAACTTGGGATAGGATTGAAGGATATAAAAAAGTGACACTATTAGGAGAAGGAAGGAGGAATTAGAGTCTATCCCCCCTTAAGGACACATTCCTAAACTCCTATAGACCAAAGTTTATAAAACTTCGCTTCTGTAAGAGACTCAGTGAAGATGTCTGCAACTTGACCATTTGTAGGGCAATAGAGCACTTCAATAACATGATCATGAACAAGATTTCTGATGAGGTACATGTGTAGCTCAATGTGTTTGTTGCGCTGATGTAGAACTGGATCTTTGGCAAGCTTGATGGCACTTTGATTGTCGCACCAAACTAGAGTAGGTTGCTTCTGGTCGAATCCAAACTCTGAAAGGATCTGCCGAAGCCATAAAGGTTCCTAACTGGAATTAACTGCGGCTCGATATTCTGCTTCTACTAAAGAAAGAGCAAGAGCTTTTTGTTTCTTACAAGCCCAGGTGACAGGTCCAGATCCCAGACTGAAAACATAAACTGCAGTAGACTTTCGATCATCAGGATCACCGGCCCAATCTGAATCAATGAAACCAACCAACAAAGGTTTCCCCCCTGTACTGTAATGAATCCCAAACTGAATTGTACCTCGAATATATCGAAGTATTCTTTTTGCTGCTTTCCAATGACTTTCATGAGTAGTTTTCATATAATGAGCAACATGACCAATGGCAAAGGAAAGGTCAGGATGTGAATGAGTCAAGTATAAAAGACTACCAACAAGCTGACAATATAAGGTGGCATCTACTTCAGGGGAAGTACAAGTGGCAGAAAGCTTGACTCCATATTGGAAGGGAGAAGGGGCTGGCTTACAATCTTCCATGTGGAAGCGACGAAGAAGGTCACAAGAATACTTATACTGGGAAAGAAAGATTCCTTCTTTGGTTTGCAAGACTTGGAGACCAAGAAAATAATGCAAATGTCCTAAGTCTGACATTTCAAAATTTTGCGTAAGAATGGATTTCACATGGGTTATAAGTTTAGGGTCACTACCAGTAAGGATAATATCATCAACATAAAGAACAAGTATGATGAGATTGTTTCCTACTTTCTTGGTATAGACATTGGGGTCATAATGGCATCTAGAAAAACCAGTGTCAAGGAGAAAGCTATCCATTTTGGCATACCAAGCTCTAGGAGCTTTCTTAAGGCCATATAAGGATTTCTTAAGGAGACTAACAAGGCTAGAGTTATTCTGAACATATCCAGGAGGTTGTTCCATGTAAATTTACTCATGTAAATCACCATGTAAGAAGGCAGACTTGACATCCATTTGATGGACTTCCCAGTTATGTAAGGCTGCAAGGGAAAGAACAAGGCAGATGGAGTTCATTTTCGCTATAGGGGCGCAGGGTTCATTGTAGTCAATCCCTTCAACTTGGGGAAAAAATTTGGCAACTAACCTTGCCTTAAGTCTTTCAACACTTCCATGTGATGCATACTTAGTTTTGTAGACCCATTTACATCTGACAAGTTTTCTTCCTTTTGGAAGAGGAACAAGATCCCAAATATCGTTCGCCATTAAGGAACAATATTCTTCATCCATAGCTGCATCCCAATATGAATTTGTTGAAGCTTGTGCAAAAGTTTCTGGATTACGATTCTCAGAAACTTGAGCCAAAAGAGAAGAGGCTCGTTGAAACTGAGAACGTGTTCGACGTTGATCTCTAGGATCACCAACAAGATCACCAGCTGCTTCACATGTTGAATGGACCCATCAAGGAAGTATTGATGCTGGTGCAATTGGAGGAACATGAGTAGGTGGAGGTGGATTTTCATCCCCACTGTCATCATTAGAAACTGGAGTTAGAAACCTATCAAGGAAGCTGGAAGAAGAGGAAGAAGAAGGAACAGTCGTCGAATTAGGCACGCAGGCCAAAGATGGCACACTCGCCAAGTTAGGCTCGTAGGCCAAGAGATTTTCATCAAATTTAACATCTCTTCTAATGATTATATCATGAGAATGTGATTGAAGAAGTCTATAACCTTTTACATCTTCAGAATATCCAACAAATATGCACTTTTCACTTTTAGGCTATAATGCTTTCCATTTTTCATCCAGAATGTGAGCCCATGCTTCACAACCAAACACACAAAAGTTACTTACATCTGGTTTAATTTTACTCCATGCTTCTTTCGGTGTTATACTCTGTAAAACTTTAGTGGGTGTGTGATTAACTATGTAATTTGCACAATTTATGGCCTCAACCCAATATTGAAGACTTAGTCCTTTAGATTGGATCATACAATTAGCCATTTCTTTTAAAGTGTGGTTCTTTCATTCAGCTACACCATTTTGTTATGGTGTATATGGAACATTGTGTTGTTGTTGGATCCTTGTTCAGTGAAAAAAGTAGTGAACTTGTTGTTAACATATTCTCCTCCATTTTCAGATCTTAACTTAATAATTTGATGACCAGATTGTTTTTCAACAAGGGCCTTGTAGGCCAAGAACATGTTAAATAATTTGCTCTTAAGTTTTAGGAAGTAAACCCAAGTGCATCTGGAGTAGTCATCAATGAAAGTTAAGAAATATTTGAAACCAGAAAAGGAAGCAGATGGAAGAGGGCCACACAAGTCACTATGCACAAGCTCCAAGGGAACTGAGGTGTGCCAAGAGGCACATTTGTCAAAATTGTCCCAATGATGTTTTCTGAGTACACAACCGGGACAAACACCATCCTTGCAAGATACCAGCGGAAGATCAGTCACCATATTGTCTTTACATAGTTGTTACAATGAGCGATAATTTAAGTGACCAAATTGCTCATGCCAAAGTTTGCTCAAGTTATCACTATGAGCAACAAAAACTGAAGGGAAAGGTGATGACCCAAAGTTGTTAAATTTGTACAACCTGGTAATATCATCAACAGTTCCAGTAGCAAGGATATTTTGAGGAATTTTAAAATCCTTGATTACAACTTGGTGAGGTGTAAACGTCATAGTTTTACCTTCACCTGAATGAGTAGTTTGATAGACTAATAAAAAATTGCAGGAAAGTTTTGGAACACATAGTACATCACTGAAATGACCATTTTCTACTGGAACTGTTTCAGATCCTACAACACTTAGAGATCTATCATCACCAACAAATATTTGTTTGGTGTTACATTCTTTCATAGTGTAAAAGATGGCTTTATCCTTAGCCATATGATAATATGCTCCAAAATCAATGAGCCATTCAATTGAAGTAAAAGAAGAAGATGTAGTATAAGAGTAACCAGAATCACAAAGTGCATGTCGATGAGAGGTATATTCTGAAGATGAATCTAGGCTGATGTGGTGCTTCTTCATTGCTGCTTCTAAGGTTGCCATATTCTTAAAACACTTAGATTCATCATGATTATCTTTTCCACAAAAATTTCAATGATGCTTAGTATTCTTTCCTTTTTTCTTGGATCCTTTGTCATTTTTTAAAGAAGGAGCTGACTGAGAGGGTTTGGGACACTTGTTGTTTGACTTATTATTGCAAAAATTCTGTTTCTTGGGCGGATTGGACTTTTCTTTTTGTTGGGACAATAAGGCTTTCCCAAATGTATTTGCATTGTTAATTATTCCAAGATGAATGAGCTTATCTTGATCTCTAATTAAGGAATCACAAAAGGATTCAAGGCTAGGCTCTTGATAGCTAGCTACAGTCAAGGATTCTTTCATGCAGTAGAATGTAGATACAAAAATAAAATATGCAGGTCCAAGTTTTGAAAGAATATGATAAATACATTGTTTGTCTTCTTTCTTAATCTTGCATTCTGCACATAATAGTCTAAGAGTTTTATACTTAGATAAATAGTCTTGAATGCATGAAAAATCATTTGGATTCAAGAAAAGCAACTCATTCTCAAGTTGATGACCTTGAATTTCATTGTGTTTACCAAACACAGATTCCAACTTTTCCCAAGTGAGATTAGGTTCATCAATTCCAGATATGTGGAATCGCAAATCAGTAGAGATTGACATCCCAATCAATCCATGATCTTCATCACATCTATTTTCCCATTTAATTTTCTTATCATCATCAGTGGTTTCTATTTCTTTCCTTGAGGTTATCCTGAAAAGTCCCCTACTTCGTAGAACATCCTCCATACGAGATTTCCTTGAGAAATAATTAGAACTTATAAGTATAATATCACAAGGGTGCGGCCATATTATAAAATAATGGATGAAAGAACAGAAATTAACTATCTGGATGCAAAGAGCTTGAAAAAATATGTGGTTTTAAAAAAAAAGGCACTTAAAACTGATTTTGGATGATGAAGTTATGCTTGATCAAAGAAAATGTTGAAGATGTCCCCAATAGTGGTGTGGTAGATATTAACTTGACCAACTAAAAAAATAAGTCCATTTTTCTCAAGATCAACTTTTGACAATCACTTTTACAATAAAGTTGCTTTGAAGTGAATCACTTTTGTAGAATATGTGATGTTCACTTTTACAATAATGTGACTTTTAAATAGTGCAGCAATAAATTAAAAGACTTAAGTGACTCAATTTTATTTTATTTTATTTATGTGAGATGCACTTTTACAATAAAACTAGCCTAGATCTAAATCCTAGTCTCTATCAAGCGTCGAGATGGATCAAATGTATCGAGGTGCAAACCTCTTCTTAGGTAGCCATTGATTTGATGCAAACCAAAAGACAATTTTTTATATTTAAGGTCCACAAATAATATTTAATATTATTTATGACTAACATATAATATTTATTATTATTTGTTATTTTGTTAGGAAATAACATTACAACATTTCCCCATACATGGTTTTAAAACCATATGCAAGGCCCTCCTACAACCATGGGTTGTTTAGGAGGCCTTGCACATGGTCTTAAAACCATTTGCAGGGCCCTCCTAAACCATGTACAATAAAACCATGGGTTATTTAGCAGGCCTTGTACATGGTTTAAAAACCATGTGCAAGGCCCTCCTGAACCATGTACCATAAAACCATGTGTTGTTTAGAAGGACTTGCACATGGTTTTAAAACCATGTGCAAGGCCAACATTTTTTTGCGGATAATTCAATTTGTTATTTTTTATTATTTTGTTAGATGAGAACGTTACAATATCTCCCCCATATTATGTTTTTTTCACAACCCACATATTTTTTTTACGGATAATTAAATTTTTACTTTTTTATTGTTTTGTTAGGTAGGAATATTATAACATCTCCCCAATATCAGATTGTTTTTGTGGACGACATTTATTTTGGCCTATAATTAGAATTTTTTTTTTTATTAATAAAAATAATGTTACGTAATGTTACATAACGTTACATAACATTACAAGATCTCCCCCATACTAGGCTGTAGAGCGCCTATTGGCACAATAGCTTGAAAATAGAAATTGCATGCACAAAAAAGTAGATTAATAAGACTTGAACTCGAAACCTATTTAGTAATAAAGAAACTTTGGACCAAGTGAGCTAATTTTAAAAGGTACGTAAAAAAATGGAAAGAGGAAGGTTTTTTTTTTTTAACTCTTCTCTCTCGTTCTCCGTGCTTGCTTTCCTTTCCCGCAAATCACAAAAAAAATGAAAAACAATTTTTTTTTTTTTCCACACAATGGGGTTAGATCTTGGTTAGCTTATCTGAAAAGTATATGTTTTCAAGTTTTCTCGTTGTTTCTGATTTACTGTGATCACACAAGGTGCACGGCAAAGAGCATACGTAGCCGAGAAGACAAGAAAAAAAAACTTTCCCTTACTGTCTCTAATTCGCCGCGATCGTGCAAGGTGCACAGCAAAGAGCATACGCAGTTAGGGAAGGCAACAATCCGAGACTAAAATAGAAAATATATAATAACAAACTAATAAAATATGAGAGATTTAAAAAAAATAAATCCGTCACTGTAACATTATACCTTCAGATTTTCCGAAATGGGTGTTTTTGGAGAAAACAGAAATGGTTTTTGGTGAAACAAAGACTATTTCCAAATGGAAATGGTGCTTCGGACGCAATGGAATAGCTCCAATAGGCCACAAATGCATCGAAAATATATAACCAAAAAACCCTTTCAAATTTTCGGCAACACCGGTTCCAGATCTTGATCAAAACTGAAAGCAGCTCTTCATAAAAGCTCTGATACCATGTTCGGGTACACAGGGTACTCCCAAAAGACCAAAAACCTTTAGAAACCACTTCACACAAATAGATCATAGATCAACACACCGATGTTTGTCACGTGGTTAAAACCCTTGAGAGGGAAATAGTCCACGGCCCCAGCCAAATAGCTACTTGGAGCAATTTATTATGCAAAATAAAGAAAGTTACATATGAGCTGCTCATAATCAATCAACTAGCCAAGTACCCTCTATGCTCTTTAAATAGAGTTCATAGACCAATCGGGTGTTAAGCCACGGATCAATGGTAGGTATGATTTAAGAGAAGTTGAACCGTTGGATCACTCTATGTCTAGAACATATCGTGACCGTCGGATTAGAATATTTACAAATGCATACTAATGCATACTAAAGAAACACACTTTTACCTAACAAATATATTACACAAGTTTATATTAACTAACTCCTAAGTGTCTAAATATCCTAACAGTGACCTTCAGACTAAGGAATCCACTGCATCGAAAGAATTTCTCACTAAGTTTTTCGATGAGCTGACAATTCTGACCCTTAGAAATTTTTTGTGAATTTTCCCACCATTCACCCATTTCCTCTCGGTTTCTTCTGGGAAGTGGGAAACCTGCCTCTGTTAACTAATCTTTCATGGCCCTCTGAGGCCCAAATGCTGCAACATAAGCTCTGTCACTGCATCTTCTCGGACCATTTAGGCCCATGATGCAACCAGAGCTCTCATACCACACTGTAACGTCCCTGACCCTTTGACCGAGCAAGAGGATGCTACTAAACACCAAACTTTCGGGCAAGTAGCCCCCATGAACATGGACATACATGTAATGCTAAAATAAAAAGCAATAACATACTACATACTAAGATGCATAATCGTTCATATAAAATTCAACAACATAGCGGAAGAAAACAAAATTCATACATATACAATTCAACATTCAACATGTACATCATCATAATCCATTAACAGTAACATAACTGCAGAAGTAAAATAGTCAAGGAATACTTATCTTATAGAACTATTCGGCAACTAGCTACGTCGCTGCAACGCTCCACCCAACCATATGCCAGCATGCTCCTTAATATCTCGACAACGCTGCCACCCCCCAAGCCGGGCATGATTCCCCAAGGAATAAGGAACTAGCAGGCTTACACATAGCCAAGGAAAACAACACAACAAGGATGCACAATTCAGCCAAGCCAACATAGTTGGGTTTATCAGGTGAACAACATATCAGCCAAGAAAACAAATTTGGGTTTATCAGGCCACCTAGGAGATGGGAAAGGATAAATGCTAAGCTGGTGAGCTCATTGAAGAGCCAAGGACACCTACACCAAAACTAGCCTGACTTCTAGGACACCCACACACACCCAACACAAGGAAATCAGTCCTTTCTCTGCAACGCAGTCCCTCAGACCCTGATCCCCCTTCCAGTGCTATTTAGGGGTTGTGGAGAAGAAATCCATCCCACTAGCTTTGTCTATGTGGTTCCCAGACACATTAGGTTTTTCAAGCAACTCAGGCCCTCATCACCACTCCCATGTAGTCTGAATACCAACCACTGCGTTCATGCAGCAAAAAAACACTTCACAGCTTGAACAGGGGAAGACAAATCCTTGAATCGTTCTTGGCCCTATCATGGCCAAAATGATTCCTCAGCAACCTACAGCAGCCCAAAATGAAAAGGGAGATGCAACCCAACAATTAAAGTGAGAAAGACCACACTGTAATGTTTCATGAAGAAATCACAGACAATAGTCATGGGAAGACAATATTGAAGTCTCGACACCTTTACACAGTTGGGAATGGAAGGGATAAAACACAACTTCTCTGGGTGAACAGGAGGACAACATATCATAGTATGATAATATGAAGAAGGAGGTGAGTCTCTGCAAGGATAGGAGGAAGAACCTATTCCCCAACCAACAATTCACAAGATAAAAGAGAACCAACCATCCCCCACCCAAGGATCGTGAATCCTTTTATCTGAGTCCACATGAGGAAAATGAACCATTCGCGATGGAGAGAGTGCAGTCGTGGAGAGAATGGGATCATGGGCGTAGTGGTCTTCCTTCCAGCATGAGGGTTATCCTGGTGGAGTGTGCATGTGGACAAGGACTGGCAGTCCTGCCACACTCCACCCTCCAGCAATAACTGCCCCAACTAATCAGCAGAACATTAAAGTGGTAGTTGGATGAGACAAGGGAAGATGAGCAAAAATAAACAGGGTGGAGACACCTGTATTCTCCCCCATGGATCAAGGTTTAACATCCCCCCCTTAACCTTAGGAAATCATGCCATTTTCAATATGGTTGCAGTGAGCATAGCTGGTTGGGTTCCGTTAATTAAAATGCACATTTACATGATGCCACAATTTAATACGTGCCATATGTCCCGATATACCATCGGTGATAATTCCAATCTGAAACATAACATTGTTAGGATATTTAGACACTTAGGAGTTAGTTAAGATCAACTTGTGTAATATATCCGTTAGGTAAAAGTGTGTTTCTTTAGTATGCATTAGTATGCATTTGTAAATATTCTAATCCGACGGTCACGATATGTTCTAGACATACAGTGATCCGACGGTTCAACTTCTCTTAGATCATACCTACCATTGATCCGTGGCTTAACACCCGATTGGTCTATGATCTCTATTTAAAGAGCATAGAGGGTCCTTGGCTAGTTGATCGATTATGAGAAGCTCATGTAACTTTCTTTCTTTTGCATAATAAATTGCTCCGAAGTAGCTATTTGGCCGGGGCCGTGGACTGTTTCCCTCTCGAGGGTTTTAACCACGTGACAAACATTGGTGTATTGATCTGTGATCTGTTTGTGTGAAGCGGCTATTCTTGGTGTTCGGTCCTTTGGGAGTACCCTGTGTACCCTAACAAACATAACCAAATCGATGGTGGGGCCTTTTCCTTTAGCTCCTCATCATGATTATTTACAGTATATGTATCATGTATATTTAATGCATCGAGGTCAAAACCGGGGTGTTACAATCATACTAAATAATTTTTCCTTAGTAACTTAATAGGGTCTACCCCGCTTGGCTTCGTTAGGAGTTGAGCCTAAACGAAAGAGTCAAGAACAAGGTGACAACCTTGAATCAATACTTTCCCCCAAGGACACACCGAGTGGCTTGAATATTTCTGCCACGTCCCCCACCAGGTGTGTGAAAGGCAGCAACACCTCTTTCACATGTAAAGAGCAAATCCTTCAAATAATATCTCATGCATATATATATCAGAGGTTAGATAAACAATATATCAAACATATAATCAAATACATTCATTTACCACAATACATGAAATAGACTCAACACAAGGTTGGAACAAGAATTCTCTTTATTAACAATCAGTGAATGAGATAAGAGTACAACCTAGCTTTTGAGACAAGGACTCCTCTGCAACCAAAGGAATATGAGTTCTGCTGCTCCAAGACTTCTGAAGATATACCACCAGCATAACTTTGCTCTCAAATATTGATTGATTAGTCCCCACCCCAAGGCCTCTATTTTATACTTTGGGAAATAAAGTGGTTTCGAAGGTTGGGGTGGTTGAAACAGTTGATATAGTTAAGGATTAGGGCCCGACTAATCTCATCTAATCACGTTTTATATTTTTTAAGATCAAACTAAGATGTACACGACTA
This sequence comes from Pseudotsuga menziesii, assembly GCA_001517045.1. Lineage (NCBI taxonomy): Eukaryota > Viridiplantae > Streptophyta > Pinopsida > Pinales > Pinaceae > Pseudotsuga > Pseudotsuga menziesii. The sequence continues at coordinate 102,472 of LPNX010807379.1, forward strand.
TTAATATAGGAAACCCACGTATGATACACGATTTGCTCGAAGGAAACCCATGTACGCTGGTGTATGCGAGTTGCAATACAGATAGTCGTGTACAGTACATGCGTTGCAATGAAGATAGTCGCGTACGCAACTCAACACTTAGAAAAATATATATCAATATGGTTTAAGAGGTAAATGCATCCCAAGTCATTCCCATCTATAGTGCTTTGGAAAACTTCAATCCTAGTTTGTCCTTTTGTGTACCAACATAAAGAATGTAGACACTCAGACGGAGAAGTGCCATTTGGGTTGATAACACCATGCCTCCTAGGGAGTCTTTCCTTTGAATGATTTGTGAAATGATCTATTTTGTATACGTGCAGCACACTTAATAGCCTTATCCCATATCTTGAGACTTATATTCCTTTCATCAATCATCATGTGGCCATCTCCTTGAGAGATCTATTTTTCCTCTCTGCCACACCATTTCGTTGTGGTGTGTAAGGAGTTGAATGTTGCATTTTGATGCCATGTTCCTCACAAAGGTGCTACATATTTTTTTTGACATACTCGTTCTTATTATCAGTCTTAAGGATATTTATATTAGTCCCACTTTGATTCTTTACTAATGCCTTCCAAATCTTCAATTGCTCAAAAAATTCATATTTTAATTTAAGGAAGTACACCCAGCAGAATCTGGAGTAGTCATCAATAAATGTGAGTACATACCTTGATCCACCATAGGATGGAGTGTGAAGAGGAACAATCAGATATGAATGTACCAACCCAAGTGGTTGTGTGGCTCTCATTTCCATCCCCTTCTCACAGTTGTGCTCTGGATGCTTCCCAACTACACACCCAATGCAAGCTCCATTCGATGATTTGATTTGAGGAAGTCCTTCCACCATTTCATCTATGTGCAGTGCTTGGAGGTATTTGTAGTTCATGTGTCCAACCCTCTCACTCCATAGCTTGGAAGTCTCATTGGCATGTGAGAGGAGAGCTTGGTCATTGGAACTAGGGTGGAAATTTGAGAGCTAGTACATCCTCTCATGGTGGTCTGCATACCCAACTGCTACAACTTGGTGAATGTCACTCTATTTTCTTCTCCTATATGGGTCATTTGATAGATTGACGAAAACTTTTCCACCAAGTCTAGTAGATATAACACATCACTAAAGTAACCATGCTCGAAATCAATACTACCAATTCCCTTGGTTTAGATTTCAGAGTCATCTCCCATTCAAATTACTGGGCCAACATTTGAATGCATGGAGGAGAAGATATATCTGGTGGAAACCATGTGTCTATAATCCCCTAAATTAATGATTAAGGGTGAGTAATTAGAGGTACCTACTACCAAGGAATGGAATTTCTACTTGTTGTAAGAACTGGAGGTGCCATGTTTCCTCCTTGCGCCATCTAGGACAAGGATGTTGTTTTTCTCTAACAACAACACCATCTGGTCAATGATTTTATTCATGAATGAGCTCTTTGGATATCATCCCTTGTGGAAATAGGTGCATTTGGTTTTCTCTTTCCCTTTCTTGTCATTCTCCTTGAGAGGATTCAAAGCCCTGTTAGTGGATTTGAGTTTTTCTAATTTCCTCTGTTTTGGCTGCTTCAAATTCTTTTCCTTCTGCTTTCCCTTGGAGGAATTCGATACACCCATGGCCAAATATTGATCCTTATCCTTGATGGTGGCCATTTGGACTATCTTATCTTGCTACTGGGTGAGGGTTTCTATGAATCTAGCTAGACTTGGCATTTTCCAGTTTCGAAGTGTCAACTTGCTAGAATGAAATGTGCTAACAAAGACTGAAAATTCTTTCCCCAACTTCGAAGGGATGGATAGTATCAACTGATCCTCTTTCTTCTCAATCCCAAATTTCTTTAGTTGAAGCACATTATACTTAAACTTGGTGAATAATTCCTGGACAGTGTCAAAGTGCATTGGGCTAAGGCTAATGAGCTCATTCTCAAGTTGGTGTCCTCTCGGTTCATCAATTTTCCCAAAGAGTGACTCTAGTTTTACCCACAATTCATTTGGGGTTGTTAAAATATCAATGTGGAACAAAATATCTCTCGAGATACTGAGGCATAACAATCCATATGCTTCATCCAGTCTGTTGAAGTACTTGGCTTTCTCTACAACAAAGTTTGGCTCCACCTTTGTGCCCATGGTGACTCTATAGAGACCCTTGGATCTCAATTGAATAACAATGTCTACCTTCCAATCATAAAAATTGAAAGGTGTTAGCAAGATGTGGGTTTCTTTCATTTCTTCCTGTGCTAATGGTGATGAAATTGCCGAAAGTACTGCAAAAACCGCTCAATTTTATCTAGAATTTCTCTAAAAATGCAGCTCAACACTCAAATATTTGATATGAAACTTGCTAAAATCCACTGGGATATTATACAATGTGATAATTTTGATCCACAGTAATATCTAGGAGCTTTAGAGAAACTCACAAATCAAATTTGATGCAAAAGAAGCAAAAAACCATTAAAAGAGATCAATTTTACACATGTAATGTGACCTGAAACATGTTATTATTGGAATGTTTAACATGTAACTATGTTAGTAATACGTTTATATTACATATGAAGTGGTTTTTGATGATTGGAAATCCCAAAATGATTGTACATGTGAAATTGGCCAAATTGGCTTCAATCCACCCTAGGTGGGACAAACTTGCTCCAACTTCGCCCAAATGGCCACGAATTGTTGTGTGGACGTGGCTGAAGTGACTTGGAGTAATCATGACACATTGGCATGCATGGGTGCACAAAAATAGGTGAGTGAGAGGCGCTAGAAGGCATTAAATGCACCAAATCAGTCCAAAATTGGACGAAATCCACCTCTAGCGCTCCTAGTCAACCACAATGTCCACATTCAATGAATGGGAGCACAACCGCAATGATGAGGGTGCACATGTGGAGGTTTTACTAATATGGAGCTCTCATGTGGGTGTGAATTCCTTAATTTAACTATTTATTTTCCCAACTAAGCACCCTAAGTCCAAAACCGTATTGTATTAATGCACAAATGCAACAAAATTGACTAGGGACTTAGACTAAGGTACTTAGGGGTTGGATTAATGTTCTAATAGGTTTCTTTTTCATAATCATGCAAATTTTTTTATCACATATAATCATGGTAGAATCCACCTCCAGATCAAACAAATTTGCCAACAACTTCTGAAGCCATATGGATTCACAACTGGAAAAACAAGATGCAATAGATTCTTCTTTTGTAGTTCCAGGAGAAACACTAGACTGATTACTTCTTAGACATGAGATCATGGTTGACCCCAGACTGAGAAATCCTCTTGAAGTGTTATTTCTATCTAATACACTTCCTTCCCAAGTTGAGTCTGTATAACTATACAACTTGAAGTCATGATCTCTAATATAAACCACTTATACTATGAAATGAGAACTTTATACTAAGAGTGAGAACTCTAGCAATAAAAACAATGATTTTTGCATAAAAAGCACCAAAAACACCCCCCAAATAGAAAAGTGTTGATACCTGTATACACGTTTTTTTTTTTTAGGGTAAAAAATAGTGTCATGGCCTAAACATGCCATACTATTGTTTACAGAAACCTTGAAATCAACCCCCAAATTGGAAAATGATTTTTTTCTTCAAGAGACAAATTACAACTTTTTTGAAAATTACATGTTAAACAAAAAAAATATTTCATAAACAATTTCACCATTCTAACCATTTAAAATCAAACAAATTATGGTGTGATTCATATTGAAATCATATATTATACCCTACAAGAGCACACTATTCATATAAATGATAAAAAAATCATTTAGAGTTTCAATTACAAACATCATACTAATAAAAAACATCTAAAATGTTTCATGTGAAATTATTCAAACTTATCCATGGATTTTGACACCCCACCAGAATGTATATTTTCAGCTCATGAACGACTGGATATAATAATAATAAAAACATAAACCCCTAACCCCCTAACCCCCCATTACATTACATTAAAAGAAAAATTAAACACCCCTCGTAACCCCTTAAACCCCAACAACATTACATTTACAAAATTTAAAACAGAGCCCCCTCCATCCTCTAAATGTTAAATGCACAACTCAACTAAGGTCTTGTGGGAATAATCGATCCACCACTAATTTCTTATAGATTGAGTTGTTACTTTCCTTTGTTTCCTAGGTGGTGTTAATATATGTGAGAATAATATCTATCCGTGTTATTAAATGGAATGTTAATATATGTGAGAATAACATCTATCCATGTTATTAAATGGAACTGTGTTTTTTTCCAATTTTTTTTTGGAATATGATGAATTTATTTAAAGATTTTTTTTAACTAAATCTGAATTTTTTGTTGTTTGTTGGGTAATTTTAAGAACATAAATGAAATCATGCAGCTCAAAAAACCCAAAGCACCTTCAGTCTCGCTATTTGAAAATTCCTTGAAGTTTTTTACCATAAACGCCCCAAATCAAGCCGAAAATTCAAGCAAAATCGTTGCACATTTAAACAAACCTTTTTTTATTTGGGATGGACGATCATCTCCAAAAATATGAAATTCTTGGACATTTTTAGTCCTAGATTTTATATTTTTACAATGAATTCTTACCGTGTATTTTAAAAGCAGTAAGCTAAACTCTAGACCATTTCCACCTAAAATCCGGCGAGTTTTCTTGCCAAAATCACGTGAAAATTGTTCAAAGGGTAGTTTTTAGTGATTGGAATTGTATAATATGGGTGCCCCAAGGGTAATCGAAGGTCCTAAATCCATTTCTGCAATAAAAATTGCAATTTTAAGATTGGAAAACTCATTTTCAACAATAAATCGTGTTACCGGATTTGGACCAAACTGGCCTGAAAAGGTGCAAATGGTTTAAAGATTAGCCAAATCCATTTTATAACCCACGCCTTTGTGCACATTTGGTTGCACTTTTTCAACAAACCGTAGTCCATATATTCGAACAAAAAGTGAGTCGACGTTAATGACACCACGTTACCGGAGAAAGACTATGAATGCTGCCTTTTTTCTCGATTCATGAGAAGATCTTATATCAAGAGCTACATTAAATTCACGTAATAAGTAACAAAAGCATTAATTTCAATACTTATATATATATATATATATATATATATATATAAGCTTTTTACTAACACTATATGCTAATAATATTTACACAAATTTTATTGACTAATATTTGAAGGTTACTCCCCCATATAAACAATTGAAACAAATGCCCAACATTATGTATAACGCTTTACATGTGTAATGTATACATTATACATTGTATATGATTTAATATGAGAACAAAAATGTATAAATAAAAAGTTTAATATTTTGGATACATCTATATACATTATTGTAAAGAGTTGATAGTAAGAAAAAAATGTATGAGTTCATTCCTTTATTGTTTTATGAAGATATTTCCACTTGTAACATAAACCTTGGCGCAATATTAAGACTAGCATATACCTTATTTCTATTTATCTATCTCAAAAATGAATTGGAATGCAAAATTCCTACTTTTTCTCTCCCATACATATTTAAAGCTAGGATAGATTATCTTATTAAATGATATAAACATTATATATTAACTTCTGTATTCCCACTACCAATTAGAAATCGATAGCAAAATTCAGAGCCAATTGACCTTATTAACCTACATCCAGCGAATGATGTTGTTGACCCAGCTTCACCCGTAAATCCACTAGTTTCTTCACCACCAGTGGTTTGAAATCCCTCATCCTTCACGCACACGGATGGCATAAACTTCAAGCCGGAGGTCATCGCTGGAAGTGCACTTGAAAATTCATATAAAAGGTCGGACCAAGTTCACCGGGACTGGGTGAAGGTTACAGTGTTCAAGGCAGGAGGGAGGCAGAGAAGAGAAAAGGGAGGAGCGAGTGGAGCTCCGCTCCCTTGGCAGCCAAATATCCGCCCCTTACTGGTGGCGCGATTCTCATAATCGCGCCACCAGTAAGGGGCGGATCTTTGGCTGCCAAGGGAGCGGAGCTCCGCTCGCTCCTCCCTTTTCTCTTCTCCGCCTCCCTCCTGCCTTGAACATTGTAAGATTACAAATATGGTGGACGGTGTGAACATTGCCCACTCGGGGCGCTCTATGATAACATTGTTCTAATTTGGTGAATCTGCGATGCATCACACGAGGACCAGGATGGAGGAATCGTGGAAGATAAAGGAAACAACCTTCAATGTCCAGGGGCTCTCGTTTGATTTCTTTCTACCACTGGCCGATCTCAAAGATCAGAAGCCATTTAGCGAAGCTTGTGATCTCATTGTCGAGGACAGAGGGAGGTCTGTCGTGTATTCCAATGGCGGTAGCCAAAATGCAAGAGTTGCAGCGCTCGACAGTTCCATTGACACCTTTGATGTCTGAAAAAAAGTGTCAAATGAACGAAATTCAATCACCATAAGTGCCTCTGATACTAGTTATCATTGTAAATTTATATTCAAATCTATTTGAAATCTGCTTGAATCTATGTACAATCAGAGATCCGACTCTGACTTTGATTGCATACAGATTAAAGCAGCAATTGTATCGGCTGGCGCTTCGAATCAAAATTCATAGCCTGCTCTAAAATGTTGTTTCATCAAATATGATTTTATTTTATGAATTAATATTAATTCAAGATGAATTTGTAGACAAAAAAATATACAGCTTGGGCTTTCAGAGGATTAGCTACCACAAAATTATTGTATATATGATCATCGGTACATGTGATTTGTATTGAAATGGAGTAATTTTGTTCATTGTTTTATAACATTTGTATTCAAACCCATCGAAACCCGTAGAACATAGCTTCTGGGAGTTGGCCTAGAGTGGAGTAATTTTGTTCATTGTTTTATAACATTTGTAGTAAAACCCATCGAAACCCGTAGAACATAGCTTCTGGGAGTTGGCCATAGTTCCCAAAGAAATATACCAGCAATTATCCAATAATTTATAACGGTTTAATATTATATCACATTGAAGTATATTAAGAAATATACCAACAATTATTCAATAATTTATAACTGTTTAATATTAACTATATCACATTGAAGTATATTAAGAAATATATTTTTCAAAGAAATATACCAGCAATTATCCAATAATT
>LPNX010807379.1:109901-138342 GCA_001517045.1 Pseudotsuga menziesii
AATCTCTCAAGAAGATAATTATATTTCATTTTATAATAATGTCAAAAATATAAAGGAAGCAAAAACCTTAATGTGAAAAAACTCTAAAGTTCGTCGGGAAGGGATGAGGGAGAGGCAAGAGTGTTTTTTTCAATTTGTTTTGAATATAATTTTTAGGGGGGCGTTTAGGGGGTTAGGGGATTAAAAATTTATTTTTTAATATTGTTTTAAATTTAATGTTGTGGGGGTTATGGGGAGGGTTTCTAAAAAAAATTATTTATATTTTTTTAATATAATGTTGTGTGGGTGGGGTGGAGTTTAGGGGGTATAATTTTGTTTTCAATGTTTTTAAGTGTAATGTTGTGAGGGTTGTTTAGGGGGTTGGGGGAGGGATTTAATGTAATGTTTTTAAATACAATGTTGTGGGGAGTTAGGGGGTTTTATTTTTTAGTTTTATTTTATTAAATGTAATGTGGGGGTGTTAAATTTTGTATTTTTTTAAAGTAATATTGATGTTATTGTTACGGGGGTTTTAAAATTTTGTTATATTTTTTAAATTTAATGTGGTGGGGTTTAGGGGGTTGGGGACTTTTTTTATTTTATTTTTTTAATGTAATATCGATGTAATTTTTTAAATGTACTTTTTAAAATTTTATTGATACACTTGTGGCGAAGATGTCAAAAGAGCCTCAACCCCCATTAGCAAGGATGTTTGGAAAGAAACAGTTTGGGAATCTTGCAGACATAGAAGAACCAATGGAAGAGGACATTAATGTTCCTCAAGGAAGCCAAGTTCAGAAAATTCCAATTTCGATGAAGAATTTGGCCAGCTTGATATTGTTGATTATTTCATGTCTTGAAGAAAATGTTAAATTTGACAACTTTTTGATAAGATATATTAGTAACGTTTTGACTTTCAAACTTTATTTTAGAAATAAAATTTCTATATAATATAATGTTTTTAATATGTTATTTACAAATATGTGGTATAGTTTTTCTTGAATTTATGTGAATGGTTACTTTTTGGAAAATAATATAAAATAATATCATTTTTATACAAAATATCTCTCAAAATCCATTGAAAATGGTCTTCAATGTTTTTATTTTCTAGATTTTTTTACAAATTTGTTAATAAAAATGTCTTATGTTGTCAATAAAAATGCCTTATTAAAAAAAAAATTGCAAAATGTATATGTTTTTCATTATAAATTGCTTCTAAATGTATGTTATTTTGTTACATTTCTAAAAAACACACTTTAAAATATAAATTAAAATTACTTTACGACAAAGATGATTCAAAGGCCCAAAAAAATGCATGAAAATGAAAATGTGTGATACTAGTATCAACCCTTTTTGAAACGGAGGTAATAATGGCTACTAAAATTAGGAGAGAGAAAAAACGAGAACTGTGTCGAGTTCTCATTTCATAGTATAAGTGGTTTATAATTGAGACCATAGTATACCATACCTTTTAGGTACTTCATCACATTATTTTCAAATAATAGGTGAACATGTCTAACATCAACCAGATACTGCCTCAAAGTGTTTAAAAAAAAGCATATATCTCACTAGGTGTTTGTCATATACATCAGTGAACCAATGATCTGTCTATATAGTGTCACATCCACTAATTCTGATGATGCATCAACCATTAAATTTAAGTGTGTATCAATGGTTGTGTCCATGGATTTAAATTCCAACATGTAAAAACTTTTCAGGATTTCCATTGCATACTTCCCTTGGTTAAGGAAGATTCCTTCTGGGATATACAATACTCCAAGAATTAGAAATTAATGAATCAATCCAAGGAATTTTGTCTCAAATTCTGCAACGAACTTCTTCTTACACTCAGAGATTTGATTCTCATTACCTGTTAGGAATCAATCATCCACATAAAAAAACACTATGACATGTTCATCATACATAATATTGAACTAAAGGTTAGGATCAATCTTACTTTTGGTAAATCCCAAGCTCGTCATAATAATATCGATTCTTCTATACCAAGATTTTGGATCTTGATGGAATCCATATAGAGCCTTCTTCGGTTTACAGACATGTGTCCTTATGTCTTGGACTTGAAAACCCTGTGGCTATTCTATGTGCACTTCTTCTTCAATAACACCATTTAGGAAGGTTGTTTTCACATCCATCTTGTGTAACTTCCATCTTGTCTTGGCTGCTAGTTCCATGATAGTTCTGATAGAAGTGTACCTTGCTACAGGAGAAAATGTGTCTTCATATTCAATTCCTTCCTTTTGAAAGAATACATGGGCCACAAATATGGATTTGTACTTCTCAATGCTTCCATCAGCTGCATGTTTTATGTTGTAGATCCATTTGGAAGATAGCACACTTTTACCTTCTAGTTTGGGAACTACTTCCCACGCATCATTCTTCATTATGGATTGGTATTCTTCTATCATGGTTTCTACCCATTATGTTTTTTGAACAAATTTTTCAAAATAAGTAGGTTCTTTGTCTACAAGATCACACATCAAATCCACATAACTAAGAAATGTATTTTTCTTCTTACTCTTCCTTGTTGAGCCTTCTGGATCACCATACCTTTCCTCTTTTTGAATAATATGATGATCCCAACTTTCTCTTATAGGAGATATTCATACAGGGAGGTTCTTGGGGATTCAATATATCATGTTCTTCTGGAAGCTCATCATCACGAGAACGTGAAATTTCTTTCATTTCTTCTGCAGCTCCGGGAGCTACTAATTCTTCATATGTTCTTTCAGGTTGGAAATTTCTCGACTTCTTGAGAGTTGTATATTCATCAAAGGTTTCATCCTTTAAAAATTCCTTCATGATCAATATTTAGGTTTGGTATACTTGTGACTACCTTTCTCACATGTGGTAGGGATTTGTAATTTATGTGAGCATGCATTCATGGACTTGTAGTATCATGAATCAAGGATTGTTCTAAGTAACCATTCAGTTTATACATGCCACCTGATTTTCTCCCAATGATAGATACATATGCTAGAGAACATATTCTTCAACTTCTTCTTTTGCTAACTTCCTTGGAGTATCTTCTTCTTCTTCAACTAAGTGAGCATGATTTCTCTTGTTATTATTCCTCTTATACTCTTCTTTTTTGTTGGAAAATTCATGGCAATGTGTCCTATCTTATCACAATGGTAACACTGATAAGAGGAGAACTATTTCTTCTTGTAATGTCCATTTTTATTATTTTGAAACTTCTTAGGAGGATAAGACCCCTTATGAGTTTCCTTCTTGAAATGATGTTTTCCTTCTCGTCTTCTTGTATGAGTAGCTAGAGAATGGTCATCATCTCTAATTATTGCTTCTCGGTTACCTACTCTAACTTCCTCTTGAACACATTCTTCCCATAGGACGTCAAATTTTTGGCTTTCCTTCCTTACATAGATTGTCTGTATGGAGTCACATGGTTTAGTCAAACCATTGAGGGTGGTCATTCACTAGTTTAATCTCATCAATATTATCTTCAATTGCTTCTAGTTGTTCTTTGAACTGAGATACCCTTGAAACGTATTCGTGGATAGATTCACCTTTTCTCATCTTTGTACTTTTAAGTTGGGATCTTAATTTCATCTTTCGGTTGATGTTCATTCCTTTGTATATTCCTGATAGGGAATCAACCATATCCTTATGTGTATCTATAGAGGATACTTGAGGAGTCAAGTGATCCTTGATAGAATATGATATGATCCTCTTGGCTCTAATCATGTATTTCTTGTAATTTTCCTTTGTTTCATCTTGTATGAGATCTGACACAAATTTCTTGATAAACTTTGCAAAATCATTATATTATATAATGAGTCATATTTTGTATTTCCCAGCACAAAATTTTTATATTCCTTCCAACTTGTCATCAAGACTAGTGCTTGGAGACATCTTGTCCCGTAGAACATAAAATGGAAAAAAATGAAATTTCTCAGAAATGAAAATCGTGCTCACCAAAACATGTGCTTGACTACGATGAGTATTTTTGTACAATAAGTTTATGATGAATTCAAATACTAACCCTTGAAACTAGACTTGCAATATTTTTTACTGTAGTTTCTTGTTCTGTTTTTGGTTTTTTGGTTCCAAGACAAACTAGGGATTTACTTTCCGGAGGATATTTTCACTAAAAAAATTTAATCTTGGTGCCAAAATATGTGCCTAGGAGGGGCATACTTCCCTATGTCACTTTCACTAAAAAAATCCACTTTAGTAGAAAACCCTAATTTTCTTGTCCAGAGAAGGAGAGAAATTTATGTCATGAAATACGCTCTTTTCATGATAGCTCTGATACAGTTTTCTATTCTTCCATATCTTAAGTGATAAATTGATAATAATTTAATACATTTTCACAATAGAAACATAAAGAGGATCACTGAAAGAAACAAAATCACAAGGTACACAACAATTTACCCCTTGGGAAACCCTGAAGTGAAAAACCTATCAAAAAATTCCTCGATATAGATTACCAAAATGGAATAACCAAATAACAAGATCTCATAGAGAGAGAGAGAGAGAGAGAGAGAGAGAGAGAGAGACCGACCAAACCCCAAGCATAAGAGCGAAGGCACCAAAGACACTACACTAGTCCTCCTTCTTTGTCCCTCCTTATTTCTCTCTCTTTTGAAATACAAGTGTCAGTGAGTGTGTATAACTAGCAGAGGGTGCCTCCCTATTTATACTAGTTTCTCAATTGAAATTTTTCCTAACTACAGCGAACTATCTAATTGATAGGGATGACCTACCTAGGGAGTCTCACAATAATAATTATATTATTCTTTTATGGGTGATATTGAGCCGACTTACAATAGAGGGTTTACCTAACAACATTTACATGACATTTTACATCAATGACATCTCCCAAAGGAGGAGTAAAAATAATGTAAAGTACAAGTAGAATATTATTCAAAATTACATTATTTCAACACCATCCACTACTTCTACATGAAATGTAAAAAACATACCCTAAATATTTTTATTGTGATATAACATAAATAATAAATCCTCAGACCCTTAATACATGACAATATATTTTTTCATTTCCATATCCTAGTTTATTTCCCAATATGAATAGATAGGATAGGATATTTCCTACCAACCAACCACCATGTGTCTTATCTAGGTATGTTTACTCACCTAAAAGGAAATAAGATGAAACTAAGTTTATTATGTATAAGAAATCCCAGTATCAGTAATGAAGGTTTATATAATCCCTTGCCTATTCCTACAAGACCATGGAAGAGCATCTGTATGGATTTTGTGGGTGGTATTCCAACCACTAGGAAGGGAAATGACTATTTATTTGTGGTAGATGATAGATTCCACAAGATGTGCATTCTTATGCCTTGTAAAAATACCATCAAAGGAAAAAAATAAACATGTTCAGTGAACAACTTTGGGTGCACTTTGGTATAACAAGGAGAATCATCTTATATATAGATACCATACTTCTCAATATATTTTAGACTACATTTTGGGAAAACATGGACACTAAGTTGTGTTATATTTTTAACATTTAATCTATATGATCTTAGGATCTTATCTGAGAGAATAACAAGCACACTAATCAATAACAAGAGACAATTGAAACAAATATTTTCCTTGGGGAAACCATAAAGGAGAAAACCCCACAACTTCCTCCGAGATAGAATCAGTACAAAAAGTAAAACCCAAAGACAATAAGATGATCTCCTGACAGCAATAGTCTCTCTCTCTCTCTCTTGTCCCAGATTCTTCTTTCTCTCTTAGTTATGCGCTACAACTGAGTGTGAGTGAATGTGCATTAAATAGAGAGGCTCCCTCTCTATTTATACTTATTCTCGACTTCACAATAACTCACTAGGGTTGAATTCTCTAGGATATTGTAATAACCCTAGGGCCCCACAACTACGGGGACTTTAACCCTTGATCAATACGGAAGTTTACACTCTATGACTTTACATGACTTGTTTACATTATTGAATCTCCTGATAGGAACATCGGGGCATGACAAGAATCAATTACATTACAAATACTTTCTGATAGGAACATCGGGGTACAATACATAAGATATACAAGTGAATACATTCTGAAGTTACAAATACATCAACAGTCCCTCTTAACTAGGAAGGTATTCTCTCTACACAATTTCTCAGCACAATTCTTCTTCTCTGTATCATGTAGATCATCATCAATTCATCTTCATGTTCAAGTCTGGATCATCACTGTTGTATCATCACTGGGTCATCATCACTGGTGCTATCTCAATTCTATTTGTCATAGGAAGTTATATAGAGCCAGCCCTTTTTCATGTTGGTTGTAGGCCTGTTATACCCAAATCCTATCACCACCATGTGATAAGACCCTTGAATTACATATTTTCCCTTAATCCCAGCATCTGGAGTGGAAACCCATGTTGTTTGTCAATCTTACATAAAAATACTCAGCACCGCACTTTCCCTATTAACCATGAGAGGTACCTTGTTCGCACCTCCTATATCTTGTTTACGATAAGCGGTGCCAACACCTTTGGCCTTTGGTCCATAAGAATTTTTAACCTAAACCGCTTTGTCATAAGAGGAGAAAAGTGGTACCCTGGGTAAAATGGGAAAAAGAGAAGTTTATCAAGGCTTCTAGATCATGAGCCTCATGTCCTCCCTTATCCCTATCATTGTGGGTCATTTGAGCTCGATATCCCCCATCATAGGATCTTAGAGGCCACCTCATCCAAAAATATCTCAACCATTCCTATCCATTGAGCCTTATAAATACAAGCTCATGTCCATGGTTGAGGGGGAGAAGCATAGAGGTATTGTTATGCTATTGGATTGACCACTTGGCCTAAGCCATTTGAGAGCATAGAGAGCAAAGTTGGAGCTTATGGGGATGAAGTGTTGGTTTCATGGAGATGCATGTCAACACTAAGGATTAATTGGTTGTAAAATTCTCCATTCATCTTAATGCAAAGCTGATTTCCTTCCCACATTACTATTGTTCTTATTTCACATGTAAATGTTGTTGGATTCCTTAGTCACTGACATGGATAAATAGATTATGTTCTGGTAGCTTTGATGTGTTTGCGTGTTTGATTTGATTGCAGGTGCACAGGTTCACTATCAAAGCAACATTCTAGGTGTCTACCACATCCAGGGAGGCTCTTCATCCTTTTTCGTTCACTCATTTGTTCTAGATCTGAACCATTCAGACCAGAGGAACAACTTCTTTCCACAGAAGGTGAAATATTCCTGCTTACAAATCTGGCAACTCCACTGGGGAATAGTTATATGTATCAGTTGATCTAATCTTCCTCAGTTCTTCAACTCTTATCCAAATCTAGGCTCCTTCTCCAACTCTTTTCAGTCAGATCTACTATTTCACTCGGTGGATTTTGGTTTGAAACTTCTAGATCTGTCTAGATATGAATTATTTTGACCTTTTATGCTGTCTTTTATTCTCAATCTATCAGTTTTTACCTTGATTTGGTCTTTTTCTGAATTGATCTGTCATTCTCCTTTATGTTTTGGATTTATATAGGGAACCGTGCTTATGCAGTTTGCGAGAAGCGGTGCCACCGCCTGAACCTAGTTAGCAGCACACGGTGCCACTGCCTGAGTCCTGTTCGTGAGAAGCGGTGCTGGTCCTGAACCACTCTATCAAGACCCCTGCAGTGCGGTGCCAAGTAGGCATCATTCCAAGACCTCTTTTTTCCCATTTTTTGCAAAAAAATTGAGTTGTTTTTCTTTCAGCCCTGCATTGTCAGGCTTGTGTGTTAGAATCTGATGCTTGTGGTTTGAAATTTTATGGTTAAAGATTGGTTTGATTGGAAAATTCAAAAGCTATATTAGGCTTATTGATTATTCATTCACTTTTGTGCTTGTTGGTTTTGATTGTGAAAGGACTTATTGTTTTTGAAAATATTAGGGTGTTAGTAAGATCTCTTTTCATCTCTGTCATATAGACTGAAAGAAAAGCATTTGATTAGCGTCTAGGTTTCATTTCTTGTTTGCATAGAGAACTTCTTTTTCCTCCTTCAAAAAGAATTTTTTTTACTGAGATTAGGTTATCATTATCGAGCATTAGACATTGGATCTCTAATTGGCCTCACAAGCTTTCAAGCTCTTTATGCTCTTTTGTCTCTTATGAATTTAGTACTATCTCATCAAAATAAAAATATGATAGTTTTAAGTTAGATTTGCCTATGTTTTAAGAAAAATTGAAAATTTGAGTGCATATGCATGTAGTGTGCTTCTTGTTTTTCTTTTAGGAAAAGAGATTCTTCCCCTTCTTATTGCTTTCAAAAAAGAGAAATCAATTTGGAAAGTGTTGTTTGTCTGTGATTTTGTGTTCAAGATTGTTGTTTGGAAATATTTTTGGTTTTGAAACAAACGAAAATACTCTTTTTCCCTCGTGTAGGTAGGCATACTAAACGGTAAAGTGAAATATTTGCACACGCATATTGCATAGTTTTACTTTTTCTGTCAAAACACCATGACTTGACCTAACCGTCCACTTTAAAATTAACGGTAGTTATATGTTAAAATTTAAATAGCAATTGGAGGGATAGGTTAGAGACGTGTTCGAGCATCATTAAGCATAGGAGCTGTCGTTATTTGCCTACATTACATCCCGGGACTCGCGCTGTTCTTCCACGTACCGTCGGTATATAGAATGGATTTTCACGTACCCTTGAGATATATAGAAAGGTACTTCACGTACTTGATTGTATATCAGAAGGCCCCTTGTGTATGATTATGCATTAGACAACACTACTACCGATTCAAGATCCCACGTACCTTGAGTATATCGGGAGACCCCAGTAGGATACCTTATCCACCTAAGAAAAGATCTTTGGTCGTCTTGCTTGGAGCCATACACTGAAAACAACATTCGGGGAGATTACTACACACGTACCCTAGAGGTATATCATGAGTGGCACCTTATTGACAATCCTGGTGAGAAACCTGACTATCTGAACCCCTCCTATCATTTTAAGTGTGCTTGTTTGACCTATAGCTTGTATAGGGAAATTTTTTTGGTGTGTTTTCTAGTTTTTTAGACCCTAGGTTAGATAGGAACTGTAGAAACTGGATAAGTTAATACAGTCTAGAAGAGTATAGGGATTTCCACTCAATTTTATTCCTGGTTCGGGAGAAAATCCAATGGAAGCTATTGACCAAGGAGCTGCTACCACCTCCCAAGTGGGAGATAATGTGGTTGCCAAAAGTGGAGAACCATATTATTCACACTCACCTCCCTTGGTCCAACAACTTTCTCGAGAAAACACTTCATTCCATTCTCCCATAGAAGTTCATGTTGATGATACTACCTGTCCGGATTATGGTCCCAATGCTCATTTTGGGATACCTCTATAGGATAGGCCATTGCCTCATTTGGCACCCGTTTAAACTCTCTTGGAGAAGTTTCTCCAGATGAAAAAAAACATATAAAATACCATGCAGCCATTCTCCATGCTCAGGACATTGAAAGAAAAATAGATGACATATTGGGCACACCACCATCACGTTCCACAGCTGTTCCTGTGGGATACCATTCGCTTGCTGATTCTATGAGACCCATTGAATCGATTATAGATCACACAGTAACACCACACAACTTCGGTTAAACTACCAACCCCACCACCTCCTATGTTATGTCTGTTCTCAATCTTCCCAGGTCTTTTGCACCTAGGACCCAACCTTCAATTCTTGTTTCGTCATTACCTTCTAGTGCCGAGGGGAAACTGCTAGCATGACCTACGTTATCCGGCACCGAAATTGTACCTAGTCAAGGACAGACCTCTAATATAGAACAATCAATAGTTTATGTCCCTCCCACCCATACTAATATGGATAATCCCCCATTCAGTTCAGGTCATCCCTTGGGGGCACAGCCTGTAACCATTCAATTTTCTAGAGGTTATGGTTATCAAATACCTATAGGGAACATTAATTATCCACTTGATCCTATAGGAATGCCTTATGCCAAAATTCCATACCCTAGTAATATTTTCACGCCATGGGGGCATCCTAACTAGTCTTACATGCCAGCTATGGGGGGGATACCCATACATACTGCGGGAGGTGCCCGAGGACACCCTCATTGTGGTCCTCCCCTTGGGGGGCCTAATGGTCTGGGAGGGCTTGGTGGCTTTCCTCCTTGGTCCTAATGGTCCCATTGGTCCTGGGGGCCTGGTGGTCCCTGTGGTCCTAGTGGCCCTCCTCCTAGTGGTTCTGGAGGTTCTAGAGGTTTACCTCCTAGTGGCCCTGGAGGGTTTGGTGGTCCGCCTCCTGGTGGTCCCGGTGGTCCTGGTGGTCCCAATGGTCTTGGTGGTGTTGGAGGTCCTAGTGGTCCTCCTCTTGGAGGCCCTAGTGGTCCTAATTACGGTCCTAATCCCAGAAATCAACCCCGTGCGGGTGGATTTTCTGTTAGTTATTCGTCACAACAACCTGTCTATCAGTCCACTTACTGTCCTACTGGCAATTATATACCATATCAATATTACCAGTACATGCAACCTAACTGACAGTTACCTTTTCTAGCAACTTTGGACTTTCCTGACTTGTCCAAGTTGATTAATGACCCCATTCGACACAATCCCTCATGGCCTCCCATTCCAGTGAAGTTACCATTGGACATCCCGAAGTTCGATGGGAAGCAGGGAGACGATTAGAAAAACCATGTCATGAAATTCCATTTGTGGTGTTCTTCAAACTCCCTCATGGATGATTCAATTCGGTTACGACTCTTTCAACGAACTTTAACTGGTACAGCCACGAAGTGGTACATTGAACTCCCACAACATTCGTTTGTGTATTTTGGCTCGTTGGAAACCATGTTTCTTACACACAGTCAGCTCCCTATCCATTATGAAATGGGTACTGATATCTTAACCTCTCTATGACATAACACCTCCACCCACATATCAGATCATATCCATGACTGGGAAGGCAGAGAAGGCTTATTAAGGCCCCTATTCCGGACCAGTTATTAGCTGATTGGTTTACCAAATCTTTGTTGCCTCCAATTGTGAGAGATGTGGATATGGGCGGTGCCATTACTAAAAAGAAGGATATTAGTCGATCCCAGTATGTAGACTTGGTCTATTCCCAGTTTGAAACTCTTTATGACTTGATTCCTCAAGCTCCTCACCCAAGCACCAATACCTCCAAGCCACCAACATAAGTACCTGTTGATGGGATTATTGGTTCAATCTAGTCCCCGTAAGTAGTGAAACTTTCCAAGCAACCCCATACTGCCACCTCTACTCCTTTGACTCCTAAGGTTTCCACCGAGGTCAATTCTATTCAAATTACTCAAACCTCAGGAAATAATAAAAAGAAGGGTAAAAGTAAGCATAAAAAACCCGAAAACCAATAGGAGAATCCAAGACCAACCAACAATGATAACGATAAAGGGAAGAGAAAAGCAAAATATTGAAGTCTACTATGCAGAGGCAACCATTTCACAAAAGAGTTTCCCCATCAGGACGAAATCTCCCAGTTTTTGAAGTCAAATCCCACACCCACAGTACTCATGGATCCTTTTCCCTCTCAAAAACAACTGATAGAACACATGTCTAATCAGGGTAACTCTAGTTCGTCAGAGGAAATTCATATGATTTCCTCAGATACCATTAATCTGCAAACTCGAAGTCAGAATTATGACAAACCCGTAGACAAGAAAGAAGACCATTATTCTTTATGGAAAACTCCCTCTACTAGTTCTCTAGAATCATCGTCTACTGTCCATCTATCCATCGAGAAGCCTACTCTCGACATGATTTTGTGTCCACCCAATACTACCCTTCGGAAGGCTATATTTCACCCTAATGCCTGAGCTGCTCAATTTTATAATGTAGTTGAAGATCTCACTCAGGCACCTTGTGCAATGTCTACCTTAGAAGTACTCCAAAGTTTTCCTACACGGCGCAAAAACTTGTTAACAACATTAGGAGCTTTAGACCTAGATAATACTAATTTGATTCGTTTCAATGTTGAGAACTATAAGTCTAGGTTACCTCATAAAATTTCCTTTCAGATCATTATGAAAGTAGTTGGAAATAAAGGTTTTTGAATGGTACTAGATGAAGGCGCTTCAACCTCGGTTTTGTCTCTGTCTTGCTAGAAAGCGCTCGGCTCTCTCGGGCTTGTAACATCACCTATGACTCTGAAGGCCTTTAATGGATGAGGTTTTCAGCCCCATGGTCTCATATCATCTCTCGCAGTCGATCTTGGGGGAAAAAATGATTCTATTCAAGTAGAACTGGTAGATGCCTCGTTAAACTACAACGTCCTTCTATGAAGAAATTGGTTCTATGCCATGACTGCTATCAGTTCAACAGTATTCAAAACAGTTCAATTTTTACATCTAGGGAGAATTGTTACTATTGAACAGCTTGATTTTTTTACATTGGATGTTACTACCTCTATGGCTAATAACATCCCCATGTTAGGCCAATCCCCTCCTCCTTACAAGTCTATCGGGGTAGGCATGTGGAAGAATTCATCCCTTATGGGGATTTTTCCATCCACTCCTACTAACATAGATTCCACGACACTCCATATAATTGCCTCATTTGATTGTGGGCGTAAAGGAAAATAGGTTGTTGAGTCTACATCATTGAGTTCACACGAAGCAATGTATGACACCATTCAAACCCTTTCCGATGATCACAATGATGACCTTCATCTAGTGGCTTCAGATCCTTACAATTTACCTTACTGGTTAGAACCATCTCTTCCTATTCTAGATTATCTCTCTGAGACTTTTCCTTCCGACGAGTCCATTATGGAGATCATGAGTACAGATGTGTCCATTTGGGAGGATCACCATCATAGATCCATGTTCCTCCCCAACACCAGTTCGGTTAACCATGATTATGCATCTCTATTTCCTACTGATATTGTCAACATAACCCAAAGTCCCATATTGTTGCAAGACAAAGATTCTGAAGGAAACCTTTGCAACATTACTCAGACGAATCCGATTGACATTTCAGCCAAGCTTGGTACCATCGAGCATGTTCATGTTGGGAAGAACTGCTCGACAGATGAATCTAAAGCATATAGGGCACTTTTCAAGGAATTTCGTGATATTTTTCCCTGGTCCTATGAAGACATGCTGGATATTGACCCGTCTATTGTGTTCCATGAGATTAAAACCTATCCCATGGCCAAGCCTATCAGGAAAGAAAAAAGGCAAGTCCATCCAAGGAAGGCCACAACAATTAAAGCTGAAATTGAGAAACTTCTCAAAGCTGGGTTTATTTAATGAGTACCCCTGACAGAATGGGTATTGAACGTTGTCCCTGTCAATAAAAAGTAGGGCACCATTAGAGTCTGTATTGACTTTAGGGATTTGAATAAAGCTTTTTCCAAGGACAACTTTCCTACTCCGTACATCGATTAGATTATCGACAATTGTGCTGGAAGTGTCATCTTCTCATTTATAGATGGCTTCTCTGGCTATAATCAGATGGAGATATTACCCACCAATCAACACAAGATGACATTCATTTTCCCATGGGGAACCTTTGCATATAAGAAGTTACCTTTTGGCTTGAAAAATGATGGAGCCACATTCCAGCATGCGATGTCCTATGCGTTTCACAATATTAAACATATTGTTGAACCGTACCTTGAAGACCTCCTTGCTCATTCACAGCGATGGGAGGAAAACCCTAGTCATCTTAGAGACATATTCCTAAGATGTCGTCATTATAATATACATATCAATCCACATAAATGTGTTTTTTGCGTTGAGACGGGACATCTGCTAGGTTTTGTGGTCTCCAAAGATGGCATCCGAATAGACCCTTTGAAAATTGCCACCATTTTGGCTCTACCATCCCCAACTAATCTCCTTGAACTCCAAATTTTGCAAGGGAAGGAAAACTTCCTCCGTCATTTCATATGCAATTTCCAAGAGAAAACACATGGTTATATGCATCTCCTTAAAAATGAAACTCCATTATTTTGGGATGACCAAGCCCAATGCACCTTTGATAATATCAAACATGCTCTGACTCATTCACCCATGATACACCCCCCGGATTATTCAAAGGACTTTCTCTTGTATATTGCTGCCTCTGCTACTACCATTGCTATGGTTTTGGTGCAGGAAAATCCCAATGGTCAGGAGCATGTGATTTACTATGCTAGTAAGAATCTTATGGATTCTAAAACCCGATATTCATGCGTGGAGAAGTTAGCATTGGTCACGGTCATTACTGTACAAAAATTTCATCACTACATTTTTCTCTGCACAACCACTGTATTGGAAGACCAGAACCCTATGTATTACATCCTGACTCGTTAGGTTCTCAGGGTAAAGTACTCCTAATGGATAGTTGTACTGTAGGAGTTTGATCTGGAATTCGCCAAAGCCACATCAAAGAAATCCTTGGTCTTTGCTGAGCTCATGTGTGATCTTCCCTGTGCTGCAATGGAATCTGAGCCCAATGATTCATTTCCCAATGAAATTCTATTCCTGATCAGCACTACCGATCGATGGTATGGAGATTTTCTTATTTATCTCCAAACACAACGATTTGAACCGCATTTATACTGTGACGATCGCCGCCGTATCCATCACCACGCAAAATACTACCTCGTCTTGAATGATACCTTGTATAGACGTGGGATTGATTCTATTCTCTGGTGATGCCTCACCCATGAGGAGGATGAACACGTGTTGAATGATTGCCACTATGGAGCATGTGGCAGTCATTTATCTGGGATGGATACATCCCAAAAAATCCTTCACGCTGCCTATTTCTAGCCTTGCGTCTTCAAAGACTGTCATGAGGGTGTTAAGAAATGCCCACCTTGTCAACTTTTTTATCCCAAAAAGTGCACCCATCCTGCTCTGCTACACCCAGTCATTTCCAATGGCCCATTTTCCAAATGGGGGATTTACTTTATGCATTGTAAGCCTACCTCAGTCGGGGGGCATGGTTACATCATCATAGCCATGGACTATTTAACAAAGTGGGTTGAGGACATGCCTACATATGCATAAGATGGTAAGATTTCCGCTCTCTTCTTGTTCAATCATAACATAGCTATATTTAGAGTCTCGCAGTCCATCATTACTGATCATGGATCACATTTTTGTAATCAAATTATGGAGGAACTGAGTGCCAAGCTAGGTTTTTGCCATGAAAACTCTACGCCATATTATCCACAAGCTAAGGGTAAGGTAGAGGCCATTAACAAAGTTTTGAAAACTATGCTTCATCGGATGGTTGGAGATCATAAATCCAACTAGCACCACATTCTTTTCTCCACTCTTTGGGCTTATAAGACTTCGGTGAAAAAAACCACTAGTTTCACACCATTCCAGCTTGTCTATGGAATTGAAGTTGTCTTATCAATTCAATGTCAGATTCCATATTTACAACTTGTCGTCAAACTTCTGCCAGACACTTCCGCAGAGGAAGAAATATTTTTGTACTTAAATAACCTTGGTGAGACTCGGAGAGATGCTGCCTTGGCTAATGAGGCACATAAGAAATGCGTCAAGGCACAATATGATAAATTCATCTAGCCTCGTGCCTTTAACGAGGGTGACCTAGTTTTGCCTTATGACCAACGATATGACAAACTAGGGAAGGGTAATTTCGAGTCCATGTGGTACAGACCTTTCATCATTTGTAAAGTTTTAGAGAAAGGAGCCTACGAGCTCGTTGACTACAATGGAATCCCTTTTGGGAAACCTCACAATGGGTTGTACCTGAAAAGGTACTATGCCTAGGTATTTCTTGGATGGTATCTTGTATATATGTATATTTCTTGACTTTCAGTGTGATTTTAGTATTTTCAATATGGTTTTGAGTTTAGTGTCCACATCTATTTATACCATGTTTTGGTCATGCAGAGTAGATGGATTTCTACGGCTTTGTTGATGGTGCTTTCCGCCACACCTTGAATCTCACCTCAGCTGCTTGGGTCCTCAATTCCCC
The DNA here is from genome assembly GCA_001517045.1 of Pseudotsuga menziesii. Taxonomy (NCBI): domain Eukaryota; kingdom Viridiplantae; phylum Streptophyta; class Pinopsida; order Pinales; family Pinaceae; genus Pseudotsuga; species Pseudotsuga menziesii. Next base: position 125,821 of record LPNX010807379.1, read on the forward strand.
AACTGAATATTTGGTCAGTTTATGAGTGGTTTATATCGGTCCCTCTACCAATAACATCACCGAGTATCAAGCAGTCATCGGTCTTCTGACTGAAGCTGCCTCCCAAGATGTTCACAATATGGTAGTCTTCATGGAATCACAACTCGTGGTTTGTCATCTAAACCATGTCTACACCATTAGAAACCCCGTGCTTCTCCACCTCTTTTAGAGAGTACGCTTTCTAGAAAGATCATTTGAAACCATCACTTATAGGCATATCCCTAGAGAACATAATGTAGTTGTTGACTCATTAGCTAATTACATCCTAGATTGACATATTTCCCATTCATGATGTTAAAATCAAACATGGTCCATTGTAAATAAAAATTTAAAGACACATAAAAATCATGTAAAATACATTCACCATTTGAGACATATAAACACAAGGAATAAGTCTGTATATATATATATATATATATATATATATNGTACAAAATCCTAAAGTTGTCATCTTTCAGTAGATATCTCATACACACAATGTCTACTGATGCTCGTGGTAGCACATCACCGCCCGAGCTACTCTATGTAGGAGCCTACTAAATCGACCCAGTACTCCCGCTGTGGGTCTCTGATACCTTAGAGGGAGGTCATGAATGGAAGTGTCAGGGATATCCAAGGTCACCCTCTCCAGGTTTTCCTCTAACTCCTCGGTGATATCATCGCCCTGCGGTACAAAGTGGGCTCCAGCTTGTCTATCCAATGGGGAAGCTCCCCCAGGTCGTGATGCTCCAACATCTGCATGAAAATATCCAAGTCTCGTTACTTAACATAAAAAGTATAAAACATCAAAAAACACAAAAACATTTCATCCATTTTAGGGTTTCTTGCTTCTTACCGATGTCAGCCCACTATCCGCCAGGTGGGAGCGGTAGGTCAGGATCTCTGCTGAAGTCTATGCCCACGTAAGCATAATCTTGCACCATGAGGATCTGATCTCAGAGCCATCTAAATAATGGGTCACCAAACTTAACTTCCCCCCTCCCCGCTCCAGTACGAGCCATAATATGGACCCACCTCAGCATACGAGGGTCCCACGCTCTCAGCTCTATGAAGACCACCTGAGGTCTCATCTGTGGTACCCGCTTGAAGAAGAAGCTGGCTAAAATGGAACCAAAGCCAAACTGCTTTAGTTCTCCCTGCCAACACTTAGTCAGCCGATCTTTGAATATCAGAGGCATGGCTTCCACCTAGTTGAATACCGTAGGTTCCATGGCCTCTATGGCATATAACATGTGTTCCCTAGAAGCCTGGTGCACACCCTGACTCTTATCCACTCTCTGCATAGTAAATAGGATAGTCCGTAGAGGCCCGTCCATCACTGCTCTAATGGGGATTTTCTTCCCCAATGTCCTCATCCCTAGGATACAATGATAGTCTATTAACTCTCGTGTGGTAATATCCCCTCCTTGAGAACCTATCAGTGAGATAGGTGCACGCCGTCTCAATAGACCAGTCAAGAAGTAGATGTCCTCTACCTCCACTATCACAATATGGGCCCCAACCTCAAAGTGCTGCTGCTTCGGATTCCACATCCAAAGTATGTTCTCTAGCAACCGCTCATGTGATACCATGCTTGGGGTCTAGAAGAATTTCAGGATCCCACAGTCTCATAATGCGACTATACAACCCACATTCCTTTCAGCGAAAGCGTCATCATTGTCATGTTGTCTTTCCTTCCATATCACCATGATTAATCAACAAAGACCTACCAAAAACAATCATAGCTCATATTAGAATCATCCTTAATCATTTAAACTCAAAAGAATGATTTATTTTTTCTTGTGCTATCATTTTTAAATCTCCACGACCGGCACATCCTGTGCGCCGTTGGAGATAGGCAGTGGCACCACTTGTCAGCTTTGTTTTAGGCACGGTACTAGTGAGGTACTGTGTATCCCACAAGGGGTATGCGTGGTGCCCATTTCTATGGTTTTAGGGATTTCCATACAAGCCCAAAACCCCATTAAAACTCAAAATAAATACTATGAAAAGAAAGAGTAAGGTTTTAACTATTACCTGGAACTGACGGGGCTCAAATCTGATGGTGGGAACTCCCAGTATCAATAGCTGAAGATTTGACTAGGAAAGTGCTCCAAATGCTCTCCACTATGGGTAAATAGTAAAATGATTTGATTTTTTACTATTTACATGACTTATATATGCATTTTTTGGGTTTGACATGTTATGGTTGTGATTTAAAATCACTTTTTACTTGAAATTTATTAGTCATAATCCCTTGATGTTAGTTATGAGTGCATTTAACACTTGTTGTTTGAGTCGATTGCAGGATAGAAGAACCATAGAAAAAAAGCTTTGGGATTTTGTTTATGACTTTTTCGTACTCCCATAAAATGGAAAAAGTCAATGAGCATTTGTTACGACACTTTCGTCACGCTCCTTAAACCTAGTATCAAAGGTCCGAGTCCATTTCTAATTCTTTCCAGGCTCATAAAAATTAACATTGTGTAAAGGAACCTCATGGAGTCCTCTTTAAACTCTTTTTAGGCTCCCTAAATACAAAAAGATTGTCGAGCGATATTGTCTTCTTCACGCTCGTTAAATAATTCGAAGAGTCGTCTTTTCGATGGTAGGTTATCTCTTTTTCGGTTGAGATAGACTATTTATGAAAAAAGGAACACTCCAGTCGATCATGTCTGGAAGAGTTCTCTAAGGTATGATTTTACACTTTTTTGGGCCTTAGGGACTAAATCATATGAAAAAGGACCCCTTTGGAGTCTTCTTCTGTAATTGTTCAGACTCTCTAAAAATGAACGATAGTGAGTTTTCTTTCATTGGACTCATTAAAATAAACATTGAGAGACCCGTTTTTGGGAACGAACCCCTCCTCTCTAAGGTTTGTAAAAGATATGAGTATAGACTTGTCTTCGAACAAGCTACACTGATTGTTTGTTACCCTCTTTGAACTTGTAAAAATTAAAAGAGGCACTTATCGATCATGATTGGGGAAATGCGAAGGGAATCATTTGCAAATAAATGGTAGTATTTTTTTGTTACCTTTGAACATGGCACTTGTCTGTGTATCATTTTAGTAAATTGGGTATTCAGCTAATCTCCGTGATGATCCACTTTCATGAGTCATGTCACTCCTTTGGGTCTTTCAAAATAATGCATTATCCACTGTCGCATCGTGAGTTTGTCCCGTTCATTCATGCTACCAAGTCTTTTGTCGTGCCTCCTGATGTTCAAAGGGAAATTGAAGAAGTTTACCTCTGCAATCAAAATAGTCTCTATGTCAGTACTTTTGAGTCAGTCCTATGGTTACTACATTCAAATCATTCCATAACTATGTTCTGAGTTTCGTTTCGTCGATATGGGACTCATCATGTCCCTCCTTCGACGAGACTTTTCCCGTCAACATCAGCTCATAATCTGGAAAACTAGTCCTAGAAACAAAAACTTAGCACCTTGAGATCTGTATGCTTTAATGACAAATTCTCTCGCTCTCGACATAGGTTCACATCATTGGCCTTTGATCGATATAATCGACTAGGTGTTCGACATAAGGAAATCTATTCACACTCAATAGATTGTACTAGGGTACCTTGGGAATCATTGACATCAATGGTGATCTCCCTCGTACTTGTTAACGGTTCACATCATTGGTCGGTAATCAAGTGATTTCTACCATGTTCGACTTCAGATCATTGTAATCACATGGATAGAATCGTACTTTGTAGAAGATGAGACGAAGACCCTGGGTATGTGTTTAAAGCGCTCATTGCTTTTCCCCAGGTTGTGATGGAGTTTTGTATATCTATCATGGATCCACATTTGTATGGTCGTGGCTATGCTCAAATTTGCGTCTGTATGACATAGATCTACACTATAGGTCCGGTAGCTATGTCCAAGTTTGAGTCCTCTATCACATGGATCTACATTGTATTCTAGTAGCCATGCTTGTTTATTCCTCCCATGGATCTGCCTTGTATTGGTTTGCAGCCATGAGCTGGTTACTTGTGTCTATGAGTCAAAAATATTGATGTACTACAGATTCCTACTTGACAACATGCTCTGATCGAGCTGGCATTTCACCTTGAAGTGACAACTTGTTCTCTCAAAGCTCTAGTTTATCGTATCCCTCTAAGACTCATGCTTTGGGGGGCATCCTATTATACCCAAATCCTGTCACCACCATGTGTTAAGACCCTTGACTTACATATTTTCCCTTAATCCCAACATTTGGAGTGGAAACCCATGTTGTTTTTCAATCTTACATAAAAATACTCAGCACCGTGCTTTCCCTGTTAACCATGAGCAGTACTTTGTTCGCACCGCCTATATCTTGTTTACCATAGTCGGTGCCACTACCTTTGGCCTTTGGTCCATAAACGTTTTTAACCTAAACCTCTCTGTCATAAGAGGAGAAAAGTGGTACCTTGGGTAAAATGGGAAAAAGAGAAGTTTCTCAAGGCTTCTAGATCATAAGCCTCGTGTCCTCGCTTATCCCTATCATTGTGGGTCAATTGAGCTCGAGATCCCCCATCATAGGATCTTAGAGGCCACCTAATCAACAAATCTCTCAATCATTCCTATCCATTGAGACTTATAAATACAAGCTCATGTCCATGGTTGAGGGGGAGAACCATAGAGGTATTGTTATGTTGTTCAATTGACCACTTGGCCCAAGTCATTTGAGAGCATAGAGAGCAAAGTTGGAGCTTATGGGGATGAAGTGTTGGTTTCATGGAGATGGACGTCAACACTAAGGCTTAATTGGTTGTAAACTTCTCCATTAATCTCAATGCAAAGCTGATTTCTGTCCCACATTACTGTTGTTCTGATTTTGCATGTAAATTTTGTTGGATTCCTTAGTCACTGACATGGATGAATATATTATGTTCTGGTAGATTTGATATGTTTGCATGTTTGATCTGATTGTAGGTGCACAAGTTCACTATCGAAGCAACATTCCAGGTGTCTACAACATCCAGGGAGGGTCTTCATCCTTTGTCGTTCACTCATTTGTTTTGGATCTGAACCATTCAGACCAGAGGAATAGCTTTTGTCCACAGAAGTAGAAATATTCCTGCTTACAAGGCCTAGCCTCTAGGTAGGTCTTCATCTTCTTCAACACTTATATTTGACCCAGTTAGAAAGGCCCGCCAAACACTTACATTTGACCATGGGAGGAACACATCCACCATCATGTCAGAAGGGCACACCGAACACTCACATATGACCATGGGATCAACACATCAACCATGTCATAAAGTCCCAACACTCACATCTGACCATGGGATGAACACATCAACCATGTCAAAAAGGATCAGCACTTATATCTTACCATGGGATGAACACATCAACCATGTAAGAAAGGCTCAGCACTTATATCTTACCATGGGATGAACACATCAACCATGTAAGAAAGGCTTAGCACTCACATCTAACCATGGGATGAACACATCAACCATGTCAAAAAGGCTCAACACTTACATCTAATCATGGGATGAACACATTAACCATGTCAAAAAGGCTCAACACTTATATCTTACCATGGGATGAACACATCAACCATGTAAGGAAGGCTCAACACTTATATCTGATCATGTGGGATGAACACATCATGTAGTCACATCAAAATGGATCTGCACTTAAATCTTACCATGGGATGAACACATCAACCATGTCAGAAATGCTCATGGACTCATCATTTCCCTTTGGAGGGAACCTCAATCTAGAGAACACCAAGCTTCTCCATGAAGTACTCAAACTTCACTCTAGCTAATAGTTTGGTTAACACATCAGCTATCTGCTCATTCGTTGCAACATATTGTAGCTTCATTGCTCCTCTTTGCACCATATCCCTGATATAGTGATATTTGATCTCAATATGCTTTGAATTGTCATGGAACACTGGGTTATCTAACAACTCCATAGAACTCTGGTTGTTGCAATATATGCAAGTAGCATCCAACTGGAGATCAAACAAATCTGATAGTAGCTTCCGAAGCCACACTACCTCACAGCTAGACAAACAAGTTGCAACATACTCTGCCTCGGCTGTATTCAGTGCCACACATGATTTCTTCCTACTAAACCACCAGATCATACCTGATCCCATACTAAAGCAGCACCTTGAAGTGCTTTTCCTATCAATGACACTTCCTGCCCAATTTGAATCCACATAACCTTCTAGGTTAATCTTATGATTCGCCTCATACTTGAGCCCATAATCAACAGTACCATTCAGGTACCTTCGAATATGCTTTGTAGCAATCAAGTGAACATGTCTCAGATCTATCAGGAATTGGCTCAATGTGTTCACAACAAAAAAAATATCTGGTCTCGTATTCATTAGGTACATCAAGGACCCAATCATTGGATGATACATCATAGCATCAACCGATTCTAATGAAGCATCACTCAATAGATTTAGGTTTGATTCCATAGGTGTGGTCATGGCCTTGCAATCTATCATCCTGGACCTCTTCAGGATCTCTACTGCATACTTCCCTTGTCCCGGGGAGATCCCATCTGCATTCTGCCACACCTCCATGCATAGAAAGTAATGCATCATACCCAAGTCCTTCATTTCAAACTTGGCAGCAAGCTTCATCTTCATATCAGCAATCAACCCATCCTCACCCATCAAAAACAGATCATCTACATATAGTAGGAGTATCAATGGGTTCCCTTCTTCAACCTTATAATAAAGGTTGGAATCCGCTTTACTCTTGGTAAAGCCCAAACTGGATAGGAAGCTGTCAATTCTGCCATACCATGTCTTCGGTGCCTGTTTCAAACCATACAGGGCTTTCATCAATTTACACAGATGAGTCTCCCTATCATGTGTCTCAAAACAGAGTGGCTTCTCCCCATACACTTACTCTTCCACTACACCATTCAAGAAAGAAGTCTTGACATCCATCTGGTGTATCTTCCATTTCATTACTGCAGCCGAAGCAAGTACTGATTTGATGGAAGTGTATCTGGCTACATGTGAAATTTTTGTTTCATAATATATTCCTTCTTTCTGGGAGAAGAAATGAGCCACAAATATTTCTTTATATTTCTCTATGCTACCATCTACAACATGCTTGATCTTGTATACCCACTTGGAAGTTACAACAGACTTCCCTTTTGGTCTTGGGATAACATCCCAAACATCATTCTTCATGATCGATTGATACTCTTCAAGCATAGAATCCTTCCATTCTCTCTTTTCTGTCGCTTCTTCATAGTTGGAAGGTTCTTTATCCATGAAGTTACATAATAGGGCTACATAACCGAAGCAGGACCTGGTTCTTTTCCTCTCTCTGTGTATCTCTTCTAGAGCCTCATATATTTCTGCACCTTGGATAGCCTCTCATACCGATGTAGGTTTCCTCTTGTGAGGATTCTTCTCTTGAGGTAGATCTACCAGTTCCTGAGTTTCTTCCATTTCTTGATCTTCTTATGGAGTTCCTTCATTCATAGTTGTATTACGGATTCTGGGTACTTTCAATTCTTCAGATTCTTTGGGAGGTCTTTTTCTGGACTTGATGTAAGCTGAGTCTTTGTCAAATGTTACATCTCTGCTGATGTTGATCTTCTTGAATCTTGGGAAATATATTCTTTAAGCCTTCGATCTCTCAGATTATCCCACAAATATATCCTTCTTTCCTGAAGGATCTAACTTTGTCCTCTTTTATTTTGGAATGTGTATGTACACTGGACAACCAAATATTCTAAGATCATTGACTTCTGGTTTCTAGCTGGAAAATACTTCTTCAGGTGTCTTGCTCTCCAGTACTCTATGTGGAGTATGGTTCTTTACATACACAGTTGTCCTAATGGCTTATGCCCATAGATGCATAGGAAGTTCTTGATCATGAAGCATTGCCCTTGCTACTTCCATGATTGTTCTGTTCTTTCTTTTCACAACCCCATTCTGTTGTGTATTATATGGAGTCGTCAACTCCCTCTTAATCCATGAATCTCTGCATAATTCTTTGAATACATTTGATGTGAATTATCATCCATTATCTGATCGAAAGATATTGATATTCTTATCCACTTAAAGAACTGGATGACATTGGACCGCATACATCAGAGTGGATGATTTCCAAGATTTCTTTTTCCTTGCTCTCGCTACTTGGAAATGTCTTCTTTGTATTCTTTCCTTTCACACATCCTTTACATATAACTTCATGTTTTTATGCATTTCTAGAATACCTTCAACAACTTGCTTGCAAGTGGTATTTCCTTGGTGTGCAAATGTGGAAGCCTTCTATGCCACAGTTCATTTGGTTCTACTAAGTCATGAACCAAAGCTTGTTTTGGTTGGCCCTTCAATTTGTATAGTCCTCCCTCTTATTCTCCAATTACTACTGCATCATCAATAGTCTTTCCTTTTGGCCACATGAGGAATTGACCATCTATAAATGCAACCCCCATTCCTTTTGCAGCCAATGCACAATTGAAAGAAGGTTCTTCTTTAGTCCTGGTATAAATAGGACATCCTTCATTTTCATAGAATTTCCAGAGTCTAATTTGCAGGAGTATTATCCACTACCTTTCATTGGATACTGGTAGTCATTCCCAATTTTCACCTCATGGGGTAATTCATGTTCTGATAGTTTCACAAATGATTCTTTGAATCCCCTCATGTGTTTGGAAGCCCCACTGTCTATAAGCCAATCATTGCTTCCATGTGTGACATTTCCCGTGAGAGCAGAAATCAAAACATATTCTTCATCACTTGAAGAATCACCAAGGTCTTGTTTGATTCTCTTCTTGGAAGGCTCATCATCTTCTGCAACACAAGCATGATGTCTTTTCTTATTTCCCTTCTTCTTGTGAGAGCCATTTTTGTTCCTAGGACAATATCTAGCATAGTGTCATCTTTCATCACATGTAAAGCATCTGAATTTCGGTAGATTCTTGTTAGATATTTTAGGATGAGAGTGCTTACCTTGGTGATGGTTTTTTTTGCTCTTCTTGGATTGTACTGTGAGAGCTTGATCCTCATTTCCCATCTTTTCTTCTCAAGCTACTATTTGAGCTTCTTCTTGTGAGCATTCTTCCCACATTTTGCTAAACTTGACTAGCTTATTTTTGGCATAGATCCCTTGAATGAAAGAGTCCCATGCCCTAAGGAGACCATTCAAGGTGGTCATAACAATTTCTTCATTCTCTACTTATTCATCTACTGCTTCAAGCTATTCCTTGATCTGAGAGAACCTTGTAAAGTAAGACTGGATTGTCTCCGCATTCTGGATCTTTACATTCTTCAGTTGGTTTCTTAGAGTCATCTTCTGGTTTATGTTCTTCCCTTCAAATAAATTGGTCACGACATCAAACATCTCTTTAGGTGTCTTTAGAGAGGACACCTGTGGTATGAGGTGATCCTTGATTGAATCAGCAATAATCCTCTTAGCCATGACCAATTTATTTTTGTGCAAGGCCTTAGAATCATCTCCCTCTAGAACTGGAACCTCTTCATTGATGTAAGAGTCCAACTCATTTTCTTCCAGGAACAGGGAGATCTTATACTTCCAAGCTCGAAAGTTATCATCTCCCTCAAGATTTTCATCAAGCTTGGTATGATGAGACATATTAACAGAGAACCTCAAATGGAAATGCAAAATATTTAGACCTTACCAGGTTAAGATGTCAGAACTGGATTTGGAGTTGCATTTTTGCAGAGATGGTTTTCTGTTTCAGGAGCAGATTAGGGTTTGACTTTCCCAAAGTTATACCTAACCAAAAACTTTGATCTTGATCTCTAAACTGCAAATTTGGGGAGAATATCAATACAGGCTTGGGCTCACTCAAAAATTCCACTTCTATGGAAATCCTTAATTTCCCACAGCAGCATCAGGTCAAAAACTGAAAATGCTCAGAATCAGATTCTGCTTCGACAGAAATATGCGCCCCGGAGAAGAGATTCAACATACCCTCCTTTTGCTGAAAATATGTGGGGAGAGATCCAAAAGGTAGGAATCCCTAGCTTTAGTAGCTGCATAGTGTCTTCTTCTTAGGTTAGCTCTGATACCATGTTAGATTTTTAACATTTAAGCTATATGATATTTGGATCTTATCTCAGAGAATAACAAGCACATCAATCAATCATAAGAGACAATGAGCACACATATTTTCCTTGGGGAAACCATAAAGGAGAAAACCCCACAACTTCCTCAGAGATAGAATAAACACCAAAAGTAAAACCCAAATACATTAAGATAATCTCTCAAGAGAAATAGTCTCTCTCTCTCATGTCCCATCTTCTTCTTTCTCTCTTAGTTATGCGCTACAATTGAGTGTGAGTGAATGTGTGTTAAATAGAGAGGATCCCTCTCTATTTATACTAATTCTCGACTTGACAATAACTCACTAGGGCTGACTTCTTTAGGAGATTATAATAACCCTAGGGGCCCACAACTACGGGGACTTTAACCCTTCATAATTAAGGAGGCTTACACTCTATGAGTTTACATGACTTGTTTACATTATTGAATCTCCTGATAGGAACATTGGGGCATGATATGACTTAATTACATTACAGATACTTCCCAATAAAAACATCTGGGTACAATACATAAGATATACAAGTGAATACATTCCGAAGTTACAAATAAATCAACAAGTTGGGCATATGGAAGTAGTCAACATGACATTGGTATAACCTTTGAGGGATTACAAGAATAAGAATATGAACACTTGGGATGAAATGTGATCTACATATAACAATTTTATAATAGAGTAATCCAAAATTTCATTAGAAAGTCCTCTTTTGAAACTTGTTTTACATACTTTCCACCTTCACCTCTAGATGACGTGTAAGGAAAACAAGGGGGATTGAGGAACGACACCGAAGGTAAAGCAATAAGAGATTAAATTTTTAGTGATAATATTAGGTGGATCTAGTTACAAGTACATGAAGCATTGAAGAAGTCATAGGAAAAGTACAAGACAATACATAATCAATACAACATTCAAAAAAATTCTATGGTGGGACACATAGTACGGTTACTCTTGAAAAAGGAAATATTACAATGTAATGGTACTTGAAGATCAACAATTTGAGTTATGGTCCTTTTGAGGTATTGGGAAAGGTGGGAGATAATTTTCCTACAGACTCAATCTAGCCCCATACATGTGCATTTACTATGTACTGAATGTGGAAAATATGAAACTCTATGAACCTTCCATGTTGGATTGGGAACCTGAAGAGGTCATACATTCTATAGAGGACTTATAACTAAAGGAACAAGAAAAGATAACAAAAGAGAATGTTGTATAAAAAATATAGACTTACCAAGTGGGGACAGTCTAAAAATTGGTAAGTCAGATTGAAAGGAAAAAATCTAGATAAGGATAAATGGTAGTCCAAGGAGAAGGTAAAGGGAAAATATCCTTACCTTATTTAGTAAAATTTTAGATACCAAACACCTACCAATATGGGGAGGTGTGAAGTGAAACTGGTTAATATATAATTTTTAACCTAATTGGAGCTCTCTAGGTTGAAATATTGGTTGAATTAGATTATACAACCCATTGAAGAAGACAACACTAAGTAGTGGATATTAGAGTAGGATAGAGGAGATAAGAAATTAAACACATATTTCATTAAATTTGGAAATATTCTATTACAGGGACTTCATCCACATTGAGTTTGTTTTGTAAATCTCTAAATACATATTCTATTAAATCTAGAAAAATCAACTCAAATAACCATTCCATTAAATTTGGAAGAATTAATCCAATGAACTATTTTATCAATTAATATTTTTTATTTATTTCAAGTAAAACTTTAGTATTCAACCATTCAAAAGGAAATATTACATCTCAATAGAACTAGAGGAAATATTACATCTCAATAAGAACTAGATGGGTTAGATCTAGAATTTAGAACTTCCTCTAGATTGGGTTCTTTCAAAATGAGGAAAGTCATAGCCTTTGAATCCTTACATAACTTCTATTAATATTATTTATAGTTTGTATTAAATTTTAAGTCGATTAAATTATTTTATGACATAATACCAACAGTGTATTTGTTACTACAACAATTATAAACATTGTCATAGTAATTATTTTTTTCTTTGTTGAGTATGTTGTTTTATTTTTGGAAGTTGGCACCGCTTATAATCAAAACAAGAAAATATTTTATGACTTTAAAGTCTAAGTTTTACCCTTGTAATAATTAAAGTAAATTATGAATTAAAATAGCAATATAACTTATTATTATTGTTATTGGTAGTGGTAGCATATTAAAAATTGAGTTGATAAATGTTTACTTCATGAATAATCGATTAACGTGAGAAATTTCTTACCTATAAATTTATTTAATGATATTGATGTTAGTAAAGCCTCCCTTATTTATTAATAGTAATTATTTTAACAGTCAAAATCAATTCTGAACTATAATAGGATTAGTGTAGTACACTTTGATTTTTCTCATATTCAAGAGGAAAGGGAGAAAACCAACTGAACTAATTATCGCAAGTGTTCTTTATTTATTTATGAAGTATTTGAACAATG
>LPNX010807393.1:5115-49523 GCA_001517045.1 Pseudotsuga menziesii
GCCCTATCCGACTCGCATCATTTCTTACCCATCCCAGCTACATTCAAATTTCCAAAAAATGTCCCACCAAGAAGCCAGGAGAGTTCCACTAAGGAGATCTCAATCCTAGTCTTACTTACAGAGCCTAACTTCCTTCTTACTTGCAACATAAAATTAACTGAAAACATAAAAGACGATAATCTAAAAGAACCTAAGGGCCGTCTTCGCATCCTCCTGAACATTAACAGCCATCAAAAAGAAGATGCATCATCACGCCTCAGGGAAGAATCGAGATGTCTGGAGTGAGGCCCCCGGAAAAGCCACGCCCGCTCGGCTGCAGCACCGCTTCCACAGAATTCTCCAATGGAGGGGCCCCAACATTCCTCCCAAGAACGCGCCGTCCAGACCCACCCGGCCAAAGCTGCTCCATCCCTGGGTGATAAAGCGCTATCCCCAGGCACCTTTCTGTGCATGAGGTGACAATCTGCGCTGACTCGCTTCCACCTTGCTGAGGATCTTTCTGCATTCTTCGTTGTGCTCCTTCCAAGCTCTGACCAATTCCTCATCACACTCCTTCTTCACCAACATCACCGCCAGCTGCTCCTCAATTATGGCCGCAGATCTGATATTCGCCTGGGAAACTAGGTTCATAAGGACTCAGTAAATCATCACCATATGGTCGTGGGCCGACGCTCACCCCGCCGTGGACCTTGGGTTGGAGACCCACCCGTCCACCTCCTCCCAAACTTCCTCAATTGGCTTCGCCTTGACCTGATCCCAGAGGGCCTTTTCCATGTTTTCCATAGCAATCCTGGAAATAAGTGGGATGCAGTCTTTAAAAGGCTCCACTGCAGCCTGAGCCTGCAGTTGGGCCCGAGTCGCAACCCTCTTCCTCTTACCATTGCGATCTTCTTCTTTACCCCGACGACCAGTGCCACCCACACTTCCACGAGGCGGGGCCATTTTCCTTAGCTCGACTTTGTTCTCCTTTCTAGCAGATGCCCCGTCACCTTTCTTTGTCTCCTCGTTTATACTTAACAATCGATCCTGCATGCTACCCTGATCATATGCAGCAGCCATGGATATCCTTGTCTTATAAATAAAGAACACACCCATTAATGAGTTAACAACTCCATCACAGACAATGATGACCCAAATCCAGCCACCTTTCAACCCCGTACCTCGCCTGGGGATCATCACAGAAGTCTTCATCACTACTACATCACCTAGCCGTGTGAAAATTGTACTTCCTATCTCCTTCATCATACCCTCGTACCTGCTCTTAATGATAAAAGGGATGCGCTCAGATTGCCTTGATCTGAGACCACCTGTTGGGCACATGTTAACAAAGACGACATGTGGGAGGACCTTGCCGCCTCCTCTCTCGTCCATGTTCCTCACTCGTATGACCTTGCCTCTGCCCCCTGTCATCTCCATCATAAGCTGTGAGTTGACGGCAACTAGGCACCCACTGTTCCCCCTCGAAATCTTCAAGTCGTCCCCATCATCTGCCCCTGACGTCAGAGACCCCAACATTATCCATTAGGTCCGCCACCCTGTTAGCCTCTCTCTTGACATGGAGAAAAGATAGCGTCAGGTATGCCAAAATTAGAGATCGAAGGTCCTCCATTCTCCCCACCATACGCTAGCTAGAGGCCACTTTCTCTGTTGACTTCCCATTTGCCAGCTGTTGAGCCATGTGGATGAGAATTCGTGAGTCCCCTTCCACTATCGACGGGATCCATCCATTCCGGATGACAAGTTGGACTCCTTAGAACATCCCTTCCAGCTCCGTTGAGTTATTGGTATCGTGCCTTATGCTCCCATGGAAGACCTGCAAGATTTCCCCATTACAGTTTCGGCAGACCCCTCCATATCCCTCCATTCCAGGATTGCCTTTGGCCGCCCCATCAAAATTAATCTTGAATACCCGCTGCGCGGGGGGAGACTAGGATATCGGGCTCTCTACTCTACAGACCCTAGGTTTCCGAGGAAGGTCGCTAATGACCTGCTTATCCAGGCCCCAAGCCTCTGCAAATTTTTTTTCCCACCCTATGAATTCTTTATCCTCATCTGACCACTGGATGCTGCGAATTGTCTCCAAAAAGTTGGAGCATATGATTTTCCAGGAAACCTCCTGAGGTCGTTCTTGTCCCCAAAAAATTTTGCTATTCCGCTCTTTCCAGATTACCCAGAGAACCATACCAGGGTTCCAGCCCCTTAGTGACTGAGTCGGATTCCCTCTGCATCTGTTACTTCTTCAAAATGCCAGAGCTCCTTTATCCCACAATCCGCGAAAGGGCACGCATCCAGGAGATGGCCCATGCTCTCCTCCTGATTAGCGCATAGGACACACCGGGATGGTCCCTGGATCCCTCTTTGCCACAGGTTTTCCCCCGTTAGAATTCTCCCTCTAACTACTAGCTAGCAAAAGATAGCCACTTTTGGCCATGGGTTGGAGGTCCACACCTTTTCCCAGATCTCGTCTTCCTCTGCCTGCCCCCTTATCTTGATGTTGTAAGCTTCTTTAATGCTGAACATACCCTTCTGGGAATAGCCCCATCTAAGTCTATCAACCCCTTCCTTAATTCAGATGAATTGAGTGCTGAGCTCCTCCTCCAGGGCTCTGATGTTTGCTTCCGGGATTTGATCTGATGGTTCAATCGACACCACCCATTTGCGCCTTTCACCTTGAGCGGTTCCTTCCCAATACCGAGTCACCTTTTCCCAGCCCTCATCCAAGCATTTTCTCCTTATGTGAAACCACTTTGGATCCTCCCCTAGCTTGGGTTGTTGATTCCATGAATCATCCCACAAGTTTGATTGGTTAAATATTATTAACATCAAAACATATGATCATTTTGTATATAAAATATTCAAATTCACAATTATTAACGTTTGCAAAATTCTAAAAATTCTATCATACTTACATCTTCTAAAAATTGTATGTCTATATTTCATTTCATTTTTCTTCCCCCCAAAAAGGATTTGATTAAGGTAGGGAACTAAGATAGGAATCAAGCCCAAGGTTGATAATATATGGAAGGCCAAGAAAATATACAATCCTATACTATTTGAAAATAAACAAAACCCAAAACAAAAACAACAAAGCTCAAAATATTGAGGGTCCGTATAACACCATTAAAACCAATGAGCCCAAAAAGAGAGGCTTGTAGACATAAGGCCTTTGTTGTGGAGAAGCAATGTAAACCAACTAGACAACATTGATATTAGAGTAAGAATAGACGATAGAATATTCAAAAAGTAGTCACCCACTCTTGAAAATAATACATAATTGACAAAATTCACCTTCAAATATCCAAGGAACATAAAAGAGAGAACACCATAAACTATTGCAAAGAAGATTTGAGCCAATAGAATTGAGCAAGGGAGCATGACCAAAACTTAGAAGAAATTGAACTAAATTTCTCCCCTTTCCCAAACTAGAACGAATCTAGATAAGTCCCTCCATCGAATTCCAAGTAATTAAATTCATAAGTATGTCAGATTGAATACCTTGTGTGTTCAAAGATATAAAATGTGCAAGAGAACCTAGATAATTAATAGAGTTTACGCCAAAGAAATGACCAAGGATGCAAAGATATAAGATGTGCAAGAATACCTAGGTAATTAATTAATAGAGTTTACGCCAAAGAAATGACCAATCCTTGCCATTGTGGGTACGTGGTAAACATCCCTCTCATGTGGAATAACATGGATTATGGGATGGGGTATATAAACCTATTTATCCATCAACATTAAGAGCCCCTTCAGTTAATTTGGATCTTCCATTCTAATGTCGACCTTAAGACCTCCATCATGATCCCAAAGCCATATTTGATTTTGACACTGGGTAACCTTTGGCTTCTGCAACTGAGTAATTTTCGCTCTCAGCCTCTCGGTTCCCTTCCACTTCTGTCAGCAAGTTAACGGTTTCTTCTTCAACCGTCATGGCATGCCATGGCTTTTCCAGTAACTGTACAACTCTGTAATGGCAACCCAGAATGTCTGGGGCTTCGACGGACATCTTGCTGCAATCAGTATCCATTGCCAAGCAAAAATCGAATTGTTGTGGCGTATCTTTCTATTTTCCCTTTGTTTTGAAGTAGTCTGATTTGATTAATTTGTGCAAATAAATCTACCTTGCCAGGAAAAGAACGAAAAAACTAACCAGCAGAGAATCTGAATTCATTCCCACAATGAATTGCTGTTTATTTGCATAAGGGATATAGAGGGGAAATGAAATGCATGACCGCTCATAGCTTAAAATGTAAAGCGAGGGAAAATTAATGGAACTGAGAATATATTGTGTTTTCAATATCTGACATATCTCATATCTATATTGAATTGTTCATAGTCACTTTCTCTCCCTCTGGTAAGCTTCAATGTCTGATCGGTATCGGATGTGTGTGAAAGATAACTGCACAAGAGGACATGCATGTTTCGTTTTTTTAACTGCAAAATCATAAATAACGCCACTACAAATTCAGAGTCAATTGATGTAACTACACAAAATTGATGATAAAACTGCAAATCACCTAAGAGAAAGCGTATTGATGGTGTGCTAAGCACTGCAAAATGATGGAATAACCTACCCATTAGGAAAATAGACTCCATGGGTGCAATTTTCACGAGTTTTTGAGTTGCTTAACTTAACGTAAAACCAACACATTCTAAACTTCGAAATCGAACTGATATTGAATCACAGTCACCTAGCCCCGGGACTGCCAAAAGCGACTCAAACCTAACCCAGTAATTTCCAAATTGTAGCAACAACAGAGATTTGCCAAAAGTTATTTTGTGCTTGGATGTCAAAAGCAACAGTTGGAAAATTAAACGCTGGAGAGGACACACCTAGCATTGAATTTTCCTATGTGCCACCTGCCACCTATATTAATTAATGAATATTGTCCATCTCAGTGTTAAATAACTCCTATGTTATGTATTTCATTAATGCTGGTATGTTTGTGGCGTACAGACTATGCATTTGACTAATGCAATGCAATCCGAATATGCAGCAGTGACCCTAACCTCACACAGAGAGGCCAATTCAAGGGAAGAGAAGTTGAACTTTTAAACTATACTATGAACACAGTCTTTTCAGGTTTTCCATACCAATATAAATCCATGCTAAATATAATTTCTTCTGCATAGAGAACTTGTTTTTTATAATTCCAAATCAAAATTATTAGAGCAAACATAGATTGTTTATATTATTTTATTAAATCTATGGGTTCTTACCTAATTGAAATTTTGTTTCAAGTGGAACACATGGGATTTATATTTTAATTTTTTCGAGAACCTAATTGAAATTTTGTTTCAAGAAAAAGACAAGGGATTTATATTTTAATTTTTTCAAGGATAGTAATAAATGAGAGTTGAAAGCTTAAAGTATAATTGATGGTATTTGGATCTCCTTTATTTTATAAATGTATTTTTACAAGTGAAAAAGACTGAACCGAACGAAGCTATGATAGGGATACTAGTGCTACCAATCAACCTTCTTCTTTTCAAGCAGAATGGGAAAACCACCCTTCATGCATGCAATCAAGTTGTGAATGAGGTTTGGATTTCCCATAGTCGAATATTCAACCAAGCGCTGCAATCTGAACATAGAAACCATAGTTGTCGTAAGATATTTCATCTGAATAAACGCCACATCTTTGCCAAGACAGACCTGTGTGTCGCCTCAGAAGACTATGAATTTGAAGGGACTTTGTGGGATAAAATGCCCATCCTTGTTCAACCATCTTTCTAGTTTGAATTCGAGGCAGTTGGTAGCCCAGATGGTGTCCCTACGACCCATGGCGTATGGGTGGTAAGTCACCCGAGTTCCTCTATGCACGATATTCCCGTCAGGCAGAACATCGCTGTGGAGAGCGTGCTTGGAGTCCAAGAGGACCGACGGATAAAGTCTCATCGATTCACAGATTGATGCGTGTAGGTAATGCATGCTTTGCAGATCCTTGTGTGAAAATACCTAGTATTTTCCATTCCATTTGGCTTCGGGTTTGACAACCATGAGACGGGCAATTTCTTTGTGTATTGCTTCCAAGATGTCTACAAAATGTTTACATGTACCATAAGCTAGATATTTACATATGTCAATTTTAATACGAACTAAACATACAAACCTTAACACAACGAATTTCTATTTACCTATGAATAACTAATTTCTATTTACCCGTGATTCATCTTGCCAGAATATTTCTGATGCACTCCTCGACACCTGTAGAAGCCTTAAGTTCTTCATTAGAATTTAGGAAGGTAGAGAAGAGTTGGGATGCTTGTTCAAGAAAATCCATATGAGATTCAGTGATTTCATCCTCATTATACTACGTTCCAAGAGAGAAGCTTCAGTATCAACAAGTTGCAAACTCCTCATTTGAATATCGTCAAATGCATCGTCTTCATGATAATCAACAAGCACCATTCTATTTCCCCACACGGTAATTATGTATCGAATCATCAATACTTATAGAAGATTGCTGCAATAAATCATCAATACTTATAGAAGATTGTTGCAATAAATCATCAATAATGATGATTTATGTCCAATGCCAAAGTCGATGGGCGAAGAGCTCTTAGCCAACTTTCATAGTTTCTCATACATATTTGTATCGTTCTAACCGTTTACTTCCACAGTTTCCATGGGACACTTGGTGGTCATGCATATCATTTGAAACACAACTGTGTAGGTCCACCGAACACTCGATTTGTACATCTGAAAATCCAAACTCCGTGAGCCAGAAAGACATTGCACTGGAAAACACGTGTGTGATTTAAAGGTTGGTTGGGATTTAAAAAATCAACAGGCCAGGCCATCGCCATGGTTTTGAAATTTTTTTTATCCGACAATGAGCTCTACTAATGGAGCTAACCAAAGTTGTAGAACTTGAAAAAGACAGAAAAACTTATGTGAATCTGAAGGTTGAAGAAAGGTTTATCGGAGTCTAATGAGCGGTCATATTTATATTAGTTATTTTGAAAAGAAATGTAACAATAAGAAAATGACTTTGTGTTCGTTGGATTGTAATTTTCAGTTTCATATATCAAAGGTTACGACTCAGAGGGCCTCCACATTCCATCGTGATGGTTTTGGGATCCGCAAGGAGCGAAGGGCACCATGCCTTTGCCTTGATGTGTAGTGAAGAGAAAAGATAAAAATAAATTCAATGGAATTGTTATCATTCTGTAAAAACTTGTGCCCCCTGAGCTACAATATGTGTGTGGAAGGGGGTTGGCTTTTGCATCCATTACGTCATGAAAATTAAGCAACAAACTACTAATAGAAATTAAGCAACAAACTACTAATGGACATCCTGACTATATACTATCAATATTCAATACGAAGATTGACTTGGGATAATAAAAACTTGAAACACAATATTTTCTTCACCTATCAACCTTATTTGGCCATTCAATGATCTTCAATACATGAGATTATAAGAGGACCCATGTAAATGGTCGACTGGTAAAACATTTGTGCAATTTATAATGTGCAGAAATTTTGATGTCTCGCATAGTTCAAGTTTCAATTTCCAAGGTATAGTCTATCCACGTCTAGGTCAGGTCTCAGTTTCAAAGGTATAGTTCCTCCATGCCTAGGGGTTTTGAGGTTCTCTAAAGCTACCTAAAACTTGGAAAACTCCTATAACTATGCCCCTTGGATTTTTGGACTCTTTTGCTTTGTAAGATTCCATTGGCATTCACAGGATCGATGGAAAACTCCTATAACTATGCCCCTTGGATTTTTGGACTCTTTTGTTTTGTAAGATTCCATTGGCATTCACAGGATGGAGGCGAAAACATTGACTTATTCACCAAATGTTTTCAAATTTAAAAGCTTTATGTACAAAAGCCTTTTAGAGGAAACTTATTTTCACTTATGTGGAGATTTGGAAGTTTAAAGTAACTTATATTCACTTATTTTCATAGAATTACTTTCATCACATAAACTTATATTATCTACACACAACTTCTCTCGTCTTTGAAACATATGAAAGTTCTCTTCGGTGTTTCATTTTCCCCACTTTGGGGTATGCTAGTTATATTTATATTTATATAAATCTTTACATTTACACTAAAGCATTACATTTTAATAATATCTAAATACTATAAATAATTTGTGAAGATACGCTTTGGACACTTTTTTCAATTCCCCGCATTCTCTAATCTTCAAAAGACTGAGTTCGGGTAGATATCCTTCTTTCAACACACCTTCTGTGCATAACAACAACCCATACATTGTAGATTCGTTAGAAAATTAAATCTAACCTCTGTAACATTGGAAACACGGTTGGTTTTCCAGAATTCCCCATACCCAAGCCCCTTATCTCCTTGCAGTTGTACAATCTTCGATATTTCAAATTGGGCAACTTTTCTCCAAGGTAGTAGTAAGCTCCTACATTTAGTTACATTCTCTCAAATCTAACCTCTGGAGCAATTGATATTCACATATCCGAATTGGCAAATTTAACCCTCACATGTTCTCCATCCTGAGACTCTGCAACTTCTTTATATTTTGCATACAACTTGGAAGATTGTTGATTGAGGCATCCATGTAGTGCAACCACAAATTCCTCGTTTCCAACCAGGTTCCCATCATTTCTGCATGCGGTTCTAATTCTAAATATATGTATAAAGAAAGTTGTATCGGATTTGTAAGCCCTGTCAAAGCCATCACATCTGATTTAGTACGAATATCCAACATTAGTGTCATCAATGATGTGAGTTGAGATATCTTTCAGGGTAGGACCAATTTAATACATCCACTTGAATAAAGACATGGATCTGTGTAAGCGCTCAGTGGGGGTTGTGGGATGTAAATTCTAAAATAACCTTAATCGACGAGACTAAGGCTTTCCTTACAACATCATAACCAGCCTGTTCCAGATATGTGACAGTCGTTCCAGAGTCTATGATCATTCCGCCAGTGCCATATGATTGAAGATAAAAAGTAGCAGCAGGGATTTTCAATAATTTACCACCAACGCTGATTCCCTCCAACCGAATAGAAAGTTGGCTGCGAGCTGCTTAGAAGAATAGGATCAATCTAACAGTCTGGCTTGTAAACAAAGAGACGAGACAATAAAAAAACTTATTACCCACCGACGAGACAGTCTGGCCTTTTTGTCAAACTCATTTTTGACGTGCCTCTAGGTTGGCCAAATCTCTTGTAACATTCATATTTTGCCATTTTTCAATTACATGGCCATCCCTTGGATGTGTAAACTATGTCACCCACCAGTATGATGTGACAGATATCCCAACACATAATCTAAGGATCAGGCCTGGAATTTCAAATATACTTTGTCTAAACTTGCAGTAAGAGGTTGGGCTGCGTCATCTTACACTAGGATGAGGGATAGAAGCACCCAGTCGTGAACTCGGTGTGGGGTGTGTTTAATTATGTGTTCCATATTGTATTGACTTACTATTCCTCCTATTGTAAAAAAGACCTCAACTTCTAAAGAGAAGTGTCCATCATGAATTATAGAGAATGTGTCTTTCCTTCAAAACTGTGAATATGTCACTAGGCAGGGGCTACAAGAACAACCTTAAAACCCGAAGCAAGCATACTTTACTTGGGTAGCAGATAGCTAGATTAGTGTCCATAGCCTGGATAAACATCGACTCGAGCAGACAACAAGCGGAAAAACAAACTCTAGTGCTTTAGCTGGAAGGATTCGAAACGGACTCTAGTGCGTCTCTATCTCAATAGATTGTGCATCATACATAGTGGACTTGGCCAATTATTAAAAAAAATAGAAATAGGTTGGTTTTATTCCCCAGGCCATGAACCTAGCAATACCCCATACGCAGGTCACTCATTAGTAACCTCGGTTTTACCTTCTTTTCCCTCGTCTGTCAGAATGAAACAATGGGCCCTTGAACTGGTCAGGTGCGTCGCATGATTTTGGTAGTGGTATCATGTTGTAGCCCAAGAATTTCTTAACAAAAAAACCCTTACCTGTCAGAAGCCCTAAACATCATTAGGTTATATTTGTTGCTTCATTTTGCATTCATTTTATTGGTTGAATCCTTCAAAATTGGGAATTCTAATGCCAAGATACTACTATAGTAAACCTGACTGAAAGGAACACTACAACAAATTTGACATTTAGGGGCAGTTGTCTTCTGCCTCCAAAAGTCACTTTTAGAGGCGGTCTTTAGAAAACCGCCCCTAATAGCAGTGACGCTAAAAGTTTTCACTTTTAGGGGCGGTTCTGGAAGAAATCAAAACCGCCTTCAAAAGGTGACTTTTACGGGTGGTTCTAAATTCCCCCAAAAGTGACTCTTTAGGGGTGGTTCTAAACCGCCCCCAAAAGTGACTTTTCGGGGCGGTTTTAAACCCCCTCCAAAAGTGACTTTTGGTGGCAGTTCTAACCCCCCTTAAAATTCGTTTAGGGGGCAGTTCTAACCTCCCCCCCCCCGCAAAAAAAAGTCACTTTTGGGGGTGGTTTTGGATTTGGAGGCGGTCTTGGCAAAACTGCCACTAATTGTACCGACATTGAAAGTTTTGACTTTTAGGGGTGGTTTTGGAAGAAATACAAACCACCCCTGAAAGTGACTTTTCGGGGTTGTATTGAGCCGTCGCCAAAAGTGATTTGGGGGCAGTTTTGGCATTGGAGGCAGTCGTTACAAAACCACCTCTAATAGCACCGACATAAAAAATGTTGCCTTTTAGGGCGGTTTTGGAAGAGATCAAAACTGCCCCTAAAAGTGAGATTTAGAGGCGGTTCTAACCGCCCCACCAAAAAAAGTGATATGGGGGTGTTTTAGATTTGGAGGTGGTCGTTACAAAACCGCCCTGAATATCATCGATGCTAAAAGTTTTGACTTTTAGGGGCAGCCCTGGAAGAGATCAAAACCACCCCTAAAAGTGACTTTTGGGGGAGGTTATAAACCCCCCACAATAGTCACTTTTAAGGGCGGATATAAACCCCCCTCGTAGGTAGCTACGGGGGCAGTTCAAACCGCCCGTAAAAATCTCTATTATAAAACTATGGGGGCGGTTGTAAACCCCCCTCGTAGGTACATACAAAGTCGATTCAAAACCCCCCTCGTAGGTACCTACTGAGGTGGTTTAGAACCCCCTCGTAGGTACCTACAGAGGCAGTTCAAAACCCCCCTTGCAGGTACCTATGGCGACGGTTCAAAACCCCCCTAGTAGGTACCTACGGAGGCGGTTCAAGACCCCCCTTAAAAGGATTTACAAACTTTTGGGGGCGGTTATGAACCCCCCTCGTAGGGACATATGAAGTCAATTTAGAAAACCCCTCGTAGGCATAATTTAAAACATCAATATTGCAATATCATTAGAGAACAAAGGAATCGAACCTTCAACCTCCTGCTTGTAAAGCAGACGCTCTACCATTGAGCTAGAACCTTGTAAGAATTGGGGAAAAGGGCAATATTAACATGGAAACGTTTCTCTCGCCGTTCCTTTGTCTTGAGGATGCAGGAAACACGGGAAACACATTCCCAACCCTTGGGGACAAGTCCCCGTGGAGCACTGCTAATATCTCAAGCGATTAGTCACAACTCACTAATACTCTGAAACAAGCCAACTAATAAGTAAAAAAAGGGCAGGTTTCCAAAGAATTTAATATGTAAAGGTCATGCATGATTAGTTACTTGGATGCAAGATTTTATTAGAATAGTCTTAGAAAATCCAGCATACTCCATCCACTGCATGGATTTCCTATCACATGAATCAGACAATTAAAAGTTGACAACATATGAACGAACAGCATGAACATTAAAATAAGGAAGAAACCCAATTAGAAGAATTACATGTACCTGTGGGGTCTGGACATTGATTGCATGGATCAAGATATTATATTGTCAAAACGAGGTTTTGATGATTGTAACACAATGGCCAAAACATCATAGTGGCTATTATGTAATATATATATTTTAATCATTTCTAGCATTTAGATTGAAGTCAACAGAAACATAGTTGCACACCTTCCAATCATGCACCCATCCAACAGACACTAAGATGTGAATGGTGATCCAATTTATTATAAGGTGGTCAAATTGTAGATTTACTGCATTGAACATTATGAAATTGGACCCAATCTTTCAGAAAGGGTATTCACCAAAGTAATGGCAATAAATAAATCTCTCCAAGAAAATAGAAAAAGCTAATATGAGCTCCATGTGACTTTATCAAATGTATCATAAATCAGAGATTTAATATTTTGGAACATAATTTGCAATGAAACTATGCCTTCTCTGATTCAGGTTAGCGAGAAGATTTTACATCTCGACAATCAACGATAGAAGAATACCATGGAGTGCTTTCTATTTTCTATAAAATAATAAGCTAAATACCCGTTAGCTACAAAGTACACATAGCCCAAGAGGTTAGCCCCTCCAATTCTTAGTGGTCACCAATGTATGTTATTGCGCATTGTTGAATGTATGTTTGAGAGTTTGGAACTCTATATTGTATGTATAATACAACCATGTCATCAGATTGACCAAAGACTCTCTGAGGAAGAAGATATCAATTTTCCAAAAGTGTCTCCCAGCCATATTTGCACTACTCCAGTAAAATGACCGCCTAAGGCAAATGAAGAAGAGTTTGCGGGTGAGACAAGTTGTGTTGTGCTCATTGATGTGTCGTACATCCTCTGGTATCATTTTTTCATGGTTTTGGTGAAATGAAAAATCCACCTTGAAAATGGCAGAAATTGTCAGTGTAAAATCTGCTGGTAAAACTGCTTAAGTGGCCTCTATAACATACCCGCTATAATTTCTATTTGATGTATTAAATTATTATGAAGGTACAGTCCTCTATATTGTTGATTGGTTCACCTAAACATATCGTAAAATTGTCAAAAAGTTCTCTGATGATGAAGTTATTAATTTTCCAAAAGTGCCTTCTGGCAGGTTTTGCACTCTTTTAGTAATGGTAAATCCGCCTAAGTTGGCTCAGGAAAATGCATGCCATATCTTAGGTGTTAATGATAAAATTAATATGAGAATGTCAGGATGTAGCCTGTTGATATATGCATTTATCCATGGTGTTATATTATGTTCTGGAGATCACACGTGTGGAAAATAGGTCTACCAAATTGGTTAAAAAAAAACAGAATGTTCTTTTGCTGAAATAAAAAAAGAGGTGAGCTACAGGGATTAAAAACAGAAAAATGCCTGCACCATAATTCAGGTTTTGAGAAAAATGCTTGCACCATGGTACTAGGATTCATCTTTTTATAGTGGCTATCCAACCATGGTCTCAATTTGACTTTATCACCTATGAGGAGAAAGTTCTAGGTCTTCCAAAACAGGGTTTTGCATCAAAGTGAGAAACAATGACTTAGTGTTGGAGAACTGGCTCAGGTAGCCTTAGGAAAATGTCCGCCATAAATTGTGTGTTGAAGAAAATGCCCACACCACATGGGGGTCTTGTAGGTTGGTGTTTTTTCTCCCTGAGAATATCTTCATATTGTTCTGAAATTTTCCCGAGGGAGAAGTTATGGACCTGCCAAATAAGTTTTTGATGAAAATTGGATCTAAGTTGAGAGAGAGCAAAAATTGTCTAAGTGTAAAACTGCCTAAGTGGCCTCAGGGAAATGCCCTCCACATCTCATAGGATGATGATAAAAATATTTTGAGAGTATGGAACTCTATATTGTTGTATGTATAATACAACCATGTCGTCAGATTGACCAAATACTCTTTGAGGAAAAAGATATCAATTTTCCAAAAGTGCCTCCCAGCCATATTTGCACTACTCCAGTAAAATGCACGCCTAAGGCAAATGAAGAAGATTTTGAGGGTGAGGCAAGTTGTGTTATGCTCGGTGATGTGTCCTACATCCTTTGGTATCATTTTTTCATGGTTTTTGTGAAATGAAAAATCCACCTTGAAAATGGCACAAATTGTCCAAGTGTAAAATCTGCTGGTAAAACTGCCTAAGTGGCCTCTGTGAAATGCCCACTATAATATCTATTTGATGTATTAAATTATTATGAAGGTAAAATCCTCTATATTTTTTAATGGTGCACCTAACCATATCATAAACTTGTCAAAAAGGTGTCTGAGGATGAAGTTATTAATTTTCCAAAAGTGCCTTTCTGGTAGGTTTTGCACTGTTTCAGTACTAGTAAATCTGCCTAAGTTGGCTCAGGAAAATGCACGCTAGATATTAGGTGTTAATGATAAAATTAATATGAGACTGTCAGGATGTATCCTGTTGATATGTGCATCTATCCATGGTGTCAAGTTATGTTCTGGAGATCACACGTGTGGAAAATAGGTCTGCCAAATTGGTTAGAAAAAAACACAATGTTCTTTTGTTGAAATAAAAAAGGGTGAGCTACAGGAATTAAATACAGAAAAATTCCCCCACCATAATTCAGGTTTTGAGAAAAATGCCCGCACCGTGGTACTAGGCTTCAACTTGTTATAGTGGCTATCCAACCATGGTCTCAGTTTGACTTCATCACCTGTGAGGAGAAAGTTCTAGGTCTTCCAAAACAGGGTTTTGCATCAAAGGGAGTAAAAATGACTAAGTTTTGGAAAGCTGGCTCAGTTGGCCTTGGGAAAATTCCCGCCACAAATTGTGTGTTGAAGAAAATGCCCGCACCTTATGGGGGTCTTGTAGATGGGTGTTTTTTCTACTTGACCATATCTTCAGATTGTTCTGAAAGTGCCTAAGGGAGACGCTATGGACATGCCAAATAAGTGTTTTGTGAACATTGGACCCTAGTAAAACTGCCTAAGTGGCCTCAGGGAAATACCCTCCACATCTCATAGGATGATGATAAAAAAACAAAAGAAATGAAACGAAGATTGCATCATTTTTAATTCTGAGAAACGACTTATAATCCCAACATTGTTTCTATCTCAAGAGACCTAAAAAAGTAGTCTGAATGGAATTGACCTTATAATTTGGCTGAATTTGAAAGGTTTCATATGCATCATTGATTCAACAAAGAAAATAGGAACACATAAACATTTTGCAGGAGAAAGTTGGAATTCAAGTTCATACACATACTCTAGAAGTGAACATCTAACTAGAATTTCAAGTATTCATGGATAAGAACGAGTATCTTTTCTAATGGTTGCTTTATGGATCCATGTAAGAGGAGCGTTATCTTAAAATTTATGTAAGTAGATCAATGAGTTTTACAATTATAACATATTTAGACCCAACTCAATCTAGTCTGGTGATATAAAAAGCATTCAACTACACTATGGAGAAATACAAAGATTAAAAATTGCATCACACAGATAAATCTATAATATTTTCTAAGATAAACAACTCATAATAATGAATTTATAGATATATAATACCTGCAACTGATATAATCGCGATGGAACACCACCATCACTCAAAAGGCCAATGAGATGAAGTGTGCCATTTTCAAAGCACTCCTTAATGTATTTAAACCCTTCTCCCTCTTTGATTTTGCTAGAGGCAAGAGCATAATCCACTAATTTTTCTCTACACCCAAAGTCAAAATCAAAGTTAATACGTTTCCCATTCTAAAAGATGTTGCACAATTAAATAGTAGAACTATCCTTTCAGTTACCATTTATACAATTATAAAGTACATTTTATACAAATATCATATGATATCAACCCAATTTGTAAGGTGGTCAATAAATTAATTATTACACAACCATGATTTCAAAAAAAATGTTAATGCTTACCAAATCTTAATGCAGGGAAAATAACCCAATGTATAGGATTCCCATAAGTCACTCTGAATGCATAAATGATCCACATGCAAGATATTCCTTCTTCACTCTAATCCTTGATGGTTTTCATCAATAATTTTCCAAAAGTAAAATAAACTCTGCTGCTTGTTTATAATAGATATCAAGCATAGTAAGTCATAGAGGATAATAGAGGTGAATAAGGCTTTGTTCTTTTTTTGAAGGATTTGCAAAAACATAGGAAGAGCTTTATTTAATCTAGTTGAGTCATTTAGATGGATAACTTAGCTTTAGATTACAGAGCTTGTTAGCTCGCAGAAGCTTTTAGGTAGCTTATTGGAGCTTAGTTAGCTCGAGGAAGGTTCGATCTGTTAACACTGTTTTTGTCCCACGCTAAATGATTGGAGGGATAAGGTATGCCAAACTTTGCAACGATCCACCTTGGAGAATATCAAAATTCCCAGTAAACTTCCCTTCAGGTCGTCTCTTAAGCTTTGAAAATATGTGAAGGTAGGGCAATCAGGTCCTAAATTACATAAGAAAGAGAATACGCAGTTTGGCCAAAGAAATGGGGAAGGAGATATTGTCTCAAAGGTGGCGATCTGGAGGCGAGCTAAATTAGCCAGACATGCATGGAGTAAATAACCTTCAGGATTCGTGAAATGTAACACAACCGTTACACGTGGACAATGGAGATTGTAGACATTTCTGATCGAAGGGCTAGAAATGATTATGAACGTCGAAAGTTGTAGGAGGGAGAACCAGTTACCGGAGACGAAGGATGTGGTTTGGGGTACGATCCGATCATTCCCAAGAGTCGTTGTCTATGTGATATTTTGGGGTAAGTGCGAACAGGGTCGAAATGACAGGAAATCAAATATCCAGATGCCATTGGAGTGGATCTATGGCTAAAAAAATTAGTTCCATGGCGCAGATCACTTTCCAGAATCTAAAAGTTCGTTGCATCAAGCGTATGATGTCTAGTCCTTCTAGAAAGGTATCCTAATGATTGAACGACAGAAAACAAGTATGTCTTCCACACGAAGCGGGATACGCAGTGAACAAGAATATTCTGATATCGTCTTCAGGAAGGGAAGATGGATGCAGGATATCTAGTTCGCATGCCTTGAGGAAAATGAGGGATGATGAAGATTGGGCCTGGAAGTCATTTCCATGGCTGATAATATGGCGCCATAGTAGAAGCGATGGCTTGAATAGTATCTTAGGATAGGGGTCGGATCCCAAACCCACGCGACCGTGCGTGCTATCATCATGCTACTCGATGATGGCATGTGTGAGGGTGTTCATAGAGCCATCGTCGAGTTCGGTCTCCCAGCTCTTTATAAATGCCACTTTCAGAGCCATTTGAAGACATAGACTGGGTGAATGTTGAAGAGAGGTTAGGATGGTTAAATATTAGTCTGCCAAGAATCTTGAGAATCTTAAATAAAGTTTGTAATGGTCGCCTCAATTGAGAAGCTTGTTTATCAAGGTGTTCTTTTAGTTGGGGAGCCTCGACTGGGAATTCCACTGCTCTTAATTTTCCATGCTTGGGGAACTCCAATAATCACGGTAAGGACTTTCATTACATTAGAAGAGATTTTCGGTGCTGGTGAGGCCGAGGTAAGGATGTTCAGATGGACATCCTGAGGCAGTTGAGGGCATTGATGTCCTAATAAAATATAACATGCCCATGGGAGTTGTGCCTAGAATTTCCTGTCCAATGGGTATCCCTCCAAAACCTCCGGATGTGGTCGTTGTCTCCATAATCTCAGCAAGTGGTGACCATTGCTAGAGGCAACCCATTGGAGTGAATGCTCGTTTGGGAGGAGAGGAGTTTGAAGGCATTCATCATCATCTTTGTGAATTCCACTTGCCAACTTTATCTGGGGTGATGACGAATCCATGGAGGTGCTGCGTCATATGACCTGTAGGAGGACCCTCCTCCTAGGAGAATGGAAACACAAGAATGACAAGCCTCTTCAAGGACTTGTTACTGTAAAAAACAATGTGGTCCTTCCCCAACTCCCCACAAATAACAATCTTCCCAGGAGAGGAAGGGACGGGGTGGAGAGATGAACATAGAAGGAACACAAACCTTCCTTCCAGTTGTGAACACAGGAAAAACAGTTCCATTGAGCACAAAATGAACACAAATGGCCCAAAAAGGAAAAGACATGTTGCATATCCAACAGGTGAAGAAATAACTCAAATCTAGTCAGCAACCAGCTGCCACAGACGTCCTAAGCCGTCATTTTCAACACAAGTGAGCCTGAAACTAAAGACGTTGCACTACCGTTTAAGACTAGCATGCGCATCGCTCCATAATGTTTTGTTTTGTGTGTGTGAATCATGGTGAATGTGACACGTCTGAGGTTAAGTTTTTTTTTTATCGAGATTGTAACTAACTTTTGGCCCTATTTCGAGGTTAGTCTCGGGGGCCAGAAGACTTATGTAAAATCCTTTAATAGTGGTTAGGGAAGCTTCAGGAGACCTATAGGTGATACTCCCAATGCCTAAAAGGAAAACTATAGGTGATACTCCCACATAATGTTGAAATTGTATTGATAATAAGGATCTATACCTCAAAGTTCAGCTCTGATGCCAATAACACCAGATGATCTTGCCGTCCTCTATGCTTTACAGAAATATTTCTTAGAAATTAGTTGTTACACCATCAATCAGGTATACTTATGGTTGTAATAAATATGCTGTAATTAAATTTGTTGTAATCAAATACTTTAAATATTGTTCATTACATTACCTTCCCGTGGTCAATAGCTATCACGCAATCAACTTATTTCCTTCAACAAACGTGCAGTAAATCATTTCATAAAATAGACAAGTACAACTATACTTAAAATGAAGAAATGAACATGTTATAATCAATGAAACGACAATAAGATATCTAATTGACAAATTCGTTATGGTGATAACTTACAAATATGCATTAGAGAACGATACAAATTTTCATTATATTCCTTTCCATTACAAATACCTGCACATATTCCAAAATGGTATGTTCATATAAGCCATTGATAGAAATGTAAAAAAAGGCATAACATATATGAAATGGTAAGAAAACGAAATGAAAATACGTGAATGAGCTTCTCTTGGTTTCAAGAATATCTTATTCTCTACTAAACAGGGCCAACCACATGATGTTTGAAGCTCATATGGCCCCTCCCCCCTCACATCACTCTCAATTCCCCACACCTAATCTATCTACTGTAAAAATAAATGAAAGTTACATAACAAAATAAAACATATAAGATCCATGCATAAATAGTAGCATAACAAGAAATATATGCATGAAAGGTAAATCCAAGTGATAATCTAAGATATAAATTAATCACTCTCAATTCCCCACACCTAATCTATCTACTGTAAAAATAAATGAAAGTTACATAAAAAAATACAACATATAAGATCCATGCATAAACAGTAGCAGAACAAGAAATATATGCATGAAAGGTAAATCCAAGTAATAATCTAAGATATAAATTTTCACAGATACAACTTAAATGACAACTGATAAATAAATCATGCATATTACTTAATGAACAACATCAAACCATGTGCCTTCACAATCTTGTTGAACATAATCCATGCCACCATCAACTATAGCTTCATCCACTTTGGATTTCGTCCCTTCAAAATCTGCAACACTTAATAAATTTGCATACTCCAAATCATATCTATTACAATTTCTTGGTCCCTTCGGAGGGCATGTCAAAACTACACACCGGTCATTCTCTATCGGATCTTGTACATAAAATACTTGTTTCACTTGTGATGCTAGAATAAATGGATCATCTTGCACTCTATCCTTACTCAAGCATCTCTTCAGATTCACCACGGTGAAACCAAGTTCATCAACTTTCATTACATTATTCTTGTGTACATCTATCCAATCACATTTGAACAGTGGATACTACACCAAATAGTAGTCCAATAACATTATTTCTTGAATCACTCCATAATATGTTGTCGTTTGATGTATAGGGTTTTTATACTTTGCACTTGATCTCATTAAGGTTTGTGCATCTATGCACACACCACTATTTTGGGTGGCCCTGACATTTTCTATACTTTTAACTTGAAATCTACACCCATTGATTAAGTAACCATCATACTTAGTTGCATATGTCCTTGGGACACGTGCCAACCATTTAAGGGTATCAAAAATGTTTTATTTTCCTTCCACCAGTAAATTTTTAAATGTCGTTACAAAACCATTGAATTTCAAAATATATTAAAAGAATCTCACCTTCATGCATCATAATATTCTTGATCAATGAAGTTCAATTAAATATAATATGAAGAACATATCATTACCTATTTTCTTAAACAATCCCTAAATTGTTGGTTGTGAAGCTTTT
Source organism: Pseudotsuga menziesii (assembly GCA_001517045.1). Classification (NCBI taxonomy): domain Eukaryota; kingdom Viridiplantae; phylum Streptophyta; class Pinopsida; order Pinales; family Pinaceae; genus Pseudotsuga; species Pseudotsuga menziesii. Next base: position 25,158 of record LPNX010807393.1, read on the forward strand.
GTAGTAAGACTTCATCTTTTTTGTGTTTGGATGTTATTATTGGCAATTTCTGTCAAGTGCATCCTATTTTCAAGTAATGTGAATAAAAAATTTATGAAAATATTGTGATATATTATAATAAAAAATGATTTCATAAGGATGTGCTTATTACTTACTCTATCCAAGGTTGAATTTCATCTACGTTGTGCAAGACCCATCTTTGGGATTGTAACAAACTAGTTTTATCTAATTCAATAGAAGTTCCACTAGATAAGGCCTTCCCATATTGTCCAACCTCTCTTTATTCATCGTCCCAAGCTTCATTTCTGCTAGGTATGCTTTGAATATATTACATACCTTCAACATATCCAGCACAAAATTTTATGGATTCCTCCACAGTGTAGTTTTCAGCTATGCAGCCTTCGGGCCTATTCTTATTTTTCACATAACTTTTGAAAACTTTCATGTTCCTGGAAAAAACACACAATTTGTAGTGAAATTAAAAGTATGAATAAAGAGTTGCTAGTAATGTATTTTTATTATATGCACATAAAATGTTGGAATTTATGTGGATTTGCACTTAATAAAATTTTACCGACCTTTCAAAAGGGTACATCCATCGATATGCAATTGGTCCACAATAACGTAGCTCTCGCACCAAGTGTACAGTCAAATGTATCGTTATATCAAAGAATGAAGGGGGGGAATATTTTTCAAGTAAGCACAAAGTTTTGACAACATCATCTTGTAAGTAATCAAGATCTGTTGGATCTACCATTTTTGCACAAATTCGCTTATAAATGAAGCAAATCCTGCAAATAGTGTTTTGAATTGCTTTTGGTCGCACATGGCACAATGCTACTGGAAGGATTTGTTGCATGAGAACATGGAAATCATGTGCTTTCATACTATGAAGCTTGATATCTTTCATAGATAAATTATTTCTAGGGTTTGAACTATATCCATCTGGAACTTTTAACATGAACAAAACAGGACAAATAATCTCTTTCTCCTTTTTTGAAAGACTGTGTGGTACGGGTGGAAGAAATATTTTTTTTCCTTTTTGTTCTGGCCACAATGAATTTCTTATACCCAACTGTTGTAAGTCATCACGATAATTTTTCCCATCCTTTGATTTATCTTTTATATCTAGAAGGGTTCCAAAAATACTTTCGCATACATTTTCTTCTATGTGCATTAAATCTAAAATGTGACGCACTAGGAGTTTTTGCATCTAACAGTATAAAAAATCAATGAATTATAACATCAAAGAAAAACTAAACAATTTATTCCAATTAAACACAATGAAATCCTTCAAGCATCGTACATTTTAGGCCTTAAGTTAATGTGTGCACATACCTCCCAATATGGTAAATTGAATAGAATTGACCTTTTCTTCCACACGTCAGTCTTCAAGTTTTCACCTTTTTTTAAATTTCACTTTCTTTTTGTACTTTTAGAATTTCCCCATTTCTCTTCCCTTCCTTCTGTTTCTATAAAATATTTGACACTTGTACAATTGTAGGTGTAACGAGATGCTCAAAATTCCCATTAAATGGTCCTTTTTGAGAATGAAACTTATGATTTATTGGAAGATATCTTGTATGTCCCATGTACACACACTTCCTACCACATTTGAGATACATTGAATCTGTGTTCTTTCCACATATAGGGCATGCACAAAACCCTTTAGTCGTGCAATCAGCCATATTTCCATATGCAGGAAAGTCATGGATTACCCACATCAATATAGCCTTCATATTAAAGAATGACCTTGAATGAGTATCGTATGTCTTTGCCCCTTCATCCCATGTTAGTTTTAGTTCATTTACGAATGCTTCCAAATAAACATCTATGTCGTTTCCTGGTTGCTTAAGACCAGGTATTAACAATGAAAATAAACGATAGCTCCTTTTTCATGCTTAACCATGGTAGAAGGCCGTTATATGTGACTAGTACTACTGGCCATACACTATGAGTACTACTCAATCTTACAAAAGGATTAAATCCATCCAATGCCATTGCAAGTCATACATTGCAAGGATCGTTGGAAAAATCAGGCCATTTAGAATCTATAGTTTTCCATGCCGGGCTATCAACTGGGTGGCACATTATTCCATCCTTACTTGCATTCTCATGATGCCACCTCATTTTCTGTGAAATATATGTAGAGATGTAACAAAACCATAAAGAATCATATATACATTGCAATACTTAGTAGATTAAAGAAGATGATTTTTTAGTAGGTTGGTAGTACATGAAGGTGTATGATATAATGGAATTATAAGAGTTCAAAATCATACCTGTAAATTCTCTTCAACCTCGGCACTATAAGGAAATACCTCAGTACTTTGGTCGGGACACCTGTACGCACCTTTTGAGAATGAGCATCATCCTTCCATCTTGATTCATCACATGTTGGGCATTCATTTATTTTTTCATATTTTCTGCAATATAAAATGCAATTATTGTGGCATGCATGCATCATTTCATTGTGCAGCCCCAATGATTTAATAAAACTTTTTGCAGCATATGTAGATTCTAGAAGTGTATTTCCTGTTGGAAGCATTTCTCTTTGCAACTTCAACAACTGGGTGAAACTTGCATCAGAGCATCCATTTCTCACTTTAAGGTTGTACAATTTGACAATGGCCTATAGCTTAGTGAAACCAGTGCAACCTGGGTACAATGGTGCCTTGGCATCTTCAATTAGCTTTAGATATTGATTGATATCATTTTTTTCTTCCATTGATTCTACTTGGTCATTTTCACAATGCACATTTGGATTTTCATTATAATATTGATAAGTATCATTCAACATTTCAACCATATGATCATCAACCATGGCTGCCTTGTTATGATCGTCATTCTCCAGAACTTCAGTATCGTTTGTAAGCAATGTTCTAAACTCATCATTTTGATTATAATATTGATGTCTGACTATGTGTTCATCACCATGTGTAATTTCTCGAGGAAAATCATGCATCTCTGTTGTGTGGCATTTCTTTCTCTTGTCAAATATATAGTCCTGAGTAGGAACTCTCTCTCCATGGAAAAACCAAGTTTTATAAGAACTTATTATACCATGAATCATCAAGTGGTCTTGTACTTCCTCAAACGTCAATACTACAACATTGCAACATTTTTTACAAGGGAATCTTGTGGTGTTATTATCCTCTGAATGCATTTTTGCAAACTCTATGAATTCTTCAACCCTGACTTGATATTCCTTTGACATACTAAATAGAACCAATTTGCACATAACGTAAGAAAAAACCACTACAAATTACAATGAAGACATAATATGTTATAAAATATCATATTGAAGAATCAAATATAAAAAGTATACCTCATTTTGAAATATGTCCAATCCCTTTTTTTGGCCATTTGAAATAAAACCAACCCAATTTCTCGAATTGGATCCTCTAGAGTTGACCTCTCAACTTCCTTCCAATATACAGTTAGGAATATTCATGTAGTACACCCATATGCTTTCCAAAATAGCCTTTACCAACACATGACAACCATATATTACACCATACAAGCTTCCACCTTATAATAACCAAATCCAAACATCAATTACATAATATTTTCATTTTATTTTAAAGCCAAGATATTTAAGATTTTAACCCATTAATATAACTTTGAAGATAAGAAACAAATTTGCGAAATCTAGTGGGCCCCTCCTCATTGGATACTGTGCTCGAATATTGGAGGTACAAAGGTAACTTTTAGGGAGCATGATGGTTTATAAGGCTAATCAGCTTGACATTAAGAGTCTATTAATAGTCCCATCACCCTACAAATCCGACGTCCTCCAAGCACAAGTCAGTTGGATACAACTGCTACCTCCAGAAGTGTCAACCGTCACCACCAGGTACTCATTCATCGTTTATCAACCCTTTCAACAGTTTCACCATGGCCTCGTCTATAAAAAGCCTTCACTCATATGAGGAGATCATCTGCGATTGAATTTACGACGCTTATGATCCTCGTTTGCTGTTGTCCTGTGTCAGTGATGCCCAGAATGCTTTGTTGTCACCTTCTGGAGACTAGGTGGAACTATTTGTAAATTTAAAGTCATCCTTAATAGGGTTCACATTAGAACAATTGCCCAATTTCCCAGATATTGTCCAAAGGGTAGCCTCCAATTATTCCCCCACTAGGAAGACTATCTTAGATGATACCCACTTCCATGTCATTTTCAAAATTACACCAGAAGCTATCAGGGTTGCCCTGGGTCTCTCCGAATCCCAATTTCAGGCCCTGACCCCCTTCACCGAATCAGAGGTTCTATAGGTGTTCGGGAAAGTTGACCTAGAATCCAAGAATAAATTGTTCCAGACCATTTTGAACACCCCAGTTCCCTTAGAGACCCTTATCACCCCACTCTCCTCCAATTTGTTCATAAATCTTGTCGTATCAGCCATCTCCCTCTTGAGTCCAATCCTATGTCTTGATAGCGATAGCATGGTCTCTGAAGTAATGTTAGGCATTCTCCTTTACCTCAGTCAATCTGCATCAGGAATTAAGTTCGATGAATTCTTGGCTGAAGAAATCAATTCTTAGCTTGAGAAGTTTGATTTGGATAAGCACTTTAGATACCAGGTGTATCTATTTGCTATCATATTCAGTTCCAACTGGCATACCCTTGAGGTCATGGATACAGAGGTGTTCAAAGACTGGCCTCTGTTTTCTCAGAAGTTCTAGGACTGGTATTACACCTTGTTCATTGACATAATTGTCCTTAGCATCTACATACTATTCGAACCTAAAGAGAAGAGGATATCAAAATCCATGAAGGCTGCCTTGCAGCAAGATAGTACTGGAGATTGGTTCTTGATGCTGACGTATTCAATTATCAGGGTATATGGTTTTTCCGCTGCCCCTTTCATGCTACCATTTTACTAACTCCCTCGGTATTCACACTAGAGTTAATCAGGTAGAGGATTTATGTTGATGAGGAGCATTTTACTGCGCTCAGGAAGGACTCTTGGATCAAATACCCTATTAATTTTGGGCCCTTCGTTGTGAAGAATCTAGCAGCGTTACCAATGGTGTAGAAAGTTTTGAAGGCCATGAATTTTCGGGTGACTCATGCACAGAATTACAATCCTAAGGGGATCGTTTCCCATTGGATGGTCCAGGTGTAGAGGTCAGCCTTTATTCACTCCATGATCCCCGACTTGTCCCAGGAAGCAAATTGTCTTGCTTATGATTTTGATTGGACTCCTGCAGAGAAAATTCAGGATCCTAAAGAAGTGTAAGGTACGGTCCTAGCTACTACCTTGACCCTAAACGGTGAAGGTTGTAGCAGAAGGTCTCGGTTAGAGGTGGAGGATATGGAATGTGATAAACAAACCCTAGCAAGAATCCTAGGATAGACGTAATCAACTTGGAGCAAGAGTTTAATTTTGAATCTGATTCCCTCAAAACAACCATAAAGGAGGATCTTGATTCAGTAAACCCTACTGGGGGAAAGGTTGCAAATCAGATGGTGATCACACAACAATTAGTGGTTATAAATCCAACCACTACACGCTCAGAGAGAAAGCCTTGAAGAACCACACAATCAATGAAGAAAGGGATTGAGAAGTCTCTACTCAATTATTAGAAATATTCTTTTGTCTCTACTGTTGAAGGGAAATTTAAGACTAAAAAGAAAATGTCGAACACCTATGGGTAGCTCAAAGAGAAATACAAGGCCGAGACTCAGAAGCAGTCCTAGGAGCTAAGAAATCTATTAGGCAGCAAAGTCTCTTTCACTACTGCCAGGAATCTTACAACAAACTCCCTGAACCTAGCCATCACTGATGAGGAAGGAGTTTCAAAGGTCGAGTTTAAGATGGATCGGTTTTCAATCCGAGATAAGATTGTTTTCCATAAGGTAGTTAGCGATTTCATCTATGCTGATCTGAATAAGGAGGCATTAGCCCATATCAATTCCCAACAAAGGGTGGTTAAACTGGAGACCCAATTGAAGCAGGGAAAGGCAACAAACAAGGCATGGTCGAACCTACAGGTGAATCTCCTGATGGACCAAGTGGCAAATCTAACAACACAGAACGCTTTACAACAACCCCTTGCATCTAAGCAACAAGTGGTAATAGAGTAGGCTATTTTACCAGCTAAGCCACTGACCAAGATACATGCTTACAAAAATAAAATCAAGAAACCTATGAAATACATCTAGCTACCTCCTCAGACCGTGTAGTTAGAAGGGGAGATTGAGGCATTGCAGCATGTAATTTTGCATCTGAAAGGAATCTTTGTTGTGCTGGAGGCTGACAATCGCAAAGCAAAATATGCAGAAGAGAATTGATGAATTAAATTACTATAGCACCCCTGAGGAGAGATCACCCACTGCTGTGGCGATCAAAGATATGTCTGAAATTTCCTTGAAGGACCTGGAAATCACTCAATTGAAGGAGGCCAATCAAGAGCTCACGGACTGGATCACTGCTAAGGAAAGTGAAGACGTTGTTGAAGAGATCAAGACACTGAAAGAGAAAGTAACCAAGTTTGAGGAAACGGTCATAGGTCGAATTCCCCTGCAAGGGGCTAAACATTTGCTTTGGGATGCAGTGATAAAGGAGATGCCCTCATTAGAAAAGAATTTTTTCATAATGGATGAGCATAAACATGCTACTATGGATGCAAGCAGAAGATGTAAATCCCTACAGGAAAGTCTAGCAAAAAGTTCAAGGGAGAAGGCCCAGAAGGTGATTGTTGTTTAGAACTAAGGCTCTGGGGAAGAACTAATTTCCCTGGGGATTGCTGACAGGATATCAGTTCTAGTGGCAACAAGGAGGATGGCCACAAATCATAACATGTTGTAGAATGGGCTTGCTAGTATTAACATTATCCAGCAAGGGGTAGAAAAGTTCAACAAATTGTTCCAGCCCCTGTTTCAGAAAGGGTTGCTTGAGTTTTGGGGTCCAGAGGGGAAGCTGATCCCTCAGAGAAAATATGTCGAACTGCTACAGGAGGAAATACTAAACCATGCAAAGTTTGAGGGTATGAATGGCGGGATAAAGGGATAGGTAATCATCGATAAACTCAGCGAGGAATTTGAGTTGCTGTAAACACTCATGACTGTTAAATCAAATCTCCCTACTACTGGCCATAGCCCCCTGATTGACCTAAATGTTATCCTCAAGGATCTATTTGAGATGGCCACCCCTACAGATCAACAATGGAAAGATATACATAGAGTGAGCAATCATCAACATGAAAGGCCCGCCAACAGCTGAGTCAGCCATAGTCTGTTAAAAATATGCTCGAAGTTGTCGTTTTCATCAAGCGAGCCAGAAAGCCCCATATGTCGAGATTTCCCTTTTTGATTGGTCACACGTAGCACAAAATGCCTTCCCAAAATGTTTTGTGGGCACGTCGCATCTGCCACATCAGAGTTTTTTAGGATTTAGGATGTACTTTCGGGTTTTATTCCCGCAATGTAACTAATTTTGATGCCCTGTTTCAAGACACGTCTCAATGGTAAATTGTACTATAAATGTAACCTCTACGAAGGAGGAAGGGTTCGAATTTCATTTTTGAAGCCTCTGTGCTTGATTTGTAGCTCTGTAACTTTCTTGGAAGTGTTAATGAAAAGTGTTTTTTTGAATTTCTGAGATTCATCACAATGTTCATATTTAGTTTATGTTTCCTGTTTGCGTCATTTTCATATGTGTAAATTTTGCTAATGCTTTCTAGAGGAAACCATGACCTATCTTGAGCCTGCTAGGGGCTGTTGTGACATGTCTTAATCCTAATAGGACTGTTGTGAATGGCTGAAAGTTCCTTGAGGATTGTTAAGTGTCCCAAGCCTATGTATGAAGGTACCATGACCTACTGTGGGTTACTAAGGGTGTCATGAGGGTGTGTAAATTTGTTGGTAGCATAATTGTGTACTGCTTGACTAGGTCGTGATATGTTAGTATGGATGGCAGTATGTGTGAGGTCTAGTACGTGGGTCGCTACCCTTTATTGGACTAGTTATGCAACTAACGAAACCCCTGAGTTGATGCCTCTCACCCATGTGCTGGCTACCATGCTGGGAGCAAAGTTCACAAAGGTCAGAAATAATGGAACCTACTCCTGGTTGAGGCCCGATGGAAAAACACAATTAACCATTGATTTCAAAAATGAGAGTGGTGCATGGTTCCTCTGTGCATTCACATAGTTCTCATCTCCACTCAACATGATGAGACAGTGACCAATGGACAAGCTTTATCTAAAGCAAGTGAGAGGGTTCGATTTTTATACAAGGGGGATATGCTTTGAATAGTAAACTGTAATGACCCTCATGAAATCCTGCTGATTTTTTTGTCTTATTTGCTTATGTAATTTGGTTAAGTGATTTTGTAAAAACACTTGTCAAAAATATCATTGAGCTGTCCCAAATAGTCTTAGTTGGTTTTTGTATTCAATGTACTGTTGATATGTTGATGCAGGAGCATAGGCTCAAGAGGGAGAAGTCATTCATGACTTCACAAGGTAAATGGAACTCTTAAGAGACCTAGGGCCTTGTACATTTGTAATTTGCTTTATTTTGTAAAAGCTGAATCAAATGGATAAGGAAACTAGATTCTTTTCCACGTGTAATACTTAGGATTGAGTTAGTTGTGAGTCATAGGGTTAGCAGAGATTAGTAGGACTGCACTCCTTTATTATAGGATCTGGAAACAAAATCCTCTTGTATTTAAATCAGTTCGAGTTATTTTCTTAGCAGCTTAGTTAGCTTATAGAGCTTGTTGGCTCCTAGAACCTTACGTTAGCTCACAGAGCTTAGGATAGGTCATAGAGGTTAGAGGATAGCTCAAAGAAGCTTTGATTAGCTCATAGAGATTGAGAGGGAGAGAAATTCCACATAGCATGAATGGACGAATGAGAGGTGCACAGAAGACTGAGCGAGGCGTGAATAAGTAGAATTCTTTGTGTGTATTTGAATTTTCGGTGAATTGAATAAAGAACAGAGTATTAGACTCTACATGTGGTTTTGATGGATTTCATGTCTTCATATAGTTTTGTAGAAGTATGAATTCATCTCGCATTCACTCCATATAACCCTGTATCTAAAAACTGTGGCTTTGGATTGCCATATTTGCCGAATTGCAGAGAATAATTTATCCTTTCAGTGATCAATTAAGTGAAGCTTTGTAGAGGGTTAAAGCTTAACCAGTCACTCAAATAAAACAAGATCGTAGAGTGGGGATCGATTGTGGGGAAGATTGACGGTTTATAGTGATATCACTGGGAGAAGTTGCAAGCTTTGAAAAACTTTTCATGTGTGCGATATTCTATGGAATGGGATTAATAAATTTTGGAATCCATAGTTGATTTGGTGGGGACACTGATCGAACGATCAGAAATCCATTTCCCTGCCTGAAAAGGTAAGTTGTATGAACACTCAGGCTGGTTGTGAAATTGATAGATCAACGATTGAGATTGACGGCGGGAAGAAGCGTTGTGCATAAACTCTTTTTTCGGAAGTCTCCAAAGTCGAAGAGCCGACTTCTGATTCCCACCTTCCGGAAAGAATTACGCTACAGAAGGGAACATATGGAAACCTAGAATTCCGCTGCAGAAGAAAGTTAGACATTGCAGAAAGTTGTTTAACATAGAGAGTTTGTTTCGAATCTCAAGGGTTTTGAAGTCTGTACGCAAATGAATGCCATTATATGTGTATATTAAGTATAATATTCATATCTTGATTTTCATAGCACTAATAGTGAACCGTAAATGCAATAGAGATTGCTTTGCATAAATAACAAGTAAAATGAACCCTAAATATCATATTCTTATTACTTTTAGTTTGCAATGACTGTAACAACAGTTTTGAGGTGGACAAGTAAATATGAAATTACTTTAGATCTAACCTGTAGCTTCATGTAGCACAATGATTTATGGAAGTGAGCTTTGGTTTCTCAATTTTTCTTTGGTGTTTGCCCTTCCCTGCTCCTCAAAACAACCCACATCATCTTCTTCTCGTTGTTATGCTGCAACGCCCTTCTTCACTACCCAGAAATGTTATGCAAGTTGTAACAAGAAGATTACCCAACAAAGCTGTAGTAGCCTTCCTGTAGGTGTCAATAGAGATTGCAGATCCCTTTTTGGCTATAACAACCGTTTATATTGTCCTAGATGAACCATGTGGATCACTGTAGATGTGGAGTTGTAAATCGTCCTCAAAACAAAACCATGTCTTCTCCAATAGAAAGTAAATCGTCCTCACAAACAAGACGGTGTCCTCTCCAGACGATGTCACGTCCCACGCTTGCAGTCCAAACTCAACCAACAAATGAAGAATACAACCTCCACAAGATGAAATCAGCCCCTTTGTTACTCCTTTGTTTCAAAAACATAAAAATTATAAAAGACGAAAAAGAGAATATGCGTGAATATTTAGCATCTTATATCTAGATGGGCCTGAAAATTTGTTGTATGTATAACCATAGCATGAGCCTATAATCCTAGGTATAATATAATATTGTTACTTGTTAGACTCATAGAAAGACCCCCTTGGGCTAAAACTTATTATAGAATATGGTATGGGTATGGTGCTAGGGAGTCCTAGTTTCTTATATTCTTATTTTAATTATTGCATAAGCATTTCTAGCTTCTATTCTATTGCTTGTCAAGGATATTTATAACTAACATTGTAGGGAGGCTCTATGGGTTAAATATAAATATCTTTCTAAAGTAGAGATATCCCAACATGTATACTAGCTGATATATGTTATTAGTATGATAGGAGTTCAAGATGTTAAAGTTGTCACCACCATTTTAACATATCAATGTATTTTTAGGAGTTAGAAATGGCTTCGATCACCTCATTTAATGACTTGGAAGGTATGGGAAACTTCATTTCCTTTAGAGCTCAAGAAATCTCACTTGGGAGTGAGTAAATTAGTCAAAGGTGCAGTGCAATGGACATAACATTATTAGAGATCACTTGGTTCAATAATTTCATATGCCACATGTCGTTGACTCTCCAGTGACCTAATTAAATAGAAATTCTGATGCATGCATCTGTAAAAAATACTACACTTCCACCACTAAAATGGTTCATTGAACAATGCAAATACATAAATGAGTTGGAGGCTATAGATTGGCATCGTGTGATTAAATGTAACACTGTATATCTCTTCCCATTATTCTAATATCCTTGGTTACTAGCTAATTGATATGTCAATTAAGAAAGTAGATTTGTAAGGCATACCATCATAGAATTTTTAGTTCATATGATTTCCATAAGAAGAGAGATCATAAATCCAAACAAGGAAAAAAAGAAGAAATAATTGTTTGAATTCATATGATAGATCTCTTAGTAAGGAAAGAAACAATAATGAGTCATATTATGCCAATAGTTACAAATAGCAGATAAACAAGAAAATATCTTATGTAGAATCATAAGAGAGTCTATGGAAATAGACTAATTTAGTACAATTATTTTATCCTTATGGTATCCTTACTTATTGACATGGGAGCTTGAATGATATATAAGTAATTTGATCAAGTAACCGATGAATCCACCTAGGTAATGCAGTAGATATCAACTAGAAATAATACTATGTTTGGATTAGAAAATCATTTTCAGTTAGGGATGATGGTAAAGGGAATACTTAAGGATATATTAGATGATTTTTTTTATCTATATAGCCATATTTTTCTTTGATCTAGCTACAAGAATATTGTCATGGTTCACTAATTCGTATAACTATTGTTGTAGGAATTAGAAAGGTGTCATTTCCATCATTGACACCTACAATACTAGGTATAATATACCTATAATTTGTTTGATAATTATAAAGAGATGGAGGGTTGACATAGTAGGTTCAAAATTATACTTATAAGGAGATGGGGGTCACATCATGATATTCATATGGTCCATCAAGCAATTTATCAGAATATCATTAGGAGAATAGTTTCAATGGTATAATACTAGTCTAAAATACATAGGTTAATGGTTCAAATTCCTTTTATAATCTTTATAAGATTTTCATAAGGTTGGAAGAGGTTATAATGATAAAAATTCTTAATATTTAAAAGGATATATTATACAGGTTCTTGTAGGTTTTCTTCATGTAGGACCTTAGCCAATGTGTTAATGAATTATTGTCAAACTTATAGAGAGCATATAGATTAAATGCAACATCGTATATCTCTTCTCCTAATTATTCTAATATCCATCATTACCTGATTGATATGTCAATTAAGAAATTAGATTTGTAAGGCATACCACCATAGAAATTTTAGCTCATATGATCTCCATAAGAAGAGATATCATGAATCCAACCAAGAAAAAAACAAGAAAAAATGGTTTGAATGCATATGATAGATCTCTTTATAAGGCCAGAAAAAATAATGAGTCATATCATGATGCCAGTCACTACAAATAACATATCAAAGAGAAAATATATATCTTGTGTAGAATCATAAGAGAGTTTGTGGAAATATACTAATTTAGTACACTTATTTTATCATTATGGTATCCTTACTTATTGACATGGGACCTTGAATGTTGTATAAGTAATTTGATCAAGTAACCGGTAAATCCACCTACGTATAAATGCATGCAGTAGATACCGAGTAGAAATAATACTATGTTTGGATATTGTAACCTCAACATCTAACCTCAGATGAAATTGATGGCATCCCTTATGTGGTAAGCTTATAAAATTGATTACTAGTGCACTTGAGTACATTGAAACAAACTCAGCATTGCCCCCATTCTTCTACAAATAAACATCACAATCAATGCATTATAATCCATGGTTATTACATTATTCAACTTCATGTCATCACCACAATAGGCTAATATACTTGGTCGATTTCATGGTATACCCTCTCAACCTCCTTATTTGTATCAAGTCATTTTCCTTGTGAAATCAATTCATCAAAGGAATATTAATGTAAGTATGAATATTTGGTTGATCACAACTGTTTTCCTTCATATGCTCCAGTACTAGTGCAAGATAAATGACAACTGTGCCTCCTTTGCAATTATGTCCATTATTCAAGGTAGTATATTTTACGTCATTAATTGGTGTCAATAATTTTGATCAGTTAGGGATGATGGTTAAGGGAATACTAGTTAAGGATAGATTAGAATAAATTTTGGATCTATATAGCCATATTTTTCTCTAATATAGCTGCAAGATTGCCATGGTTCACTAATTCACATAACAAGTGTTGTAGGAATTAGAAAAATTAAAGGTGTCCTTTTCATCGACATTAACACCTACATTACTAGGTATAATATACCTATAATTTGTTTGATAATTACAAAGAGATGGAGGGTTGACATTGTAAGTTAAAAATTATACTTGGAAGGAGATGGTCGAGGTCACATCATATTCATATGGTCCCTCAAACAAGTTATCGGATTATCATTTGGAGAATAGTTTCAATGGTATAATATTACAGGTCTGAAATACATAAGTTATTAATGTCGGTTCAAATTCCTTTTATCTTTATAAGAATTGCATATGGTTGGAAGAGGTTATAATGATAACAATTCTTAATATTTAAAAGGATTATATAGGTTCTTGTAGGTTTTCTCCAGGACGTAGGACCTTAACCAATGTATTAATGAATTGTCAAACTTGTGGAGAGCATATAGATTATATGCGTTAACACTGTATATTTCTTCTCACAATTACTCTAATATCCCTCGTTACCTAATTTATATGTCAATTAAGAAGGATATTTGTAAGGCATACCACCATAGAAATTTTAGCTCATATGATCTTCGTAACAAGAGAGATCATAAATCCAACCAAGAAAAAAAAAAGATAAAATTGTTTGAATATTGCATATGATTATAGATCTATTTGTAAGGAATGAAAAAATAATGAGTCAAATAATGATGTCAGTTATAGTTACAAATAGTAGATCAAAGAGAAAATATATATCTTGTGTAGAATCATAAGAGAGTTTATGGAAATAGACTAATTTAGTACAGTTATTTTATCCTTATGGTATCCTTACTTATTGAGAGGGGACCTTCAATGGATATATATAAGTAATTTGATCAAGTAAGCGGTAAATCCACCTACATATAAATGCATGCAATAGATACCGAGTAAAAATAATACTATGTTTGGATATTGTCACCTCAACATCTAACCTCAGATGAAATTAATGACATCCCTTATGTGGTAAGAATATAAAATTGATTACTAGTGCACATGAATACATTGAAACAAACTCAATATTGCCGCCATCCTTCTGCAAATAGACATCACAATCAATGCATTATAAGCCATGCTTATTACATTATTTAGCTTCATGTCATCCACCACAATAGGCTAATATACATGGTTGATTTCATGTTACTTCATTGATTGGTGTCAACCATTTTCAGTTAGGGATGATGGTTAAGGGAATACTAGTTAAGGATAGATTAGATGAAATTATGTATCTATATAGCCATCTTTTTCTATGATCTAGCTACAAGATTGTCATGGTTCACTAATTCATATAACAAGTGTTGTAGGAATTAGAAAAATTAAAGGTGTCCTTTCCATCATTAACACCTACATTACTAGGTATAATATACCTATAATTTGTTTGATAATTATAAAGAGATGGAGGGTTGACGTTGTAGGTTAAAAATTATAATTAGAAGGATATTGGGGTCACATCATATTCATATGGTCCATCAAAAAAGTTATTAGATTATCATTAATAGAATAGTTTCAATGGTATAATATAGGTCTGAAATACATAGGTCATTAATGCTGGTTCAAATTCCTTTTATCTTTATAATAATTGCATATGGTTGGAAGAGGTTATAATGATAACAATTCTTAAAATTTAAAAGGATTATATAGGTTCTTGTAGGTTTTCTCCATGTAGGACCTTAACCAATGTATTAATGAATTGTCAAACTTGTGGTGAGCATATAGATTATATGCATTAAGACAGTATATTTCTTCTTATAATTACTCTAATATCCCTCGTTACCTAATTTATATGTCAATTAAGAAAGGAGATTTGTAAGGCATACCACCATAGAAATTTTAGCTCATATGATCTCCATAAGAAGAGAGATCATAAATCCAACCAAGAAAAAAACAAGATAAAATTGTTTGAATATTGCATATGATCTTAGATCTCTTTGTAAGGAAATAAAAAATAATGAGTCATATAATGATGCCAGTTATAGTTACAAATAACAGATCAAAGAGAAAATATATATCTTGTGTAGAATCATAAGAGAGTCTATGGAAATAGACTAATTTAGTACAGTTATTTTATCCTTAAGGTATCCTTACTTATTGACATGGGACCCCTAACATAAATTTTCACATTTTATCTACCGCGAATAGGTTTGTCGAGAAAGGGCGATGTTTTCTTTTTGCACAGACCATTGTTTACTTGCTTTGATTTTGGTCTTCAACACCACGAAAACTGAAGCTAAGTTGTTGGGATATATTGAGGTGATCTACGTGAGGTGTAACTTAAGTTTCACTACATTCTTGCTCTGTGTTCTTTATTGACAGAAATCAAAATAGTGGTTCCTATGCTACAAAATTTTAAAAATTTCTGTAAAAATTTTGGTTTCCTCTAGGGATGACCGTGGATTATGGTGGCTCTTGCTAGCTGAGTCGTGGACTGTTTGACATTCATTTAGCTGGGTTGTGATTGTTTTGTGAACACTAGAGTTGGACTGCACTTTCCCATTGCTGCAAGACCGTTACCATGTTCATCTTTGGGGTTGCCTGTGTAAACCTTGTCCTACTTGCAGCCTCTAAGGATGAGGGGTCATCACTCTTGGAGACTAAGATATCTTGTTGGATACTGTACATGTCTAACCTAACCCTACAACACTCTAACCCTCTCTCTCTCTCTCTCAAGTTATGACACATGTTCCTTTTAGCAGATAGTCCTTACAGATAGTCTTCCCTTTTACTTTTGAAACTTGTTAGATAGATTAAACGTTTAAACAACTTTCAGTTAACAATTTAGTGATGATGGACTTTATTTTTATTGTTAATTATGCAGGCTTTGTACAAGTGGAGGCATGGAGGTAAGTGATTGTTTGTGATTGAAGTATATCATTATTTTTATTTAATTTAAATTGTTTTTTTTAATAGAAACGGGTAGGTTTTGTATTAATAAGACTGTGGTTGAGCCACCCAAGAGGTTACATCTGTGAGTTCTTTGCAAAAAACAAAATTCCCCATCATAGCAAATGGGAATACTACTTTTATTTAATTTAAATTGTTAGAACATATTACTTTGTACTTTAATAATAATATAATAGGTTATGGCGAATCAACACTCTAATCAATTTTTTAAAAATTAGCAAAATACGTTATGACATTAAATAAAAAAAATCTGATTGTGAAATTTTCAAAAAGAACGTGTCAAAATGATCAAATGGGAAAGAAAGGGACATGCATATCAGAAGGTAAATATTTAGAAATAGAAGAAAATTTTTCCTTATGTAGTTATATAATGCTTATTTTTATTGTATGATGATGTTAGGCATATGTTTAATAACATTCTTGGCTACAGTTACAAAGAAGAGGAAAATACAAACAATAGAAAAGAATATTAGTACACCTTCTATGCCTTTGAATGACTCTACTAGTACTAACAAAGAAGCAAATGGAAAATATATATTTTCCTCTTTTCAGGAAGAGGAACAACATGAACAAGGTAAGCCCATTAATTCAAATTTTTCTAGTTCCTTATAACTATAAATCTTATGATTAAGAAATCCATAACAACTTTATGTGCTGTTGTTTTATAGAAGATGTTCACAAACAACCATGCCATATGGATAACAGTATAGAAGGGGAAGATCCCTCGACACAAAAAGAGGCAGAGCAACATGAAAAACAAGGTAAGTTCATTAATGTATAATTTTGTAGTTCTTCATAAATAAAATTTTATGAATTTGAAATCCATAACACCTTTACTTGCTCTTCTTTTATAGAATATGTTCACAAAGAACAATGCCAACAAGATATTAGTACACAAGGTGAAGATCCCTCTACACAAGCATCGACAGAGAAAGTCAAGAAGATAGGTAGAGGAGAAACTAAATGTGCAGAAATCAATAACTGGGAGGAAACGATTGAAATTCATATCAATGAAAGGAACCAACCAATTGGTCCAAACTCCGTGAAGCTATCTTCATTACTAGGTGTGCTCGCAAGGGAAATCGTTCCAATCAATTATTCTGTTTGGAGGAAGGTTTTAGATCAATTAAAGGAGGACTTGTGGAACATTATTAATGTGAGTATTAGACATTACATGTATTTGTTTTCAACATTTCTATTTTTGTATGATTTCGAACTTTTTTTTCAAACCGTGTATGATATCTAACGATGCAATTCTTGTATGTTGCAGGAAAAATTCATAATCCCTCCGGTCCTTAAAGAATATTGTATGAAATCCATTTTCCATAAGGAAAACAGTCATAGATATCGGTTGACCAAAAAATAATGTGACCCTTATGAGTCAACATAGGAAAGATTAAAAAATGTTCCTCCAATTAGGATAAGTGAGACAGTGTGGAGAGAATTCGTCTTATCACGGGCCACCACTGAATTCCTGGTAAGAAAAAAGTTCACATATTATATAATCAAGTTTTTTAGAATGTCTATTGGCTTGTAATGTTGACTTATATACGTTATTTTCAATTTATTACTAGGATATAAGGGAAAAAAACAAGGAAAATAGAGAAAAGGAGAGGGACTTGCACACATCTGGACGTTGAGGTTATCAATGGGTCGAAGATGATATGGTATACAATTGTAATGATATTTTATCCGATATGAGAAATATTAGAATATTTTAGTTTCATTTAAATGTCACAACTTAACCATACTATTTTACTTGTTGCAACTAGAAAAAATCTATAACCTCTGATGATACAACTACAAGCATTACTAGGGATGGCTTATGGAAGAAGTGCCATCAAAAGAAGGATGGCACTCCAATCACACCAGGTGTAGGAGAAACAATAGTATGTTCTCAACCTTTTAATTTAGATATTGATTAAAATTTCATTTTACATGTTGGAAATGTTTTCTTCTATTATCTGATTTAATTGTATGTCATTGTTAGCAAAAAATTGAACAAGCACAAGTAGAAGTTGCATCTCAAGACTTTGCAGGTAGGTATGATGGCCTTGTAAAGGTACTAGGGGTTGATGCAAGAGGACGATGTCGTGGCGTTGGTTTAGGAGTTACGCCAACTAACTTGTTTGGCAAAAGTCCATACAATGAGGTGCTAGCTATAAGCCAAGCAACATTGAAAGAAAAAACAAAGGAAATCTCATCTTTGAAAACAACAATAAGTGAACTACTGAAAAGAGTAGAAGATATCGAGAGACAACATGTGGTCAACAAAGAAAGTGTTAGTGTCCAATTCTTTATTCTTGTCTTAGTATACATATTTTCACAGTAATGATCTGAAGGCTAATATATGAATGCTCATATAAATAGTGTCCTACTGTACAAAATGCTCAGGCTGAAATCACGCATGTGGTGGAGGTTAATTGTTTATTTATTATTTGAAAAAATATTTTTTTTCATCTTTTGAATATATATATTACATTTGTTTCCTTGACAGAGTAATACAAGGGGCATAGCAACCCCTAGGAACGGACTAATACAAAAGAAATGACTTCAATGCATACTCCATCATCCCTAGTAAGTTTTGGAAAATTTTCTAATTTAAATCAATTTTATTTTATTTGATCAATATATTATAAATCATTGTTGGGTGCAGAGTCATTCATCAAAATATGATGAACATTTGGTACAGAAAACACCAACGATTCCATCGAAAATGCAAATTGACAAAATGAAAACACCAATTCAGGTAAGATTGTAATTATTTAATCTAGGATCATCAATGTTTAAATTCTTATTTCCATGCATCTTACTTTGTTTCATTTATTTGCAGGGTCAAGATAATGCTAATGAGTTGACACCAACTTCCCAATTGAGCCTAGTAGGAAAGAAATGCTTTCTCATTGCATTAAACTCAAGGGTTGAAAGTTGCAAGGGTGACAATACATAAAGCTGACCCAAAAGCAATGGTACACCGTGTCCCCGTTGGAAAAGGTTATTATATTGTGAATTCGACAGAAATTTTAGATCCTCTATTTGAAAATATACCTCTACCACGTCCCAGTAGCGCATTATGTAATCTAGCAGATGCTTTGTTGAGCTTCATTCCTTGGCATAAGGATGACATTGAACTATGTAATTAGTGCTTATACTATGTGACTAGTCATTTCAATGATGTTGTATCAACTGAGAATAGTTGATTTATTGAATATTTATACCTGGATCGGGACATAGTTAATGTAGTTCAGGATTAATCCACTTAAATAAACGTTTGGGCACAAGTTGAAATTATATGCCATGAGCACAATTTCTGATTTTGCAATACATCAGTATTATATAATCTTCTTTGCATGTCAAATGAGACGTGTTATGAATATGTGGAATGAATAGTTTGTATATCATATTTTCATTAAGATTTTTTTTTGTAAATTAGTTTATCCTTCTATTTCCTTCTATTTCCAAAAACAGACATTTACAGAAAAAACCACATTAATATAAATTATTTTCCACATTGTAGCAAGAATAATAAAATTACCATAATTAAATATTTAAAGGAATAAGCTTGCATGCAAAAACAAATTCATATGCAATGATTAACAATAATAGTAAGCTGATTTCTTAACTCAATTGAGGCCAGGGCCTTTTATGTTGTACGAAACAACCAATCTACAGATCATTTTGAATTTGAAAATCAAAACTAAGTTTAAATACAGACTACTCAATTTGCACATTGAAGTCACCAAGTTTTTTTTGTAAGTGGTGGTGTTACTAAAAAAGTGGTAGTGTTACAAAAAAAGTTACAGTTCAGAGACACATTCCTGCTCAAAGAGACAAGCAAGTACAACAGTATGTCATAAGAGATGAGATGAAAGTGGTCTTGATGGATTCCTCAGTTTGTCATAAGAGACCCTAAAGAAAAATTTATGGACCTGCCACAACTGTGGTTTAGGGAAATTAGACCAAGCATAAGAGAAGATAAAAAATTGTCTAAGGAATTATTGGTAAAATCTTCCTAACTGGCCTTAGGGAAATGCATGCCATGGTTCATTGGATGATGATAAAATTATTCTAAGAGTGTGGATCTCTAGAGTGTTGTATGGTGCATCCAACCATATCATTAGCCTGACCAAAACGTCTTTCAGGGAGAATATATCAATTTGCCAAAAGTGCCTCTCAGCCATATTTGCACTAGTACAGAAAAATGCCTGCCAAGGAGAGAGAAAGAAGCTCCAGAAGATGAAAGTGGTCTTGATGGATTCACCTTGTTGGCCTCTATCCAATGCGCATCTCACTTTCCAAGTTTGAAGGAAAAATGAAATCACCTTCATTAGAGGAAATTTGGGGTCTAAAATGGGCCTCCTAAGGAAAAAAAAAAGCCACAGCACACTACAAATATGCCATGACAGATTAAATCTAATGAAAGTCAACATAAATCATCTCATTAATGGTAGTTGACAACTATATTGAGTTAATGTAGAGTTAAGAGCTATTGGTTATAAATATTAATGAAATATTTAGATTCTTGTGCACACATAATAAATGATAGGAAACTTTTGAATTTTATATATATATATTTTTAAATGAATAGACCACTACTTTTTATATATTTAATAAATGTAAAACTCAAATATATTCATTTATAATGAAAAATATAATTATAATAATATTTATAAAAAAAAAATCACTATTATTTTATAATATAAATTTATATTAATTGGTATAAAAAATATTACATCACATAAAATAAAAAACAATAAACTATGTATATTCATATTATTTTTTATATTAATATAAAAAAAAATTGTGGTTTAATGGGTAGGTAGGTAAGAGAGAAAAAAAATAAAATAAAATTGTATTATAATTTTAGTAACATTAAAAATAGTTTTTATTTTTTATTTTGTTAGTATTTAAATGTTTTATTTATTTTTGGATGTAATAATTAAATATATTTATTTTTTAAATATTATTTAACAATATTAAAAATACTAAATATCTTTTATTTAGTATTTCAAGATAAGTCTATTTAAAATTAATTATTATTTAGTTTTCTTTTTTAAAAATTGATTAATAAATGTTTTTAGTATTTCAAAGTGCTTCCATTACAATTTTAATTAATGCGAAGATTATGTTTTAGAGGAGTTGGAAGTAGTGATCAAATAAAATATTCTATATTTATTAGTTAAAGTTTATTTATCTTATTTCGAGGTGATCTTTTCAAGAACTTAACCAAGGTGAGGTTGATATGGACTTAGCTATTGTCAAATAAAAATATGACACATAAGCATTATGTGTCCAACTCAGCCATAATGGTTGACCAAAGATATTGAAATTCTATTGGTTTAAAAATTCAACTCAATCCAGCTCATCCATGGCACAGTTTTTTATAAGGCCCATTTTAGACCCCAAATTTAAAGACAAAGAAAAAATGGCTAAGTGTTTTAAAGGGGATAAGTGATGCTTGCATTAAGGTTGATGCCCGCACTAAGGATGATGATCGCATGGCATGGAATGGCATAGATGATGATGTGAAATGAAGTTGAAATCATTGTTGCATTATGACAATGTTCTGGAGAAATACGACAAATTAGTTAAAATCAAGAAATTGGCTAAGTTTGGGAATAAAGGTCCAAGTAGCCTTAAAAATGTGGTTTAGGGAAATTATACCGAGCATAGGAGAAGATAAAAAATTGTCCAAGTATGGAATTATTGGTAAAATTATCTGCATAAATGGCCTTAGGGAAATGCCCACCACAACTCATAGGATGATGATAAAAATATTCTGAGTGTGTGGATCTCTAGAGTGTTGTATGGTGCATCCAACCATATCTAGAAGGCTATAATAAGAGGTTTTTCGGACAGTTTGAAGACAATATAGAAGCATCTTCACAATAATCCACATGCTAAGAAATGTATATTATCGTTTCAAACTTACAAATTTCATATATAATGAAAAAATTATTCAAAAAGAAAAACCAATTATAACTGAACAATAATATACTAGACATAATTGAATGCAACAAATACATAATTCATATGTATTAAATAGTAGAATTCACCATGTAGATTACACCTAACAGTATAAAATTTTATTAATAAATGTAAAATGTTTACAACTCCAAATGTGGTACACCAGTCCTCATCGCTAATCCATACAATTTCAAAAACTATACAAGATTCCTCCTCTAGACCCTGAAGTAACAACATAGGACTCCTATTGGTGCAAATTGTGTTTACTTTTCCCGTAGTTATCAACTAGCTTCCATTGATCAGTAGTTGGCATATCTAGACTGGTCATATCCTTCGCCATTACGTTGAGCTCCACGTTTTCAGCATAAGAGAACTCTGGCAAATTTGTACATATGGATTTGAAGTCAAACAACATCTCGAAATCTACAGTTAATTTATCAATCAATGTTTTTCCAGACAAAGAATGATGTTGCATGTCATCAAACTGTCTGTGATCTAATCTGCAACTGATTAACCTATCATTGTATTCTTTTTGAGACCATATTCCTCCTTTCTCTTGCCAAAAGAAAGGGAGTCCTCTTCTAAATAAAGGATTAAACAGTTCAATGGATTCCTTGATTTGATGATGCATGACATCAATTTTTGATTCAATTGTTGCCAAATGATGATATTTATTTACCACTTCTCTTTCCCATGTGATAACCAAAACCCTATCATGGATATTTCCTTTCTTTATTTCCTCTTCTGTCAAGCTGTTCAAAAACTTGATTGCATTATTAGTTGTGTCAATAGGCTTCTTATTTAACACATGTTTTACCATCAAGACATTTTTTCTAGGAGCTTGTGTAACAATATCCTTATCAAGAATAAAATCAAAATAAGGCTTGAGATTGGCTGCTTCTACTATCAGTATATCCCAGATGAGATGTTTTGCTCCGTGTAAGGCTGAATGTCATGTAACCCGTTTTGTCAATTTGTTGTTCTTATCCACCAGTTCCTTACATTTGTCTTCCAATTTCTTCCTTTCTAGCTATGTCCTCCAAATTTTTATTCTGGTTCTTCAAAGCAGTGATTTCCAACTCTTTAAGACTTACCTGTGACATCACCTCGACTATGCCCTGTTCACTAGATCCAGCCGCATGAGGAATGATCCTCAATTCTAGCTCCTTTTCTTTCTCCTGCAACTTTCTTTCCATTTCTTCTAACTTTTCCTTCATGGCTTTCTCACTTTCTACTACCAAGGCCATGTCTTTTTTCCATTGATTTTCTTTATCAGCAAATTTCAATAAGTTTGCTTGACAATCAGTGAGCTGATTATTCAGGTTCTCTTTTTCTATCTCAGCTAGTTCGGGACCCTGTATTAGTTGGGTGGCAGGTATGAGAATATTCTTTTTCAATAACTAAATCTCTTTTTCTTTCTCATCCAACAACCTTTGGATACGGTCAACTCCCTTATTAGATTGGCCTCCAGTAGCTAGTAGCTCAGTTTGCAGCTTCTTTATCTGAGTTTGGTGGGTCTTATTTTCCACCTTTTCTTGCCTCCTTTGGTTCTCAATTTTACCTTTGAGGATTTGTAACTTGGATAATGCTAGAGTGATCTTCAGCAAGTGAGTAAACAAGATATCTCATGTCTGCTTGTGAAGATGAATCATGTCATGTATGAGGATATCATCCAGGTTCCTTTTTACTTCAGTAATTGTGTTCTTGCTTGCTAAGGCCAAGTTTAGAGTGTTTTGGATATAATCCCCAACTGAAACCAAAGACACATCTTGATTAGAAATCTTCCTTACTTCATAATATAATTTCAGAGTCCTTTGTGAAGTTATGTCTTTGATTCCTTTGTATTTATCCACTAACTCTACTTTGTTCTTTGACTGGGAGGAGGAATCGACAGGAGTACTATCTCCAAATGTATACTCTTTTACCTCAAATGGAGGCCTGATATCGTCATTTTCCTTTTACCTTTTTCTACATCTGTATCTAGGACAAGTTATCCTTCAATTTCAACCTTATGCCTTTTGGGAGTTTCAGCAGTGCCCTCCTCATCGATATCCATTGCCTTGGGAAAATCTCTTTTATTATTTCCTTTTGATTTATTGGCCAATGGAGTAATTATCTCAGCTGCAACAAATACTCCAAAGAACTTTGGGGGGAGGCTTAACAAAACAGCTAGAAGCCACCTTTATGGGGGTCTTTCAAACCCCCCACCCTAAAAGTCCTGAGAATTAGAATTTTTAGGGGGGTTTTTAAGGACTGCTCCCAAAAATCTTAAAACTCTTTTTTTTGGGTGGGGGGTTAGAAAAACCGCCGCAAGCCACCTTTA
>LPNX010807393.1:54601-135196 GCA_001517045.1 Pseudotsuga menziesii
GGGGGGTGGGTTAGAACCGCCCCCAAAATTCACTTTTAGGGCGGTTTTGATCTCTTCCAAAACTGTCCCTAAAATTCCAAACTTTTAGCGTCGGTGCTATTAGCGGTGGTTTTGTAAAAACCGCCTCCAAAGCCAAAACCACCCCCAAAAGTGACTTTTGGAAGCAGAAGACAATCCCCCCTAAAAGTCAAATTTGTTGTAGTGGGGTGTCATCTAAAATTCATAATTAATAATTAAAAAAATAAAATAAGCTTAGGTAACATCTGATAAGTAGAGTTCATGATATTTGGAAAACGTAAACTTCAACTTCAACTATTCGATTATTAGATACAACTATTGGATTATCGGGTACAACTATGAGCTTAACTCCATTGATGATACAACTATTAGTTTAACTTCAACTCTAATCATGACTTTTACTTGAACTGCAATTGTTGATATATTAACTATTAGATGCAACTATTAGCTTATCTCCAATGATTGTAAAACTATTAGCTTAACTGCAACTCTAATCACGATTATATTGGATAACTATTAGCTTAACTCCAATTATTCTACAAGTATTAGCTTAATTTCAACTCTAATTGTTTAATGCTTATCGAATTGTATTGGGCATGTGGGAGTTTAGCTAATGTGCAGTCGTGTATTACTATAACTCTTAATAAAATATTTAGAACTCCTAATAAACTCCTCCAAACTCCTAATAAACCCCCCCATGTGGAAGTTGGGCATGTAGCTAATATACAGTTTGCATGACATGTTTAGGTTTTCAATATAGATATTAATTAGGTTTTTGAGTTTTTTTTAAAGAAGTTTAAGAGAGAGATTGATATTAAGCCTTATAGCTCACTCAATGAGATTGAAACACTTGGGGTTGTGGTACATAAGCTAAATGGAAAACTGATGTGGTGCATAGCAATAATTTTTATCATGTAGAAGCATAACGAAATATTGGTCACTATTCCATCCATATGCCACCTTGGTCTCTATGTATTTTGATTTGATATAGCCCAAAAATGTGATACATACTGTTATTAGATTCAATTTTAAAATTCTCGGTGTGGTGCAGAGTGTTGTGTAGGATATCTGAGTGCAGAAGCAAATGAAATATTAGAGTCCAGATCAAGAATTGGACGAGACTCTAAGGACATGTTACATCTTGGGTTCTGCTCGAACAAAATTGTAAAAACATTTACATCCTGCAACAAACTTGAATGATAATTTTTAAATTCCAATTTGATTCTTCTCTTCAAAATCCTAGATAGAATAAATCTAGAAAAATTGGTCTCTCAATCGCTTGATCTATTCTCTGGAATAGAACAATAGTGGAAAAAATTGTGTTCTCCTCGCAAATGTGTTAACTGATTGATTGTTGGAATGAGCATGGTTTGGATGCTGTTTTGCGTATAAATACTAAGGGTTCTCATGTGTGTAGTTGTTTTTTAACCATCTATTGAACAACAACAATCTCTCATCCAAATGCTACCATTAGCAAGTCTTTATATAAATTGATGCTTGAATATCAAGGGAGGATGTAATTGAAATGGTTAAAAAATAAGTTCATGGGAGAGTTATTTCGTTATTTAATAATTTAACATTGAGTTATGCAACTTCGTATCATCCATTTCTTCACTTAAAACAAGAAGAATTTATTTTAGTTATTGAACTGTGAATTCAATTAATAGTTGAAGTGGAGTTATTTTGGTTATTTAATAATTTTCTAGTGTGAGCAATCAACATGGGAATCAAAGCATGAATCTACTTTTATTGAATTGAAATGGAGACATTGTACAACGGAGATGGCATCGTGATAAGCTGCAGAGAGGCGATGCTCGGGAGCAATCCATAAAAGTATTGAAATGGAGACATTGTACAGCGGAGATGGCATCGTGAGAAGCGAGAGAGAGGCGATGCTTGGGAGCAATCCGTAATGGATGGAGATGAGTGAGTTAGATAATAAAATCTGAAGTAAGTCTTAAATATTTTAAAGTAACTGCATATATTCCTAATTGGTGGTGATGAGTACTTACATATATTCCTAATTGGTGGTGATGAATACTTACTGAATTGAACATCCATCTATATCCCAAATTTATAAAAGGCTTTACTTTTGAATTTCAATGAACTCCATAACATTAAATTACTATATAAAAAACTTTTCAAATAAGTTTTCATAATAAATAAAGTAAATCATCAATCCTTATATTACAAAGTCTAACTCTAACTTTGAAGGGATAGAAGGATTCTACCCGATCGTATATAAAATACGAACCACTTGATAGAAGTCATAGAACCACGCATATCTCATCCACTTGATACAAGCACGCATATTGGGACCCTCAATTGCACAAATTGATGCGGAAATAAAATTTTAATATTAATGGGGAGTTTAGTGTGTAGTTATTAAATGTTATGGAGTTGGTGAAAAAGAGGCGTTTTGGAGTGGGAAAGTTCGAAAACAACATTAATTTTATTAAGAAAAAATTAAAATAATTAGATTGCAGCGTTTTTTTTTATGCAAATTGATTATGCATTGACTAGATCGAATAAAGGGATGGAGATACGGATCAAATTTGTGTCTAGAAATTGGGGTGAAAGTAGCCTCATGGGGTACTAAAGCTTATTTGTGTCTAGAATTGTTTTGAGAAGAGATTCACTACTAGAAGTGCTATGTTACAAGGCCAAAAGAGATCATGCATCAGATCCCTAACATTAATAACAAAAGCTAAAAAGATGATATTTGTCTAGCGCCAACGTATCCACCTAAAACTAGCGTACTTATAATATTGTACATCCCTCGAAGATCTAAAACTGTTGATCCTTGTGGTGACCACTTGATCATTACCATAACCATTGGTTTAAAGAAACAACATAAAAGTAAAAAAAAATAGAAGAATAAATTTTCCATGACATTTTACCTTAGCTGTTTTGAAATGAACTTTTCTACATGCTATCAAAATCATTGTATTATTATCTTTCCAACTAAAAACATAAGTTTTTTCGGATCCACATTTCCATTAATGGCCAAAAAAAGGTTACGGATATCATCACAAAGATAATTGATATGTTTGTCCATATGGACTCAATTCCTCAGTAACTAGCCATTCAATTTCAAACTCCACCTAATCCCTAAGCATCGTCTTCACCATAATAAACCTAAGTATTAGAACACTTGAAAATTTATCCTTCAAACTTTAGTCTTGAGTCTACTAACATATAGATGTCAAATGAGAGGGATTGATAGGGATTGTCATTTCTCTTTTCAAAACTCGGTACATATAATTATTATTCAAACACATTCAAAAAGTATCCTTCAAACTTCAATGTGGATCTTAGTAGTATTTGGATCTCACACAAGAAGAAGTTTGAGAGGGATTCCATAGTTATCTTTTCAATTTTTCATCTTATATTTATGTGAAAAGGTTAGACAAAGTGACAAGGAATATTATATACTATAATCTCTTTGTGACAAGGAATATTATCAAGACAATGAGTCAAGTTGAGTAACAGATAAAGATTTATTAATGTATCTTTAACAACAATTTCAAGAAAAAACTAGGAAATTGATAATCTTGAATATATAACTAAGACCAAGCCCAAGCCCTAAAAATGTTAAGCTAAGCTAGATAATAAGGAAGTATAAGTTGTGATTAAAACAAACACCCTAAATTGCTACAATGATTCTGAACTTAGAATAGAATACAAATCTAAATTAAATTTATTAATATCAAATATTTTTCCTAATGAATAAATTGTGAATTACTAAACCTACTTTTTATAAACTATAGAACTAAATGTAATATCTAATTATAACCTAGAAATACTACAAATTTTTATATAAAAGAATAATTTAAGAGACTTTTTTAATAATAGTGAGTTATTGGCCATAACCTAGGAAATATTTAATGTAAAGAAGTAACCTAAATTATCATATCTCATTTACTCTAGTATAACCTTAAAGGCATCATTCTAATAAAAATTAAAACTTTAAGATTAACTTACAACTTCATCTTATATTGCTATCTAATCTTTTTATAATAAAATTCAACATAGATTTCATTAAAGAACACTGCTATAATTGAAGAGGCATCGTTTTGAACAGTGTAAATCATGTCAATTATGGTAAAAAGGTGTTTTTGTTTTAATAATTCATCTCTTTGATTATTTTCATATTCAAAGGTATTTTTTTTTAATTGTTTTTTTGTCTATTATAATTTATAGTTTATGGTCCATTTCGAATGTACATAAACTTATTGGATATTGGAAATGAAAAGAAAATCATTTCACAGGAATAACTGCGTACCCCAAAGGAATCGTCTAGTCACAATAGTAAGACAGAGATATACCCCTCTAGGTGAAATGCACCATGAAAGACTGGTTATCTTACTTATGCAATAACAATCTCTCCTCCCCCTATATATTGTTTTCAATGCTTGTAGTTCCTATAATGTAATGAAATTGATTTGGAATGCCCGTAGTGCTTATAGTGGTTCTGTCTATCTATTCATGAACTATTCATGAACAAATCTATCTATCCATGACATAGGCAAGAGTAGGTGAGTAGGTAGACTCTAGTAAGGGAGGGAGAACAAAGCAAGAACCAAAGTCAATACAAATTGAAATGGTTTACATCCAATGGATACATTGCATGTTCTTATCCATGTGGCCTCCCTAATGCAGGGGTTATCCTCATAAAAGTAAATACCTTCTATACCCTTAATTATATAAATCCTAGAAATTGGAGAAAAAAAATCATTTCCAAGTCTCTCCAACATTGACATCTTATCCTAGCTATTTTATGGAAACACTTCAAATTTTCCAACAAATATCAAGTATTTTAAATTTCTTTTTTGTTCTATTATGGTTTATGGATTTCAGATGCACACAAACTAATTGTAAACCAGAAATAAAAAGAAAAGCATTGCCATCGCCTAAATGTTTTAGGAGCAACAACTATTTATTGAACCTCCCGGAGCCCACAAGAGATGACTGTTATACACACTCGATTATTGTGTGGAAACAAATAATTCACATCTCCATGGCCCTCACACGATGCACATTGGCAACTGTTGGGGCATCTTCCGCCATTCATGTCATGGAGAAAGATCTCATATAAATATGTAGACACACGTGCATATACATTATTATTATTATTTTAGCTAATGAAAGTCCACACATATATAAAGCGGTCTCTACTCTCCCGATCCCTCGACCTTATAGTTTATTGAACTTATATAAGGGACAACTTTGTCGGGTCGGTGAAAAATTCGGTCGCTAGGTTGTTGATAAAATAAGACATTGGAATTTGGAAGGACCTTTGAATGGAGGATTGATTATGTTTGATGGCGTCTCTTTTGGTTAAGTGTGATTGCACCTACCTAAAAGAAAAACCCCAGAATGTAATAGCTAATGCTTTCAGGAAGCATCTTTTTTTATCAACCCTAAATTCAACAACTATTTTTAGAATTGAATCATGTCCTCCCCAGATGCTCAATTCAAAGTGATCAAACAAAAACCCCAATTTTAGATGGATTATGGATATTCTCTACAATGTATATCGAGTTTATCACCCAATTTGAAGTGGTAAAAAAACCCCAATTTTAGGTGGATTACGGATAGTCCCTCCAATCTATATCGAATTTATCATCCCTATCGAAAAGGTTAAGCATTTATTAGTCCACTATAAGGAAGAACTTAAAATTCTCCAACAAATATCATTAGAAGTTGGGTGTCGTGTGTCTACCATAGTCAACAAGGAAGACAAATCATAAACACATGTTTGGGAGGTTGCAACAGCGAGATTGTTAAAATCATGTTCTTTTCTAGCTCACTGCACTCCCAGTCCCTCATCCATGAACGTTTGTCGAGGGATTCTCTTGTTTAGATATATTGGTAGAAAATTTTTGCTTCTTGTTGCCATTATTAGAAGGCTGATAAGAAAACGGAGGGGTCAGAGTCTACAACATTTACAGTTTCAGTCGTTAAATATTTTATCCTTTCAACCTTTGGATTTAATTAAGGAAATTGGAATAATTCAAACACTTGTATTCAAATATTTTTCTTTCTTTCAACCTAATGTTTACAATTCATGACAGATAAAGAGAATTGACAGATTTAGAACTCAAATACCAGGCTCTTTCTGCTTGCTCCTCCTCCCAAACAAAATTGTGGTCCTGACTTATGAAATTATACATTATTTTGGTATGATTTCATTTAAATACTGGGTTTTTTTTTCAAACAACATTTTGGATGGAGAAATTTTAAACCCTTATATTTATAGCACCAGAAGGCACTCCAAAAAACAACACATTTAACTTTTCTCCACATATAAAATGTTACACAAGTGAAAAATGTTGTACATACCTATAAATTCACGACAACCAAGTTGATAGCTTAGCTCTGCAAAATATTCAGGAGGAAATAGAAATTAGGGAGACATTGAAGCATGTAATTGGAGAGTTGAGAGTCTGAGTCCCGACCTACGACGGTCCTATACTCATAAACCCATGATAATGTTTTTTATTCCCACAAACTTCGCCAATCTCTTTAAGTTCGGGGAATCTCTATCCAACCTACCCAACATTCCACCTTTGGTGTTTCTCTTGCTCCTACATATGATGAAGGTGGCACCTTAGAGTTGTCCACCATAGAAGACAACAAGGAATTAGAGTGCGCAGTCATTTCCTTCTATAGAAAGATGATTGAAATCATCGCCATCTCAATTCTCCAATATCCCGATGCTCCTGAGTTGGTTTACTTGCCCAAGGTAGGTGAATGCATGTTTGTGTATTTCACATGATTACAAATGAAATCATTTTATAATTGCTTCTACATAACATAGATATATCTGTGCAGGTGAGGGAAAATTGGGTATTGTTTTCTCGAGGTGTCCAGAGACTTTCAGATATCATTCTTTGTTTCGAGGGCACTCAGAGCGCAGATTAGAGAGCCCATTGGAGGAAGAGGAGGAAGAAGAAGAGGAATCAAGTCAAAAGGTGAGGCGAGTGAGGAGGGGAGACGTAATAGCGATATTTGTAGGAGCAACCCATTGGTGGTATAATGATGGCAATGAGCCTCTCCAAATCGTAGACATTGCCAACACATCCCACCCTCATAATTAGCTCAAGAACAGGAGTTACCGCGTAAGAATCTTGACAAATTATGTAATGATAATCTTTAGTTAGGTATATGACAAATTATTTCGCTTCTTTTAGAGTTGACTATATGCATATTGTACAATCCTTCTCTCTCGTTGGCCCTCCGTTCCAGTTTCCTTTTTCTTTGTTTCCCAACCCCCTTCCTCCGATGAGATGGGCAAACTATGCAACCTAGGTGGACCGTGGGAGACTCGAAGTGTGATTCAAATGATTGTGACCCTAGTAAATGAATGAAAATTGGAATAAATAGTGGAATCCTAGACTAACTAGTATAGGATATGATTCATGAACACAAATAAAAGGGGACGTGCTGCTAGCCTGCTACCAAAGTTTCGTCATCCCAGTCCCGTGGTGGTCATAATAGAAATGTCCGGTACTAGGTGAAACCCTTGTCTAGCAACTTATGGACCCATTGGAACAGGTTAGGTTTGAATTTGACAAAGGTTGCTCAATGCATTGTAAGTTACAACTTGTAAGTTTTAACCCAAAAAACAACACCATAAGTTTTTCCTTACGGAGCCTTGAAAGTGGAGGGTTATCAAATCAATTCACCATCCATAGATATGATTCATATGCGCATTTAATTTCACATCATATACTTAAATACTCAAGTGACTTGTAAGTTGCGAGATCATGTGACTCGGTGAACAAGAAGATGCCAGATGAAAAATCGAGTTGGAAGGTTGGCATCTTCTCAGATCAAGATTTAATGAAGTTGGTGAATCAGTAATGCATGAAAATGCCAAAACATTCTTTGAAAGTGAACATCGAATCCCAAGTCACAATCCTGACTCATCGAGTTGAACTTGGCACTAGGCAACCCAATGGCCCACTGTGGTCTGTGCCCGTTGGGACCGAGATCCTCATCCATGATCCGACTATTCAAGAGAACTTGACTCTCCCACGGTCCACTAAATCATTGATAACCCCTGGAAGGGCAAATTTTGTAGATTCCCTTATCTTGCAAATTTACCCAGACTTGCTCAATTTCATTATTAATGGGCTGGAAATGAAACTTTTTTTTTTTGCATGGTAAAATTTTTTATGGCCTTCTATGAAGGATAAAATGGCCTTTGAAGGGCTCTGAAGGATTCAAATTTGAATCCTGGATGGAGAGCAATGGGTATTTAGTAAAGGCACTTACTTCAAAGCAATCAAAGTGCGTGGCAGTCAGAAGGAAATAGAGGCGCGATGACTGGTGTGTTTGCAGGGAGAGTGGAGATGCCAGTTGGACAGTACCAGATCTGATTGGATTCTATTACTTCCATTCTCCAACATTCCCCATGCAGACGTGATCCCATTGAGTACAGTTGGAACGCACAGCTACAAATATTCAATCTATGTTTTCCACAAACCCAAGCCAATAATTCATTACGTCTCACTAGCTGGATGCCACAATACACCCCTCGATCAGGGATGAAATTTGAAATTAGAAGGGTGTGGTTCCATTTCACTTCGAAGGGTGGTGAGAAATTGAATTCTTTAATGTGACATGTAAAAATAAATTATTATTTTTATTTGAAAATGTAAATGTACAATAAAATTTTATTATTTATTAAAAACAATGTACAGAAAAAAATGATAATGAGAAGAAATCTTAAGTGATTCAGAATTTACATGGAATTAGTGAAGTAAATTATGTACAAGATGATTTCTCACGTCTGGCTACCTTATTCTCTTTTCCTTTTATGTGTTTGATTTCAAAATCAAACTCACATAAAAACTCCAACCATCTAGCTTTCCTAGCATTTAGAGTAGGTTGATCAAACAAATACTTTAGACCACAATGGTCTGTCCTTAGCTCAAATATTCTAACCATCAAGTAATGCCTCCACATCTTGAGAGCATGTACTATGGATGCAAGCTCTAGATCATGAGTGGCATAGTTCTTCTCATGCTCCTTCAGCTTTCTTGACTCATAACATATCACGTGGTTGTCCTGCATAAGGACTCCTCTGAGGCTTTGTCCGCATGCATCAGTACACACCACAAAATCCTTTTCTAAATCTGCAATCTTCAAGACTGGTGCACTTGTGAGAAGATTCTTCAACTGCTGGAAGATTTCTTCACACCTCAGTGTCCATTCAAACTGTATTCCCTTCTTTTGCAAAGAAGTGATTAGATGTGCAACCTTGGAGAATCCTTCAATGAATAATCGGTAATATCTTGCAAGTCCCATAAAATATCTTACATCTGTCACATTCCTCGGAGTAGGCCAATTCATAATGGCTTCAATCTTCTCAGGGTCTACTGATATTCCCTCTTCTGAGATAATGTGACCCAAATACTGGATTCTATCTCTATAGAAGTCACACTTGCTCAACTTTGCATACAGCTTATGCTCCCTGAGCAATTGCAATGCCAATATCAAATGCTCTACATGCTCTTCCTCATTCTTAGAATAAATAAGAATGTCATCAAGGAAGACAAGAACAAATTTGTCCAAATACCTGCTGAAGACACTATTCATAAGGCAGATAAATGTAGCTGGTGTGTTTGTGAGACCAAATGGTACCACTACAAACTCATAATCCCCATACCTTGTCCTGAAGGTTGTCTTATGAATGTCTTCATCCTTGATTCTTACCTGATGGTAACAAAACCTCAAGTCAATCTTGGAAAATAAGTTTGCTCCTCTCATTTGATCAAAGAGGTCATCGATCCTAGGAAAAGGGTATTTATTCTTCACCGTGACTTTGTTCAGTTGTTTGTAATCAATACATAACCTGAGTGTACCATCTTTCTTCTTTACAAACAGAACTGGTGCTCCCCAAGGAGACACACTTGGTCTGGCATACTTCTTTTCCAACAACTCTTGCAGTTGCATCTTTAGCTCCAGCATTTTTGGTGTGCTCATCTTGTAGGGTGTCTTGGACACTGGTTCCGCTCCTAGTATAAGTTTGATTGTGAAATCAATGTCTCTCTTTGGAGGAAACCCTGGAACCTCTTCAGGAAACACATCCCTGAATTCCTGCAACACATGAAAGTCCTCCAACCTAGGAGTTTCATCCTCTGTTGCCTCCAAAATATGAGCTGCATACAACTGGAAACCTTTCGTACATAATTTCTTCAGCTGCATTGTTGAAACCTGCCTTACTGAAACCACCTTTGGAATTCCTTTCACAACTCTTGGGTTTCCTTCTTCATCCATGCATTCAAAAGTCTTATTATAGCAATCAAGCTTTACCTTGTGAGCTTCTAACCAATCCATTCCAATGAGAAAATCATAGGAACCAAGCGGTAGAACATTCAGATCTACACAAGTGACCAATCCATTAATAACCAATGGACATTTCTCTACCACTTCACTAACCTTTCTCTTAATTCCAGTGGCTAGTTGAACCAACCAAGATTTTCTATGCTTTACTTTCTTGAAAGCACAAATCGCCACTACTATAGGAGTGATGTAACTATGAGTAGAATCAGGGTCAATCAAAATAGAAACAGATTGCTCAACAATCTTACCTGCAACTTCAACCACAGTTGACTAGTGATCTGCCCGTTAGTCCTCCAGTGTTGCATAGATCCTAGGGACGACCCTTTCTACTTGACTCACTGTTTCTGCCTCTTGAATATTGTAAGTTGGCCTTGCATTCTCATTCTCAAATTGACAATCCTGTGCATGTGGGGTCCTCCACATTTCCAACATTGGAGTGGTCCTCTGTTCTGCTGTGGCTCTTTAGGATTTTCTCCCATCACTTTGGCTGGCTGCTTCTCAGCTTATGACGGTTGTTTCTGCTGATTCCTGAAGTTAGAAGGTTTGAAACCTTTCTTCCTTTGGTCATAGTTCTCATTCCTTTTGTCCTTCCATGTCTTCTGGTAATCAAGTTTTCCTTTTCTTTGCTCATAGCAGTACTTAGCCTTCCTTATTGCTTCTTCTAGAGTTCTAGGTTCATAAAACTCAATTATGTCTTTGTAAGACTGAGGCAATCCACTCAGAAAAATGTTGGATCTTCATCTTTTCATCTTTGATGTACCTAACATACCTTAACAATTCCAAGAACTTATTTGCATACTCTTGCATGGTATGCTGCCCCAATGTCAACTCATGGAACTCCTTAATTTTGTCATCATAATACCTGACAGAGAGGTATTTATGCTTGAAATACTTCTTGAACTGTTTCCACTTAAGTTTCCTTTCACTGGTCCTCTTTACTTGCTTGAAGTGCTCCCACCAAATGGATGCCCTTCCATTTAGATTGAATATGGCAACCCTTGCCTTCATGTTTCCCGAATAATCTTGAACTTGGAAATACTTCTTTATCCCAAGAAGCCAAGCTTCAGCCTCTTGTCCAATCTTTACCTCACCATCAAATGTAGGAGGTTTATCCTTCTTGAATTCATCTCGAGAGTGATCCCTGTGGCACCTCTTTCTCTTGCTCTTGTGAGAAGAAAAGCTTGAATCCCCACTGGATTCTTCTGAGTCAGATGACCCACTAGAAGACCTTCTTCTTCTTTTGGTAATGCTCTTACTGCCTTTTGGTTTTGTTGTACCATGTCCAAATTCCGTATTTCTTTACAAGTCGATCAAACTTTGCAACATAGAAGCATTCAACTGATGATGCTCTTCCCGGGCTTTAATCAGGCTTCTCATGGTAGCTGCAATGTCCGACGGAGTCTCTTGAAATATCCTTCCATTAGACTCCATATCATCATTTCCAACTCATACATTTTCCCCCAAGGCATCTCGCACACATTCGTAGGAATCCCGTGCATCATATTCGTCATGGGTTCCCATGGATGAACCACAACTTACTTTACCAAACTGCACTACCTGGGACACTGCCTTGGAAAGTGGCTATGATTCTACAA
The DNA here is from genome assembly GCA_001517045.1 of Pseudotsuga menziesii. NCBI lineage: Eukaryota > Viridiplantae > Streptophyta > Pinopsida > Pinales > Pinaceae > Pseudotsuga > Pseudotsuga menziesii. Next base: position 66,571 of record LPNX010807393.1, read on the forward strand.
AATGTGTTAATACATACAACTGTTCGCCACATAACATTCACATGAATTATACATTACTTACCTTTACTTGGAAAAATCATACATTGACAATTTTGTCAAAACATGAAATTTTCTTTCCCAAAGAATGACTGTCTGAAGGGGACTATGGGGGTCAAGGGGTCTTGCCATATTTATTTCTCACCCGCCGCTACTTCGGCTCAATATTCAACTTTCAGTCGTCGTGCATCGGCTCGACCCGATCAATTTCATCGGCTCCTTCCCAAGTTCCCATCCGTCGCTTCGACTCCATTTTCCTTTTTCGCCAGCCGTCGTTGCGGCTTGAACTCTAAATTCTTTCTGCCACACATCGACTCCGAGTCATACTTACACCCACCATGTAGCAGCTCAAATTTCATCTCCTATCCATCGCCGTTGCGGCTTGATGTTCGCCTTTCACCTGACATTGCGGCTCGAACATATTTTGTCTACCGCCGTCATTACAGCTTCTTCTTTTTCTTTGGCCCACCGCCATTGTAGCTCAATTTTTGGCTTCCACCTTCCATTGCGGAATATTCTTCATCTTCCAGCCACCACAACATCTCGTCGGCTCTATCTTCATTATTCGTCTACTGTTGCAGAAATATTTGCCACTTCCAGCTGCTATATTGGCTCGGACTTAGGTTTTCACCCATCGACTCCATACTTGGAAATTTTCTAGAATTTCCTCCACGTCGGCAACATCTTTAACTTGCACCCACCGCTGCGGCTCTGCTTCGGTCAACTTAGCCGCTACTGCAGCTTCGCTTCACGTTTCGCAACCGCCACACAGAGAAGATTTTTCACACTTAGTGATTTTCCAAAATTATCTTTGTTGGTCTGTGCTCAACAGAGGTTATCCCACCTATGTTAGCTGCTTTTCTTGGCCCATAAAGGCCCACTGCTACAACCTGGATGCTCTGATACCAATCTGTCACATCCACACCGCTCTACTCGGCATAGAGGACGCGACTAACTGCTATGAATCCGGGAAAACTAAGCCCCATGAACATAAGATATAAAATGCATTGGAAATTAAACATACACAGATGCATAATTCGTTTAAACATACAACGGAAGTAAACACAATCATCCAATTCATTCAGCATGTTCATCATCTCATTTAAGCAATAAATACAATTGCAAAGACAGAATGGACAAGAGATACTTATTTTTAACAGAAGCTTGTCCCACAACCAGCTACGTCGCTGCAACGTTCCACTCAACCATAGGCCAATGTTCTCATCAATCACTCAGCAACACTTCCACCCCCGATCTGGGCATGATTCCACAAGGAATAAGGGGAAACTAGTAGGCTCACATGTAACCAAGGATACACAACTCAGCCAAGCCAACACAGTTGGGTTTATTAGGCTATTAGGGAGTTGGAAAGGTTGGCTGCTAAGCTAGTGAGCTCAATCCAAGAGCTATGGACACCTGCACCAAAACTAGCCTAACTTCTAAGACATCCACACACACCCAACACAAGGAAGCATCCCCTTTTCTACTATGCAGTCCCTTGGGCCATGCCTTCCCTTCCAGTGCTATTAAGGGGGTGTAGAGAAGAAAGTCAGCCCTCTAGATCTATCTGTGAGGCTCCTACACACACTAGGTTTATCAAGCAGGTTCCAACCCTGTTTCCACTCCCAATTCAACTCAGGCCAAAGCCAAAATATGCACCCACAACACAATACGATTTGATCTGGGTTGGAGGAAAAACAGTTTCGGCAACAAAATGAATTTCCAAAATAGGCAAAAATGGCCCTTTAGTATCAATTTGATTTCTAGAGACGTTTTGGCCCTAACGTGGCCAAAACGGGCTCAATAACACCCAAAATCGTGGGTCTCCTCTCCCACTCACTGGGCATTTCCATAAAAATGATTTCCAACTTGGAAACAATGGAGAAAAATGCAGCAAAACGTGGGGAAGGAAACTCAACCACTGATAATCACCAAGAACAATTTCTCAGCCTGAGCAAAGTGAGTAACAACCAAAAACGTGAATGGTTTCACACATAGGAAGTTTTGAATGCCTAAGAGAGCTCACGTGAAGAAGAAAATAGTGAGGAAAATATCCCAACATGAAAGCATGGTAGAATGGCCTATGTTTTTGGGTTTTTACTTTCCCAACGAGTCAAAACGCATTTCCCAAAAACTGATGGCTTCTACAATTCGAATTTTGGGTTTTCATACCTTGCCCATCCCATGCATAACCAACTCAACCAACTTCTGGCAGTAATAAATGATTGGTTGAATAAGACAAGAAAGGTAGTTGACAGTTTGATGGGTTCTCCCTTTGACATTTGGCTTTTCCCCATTGGCCCCAAAGGTTTAAATATCCCCCCTCCCCCCTTATCCTTAGGAAATCATGCACCTTCTCATTATTGTTACATTGTCATAGTTGGTTGTGGGTTTTTAATTAATTGCATATTTACATGATGATTTAAAATCATAACATGCCTGGCTAGCACAAAACACCATCGGCATCGATTTAATCGCCGAAACACAAAACGCTAAATCAATGGTGGGGCTTTTGCCTACCTATAGCTCCACACCATGATTAATTACAATATATTCATCATATACATCTAATGCAAACGGGGTCAAAACCGGGGTGTTACAATCACAAAACCATGTACCAAATTTTTATGGGGTTGCAAAATATAACATGCATGAAAATAAGAAAACTTTTTTGCAAACTCTAGTTTTAAGAGGATGGAAGTTGACCATAAGTGGCAAGGTTCCCATGCATGCATCCTACCAATTAGCAAGTAATGTTCCAAAGAGGCCTTGCTCTTTGTCAACCTCAAAAAGTTTTGCATGGGTGTAGGATGTAACAATGCAAACTCCAATGTGATCCTATCCTACAAGGCATGTAAAATCTAGGATTTCAAATATAGGGAATCAACCCTTAGAACATATTGTGAGTATTGTTATGCTAGGAACAATCTATTTTTCTTTGATGTTGCATGAATCTCACTACAACTATAGTAATTGTAGAGTAGACAACACAATTATTGCCTCTATTGGTATACGAATCATGGTATGTTGGAATTAATTTGTTATTATGGGCCACATTTCTTAACCAATGAGAGATTATTTTTTCATAGAGAGGTGTAAGAAACATAATTTATTTGGCTTAAAAAAACTTATTTTTCTATGTCTAATTTAAATTTGAAATATTCTATTAAGATTATAATCATAGGGAGTGGATTGTTTTATTATTTGAAATAAACAAATGAATTAATGAAATAAATACACACAAGTCAAGAGCATGTAAAGAATGTGATGATTAATGAAACAAACAACTAAAGAAATGAATTAAATGCATGCAAGTATGGAGAATGTCAAGATTGTGATGAATGTCCTTTCTTAGGATAAAAATAAAACAAGTTTACAATTACAATTGCCATTGTCAGGCTAGGTATTGATAGATCAAAATTCCTTCCTAAATATAATGTCGAATCATGGGGTTTGTAAAACCTCCCATTGTTGTCTTCATTAGATTGCCTCCCACAAAATGGATATTTGGGTGTAACTCTATACGAGTAGAAAACCATGTTAACACTAGAGATCTTATGCAACAAGAGTTGTCAAATTCCTTGAGGTGCTAGATCCTCTATTATTAACTACCAGCTTGACTTCCTATTATGGGTAACTATTTATCCTACAAACTAAGCATGGGCAAGAGCCCAATAATCACTGTATAGCTTTCAAGGATTCATTTGATTCAAAAGTAGTGGTTCCTACCAAGTATCCTTCAAATTATTTTACGAATTATCACCATTTGAAGTAAATCAATTATCCCTTTATTTCCATGTCATTCTTTATTATGCCATATTCTATGTAACCCATTGGTTGTCATGCTTTCTCCAGGTTGTAAACAAAGTCAAAGTGTTTGTGCATGAATGTTTCCACAGTGTTCATTCATTGTGTGCAAGCTTATGGATTTGCGCTGTGTAGAAACTTAGAAGTGACCGACGCATTTCGGGTGGACCCTTCACCCATCATCGGGATCATCCGAAGCTATGGCATAATAGAAAAGAAGAGGGCAGTAGAATATATATATATATATAAACTAGCCATTAATTAAAATAAAAACTAGCCATTAATTATAGAAACTACCAGTTAATTATAAAATGCATAGATAAAAATGTTTGGGGATACAATTGAGAAAAAAGGTTAACAAGTTGAATAATATAATAAAATAAATAAATTCTTTTTTAAAAAGGAAGATTTTCTTTTGTTTTTATTTTTTATTTTTTTTATTTTTTAAACTTAAGTAGAGAAAAGTCAAAGGTTAAAAAGATTAAAAGAAACAAAAAGATTTAAAAAAGTTATTCAATTTTATATTAATTTAAATATAGTGGTTGAAAATATTGAAATGAGTAAAAATGGGGTTAATTGAATAATTAATAAGTAATTGTTTTAGTTTAAAATATTGTTAGAACTAAAAGAAAAAATAAAATAAAATATATAAGAATAATTAAATATAACTGTAAAAATTGATAGTGGAGTAAAAAGAGGGAATTAAGGGTTTGACTTAATGAAAGAAATGTTAAAAACCTTAAAAGGGGGGCTAATTGAGAAAATATAAAAAGGTCATTCATAACATATAAATAAACTAGCATACCTCAAAGCTGGGGAAAGTCAAAAAATAACTTCAATATGTCAAAAAAATGAGAGAAAGTTGTATGTATGTAGATAATATAAGTTTATGTGTTGAAAGCAAGTCTAATAAAGATATGGAGAGGATGAAATTTAAAAGAAAATTCTAGTGCAAGGAATAATAAGCCATAATTAGAAAGTCATGTAATCAATGGCAAGTAAAATGAAATGTACTTAGCCCCAAGGGTTAGCACAATTGGTAAGACATGCGCACACTCTCTCGGTTCGGGGAGAGGTCATAGGTTCAAGCCTTGAGTCCTTTGGGGTTAGGCCTTCTGTGAGGATGGCCGACGGTTTACCACCTCTACCATCCACTAATGTGGAGAAGTATTGATGGGTTTCCCGTGGATCTTTCCATCTGAAAAAAAATAAAAATGAAATGTACATTAATTTTCCATACTAGAAAGTGTACATATGTAATATAATTATAGTTATCAAGTTTGACTCTATCTATATTGGCAATCAACATGGGTATTTTCATTTGGTAAGGGAAGTGCAATGATATAACATGAATTAAATTTTCTCAGTTTAACATATACAAATAATTTACATTTCTAACCATTAAATAAATCAAAACATGACCTTAACATACATAAAATAAAAGCCCAATACAAATTAATACTTAGCTCAATACCACATTCCTACATGCAATAATATAGTCATAAAATGTGACATAAAAACTAAAGTATTAGAGTCAATGCAATCGACTAGTACAATGATTAAGTTGTGACTTTGAAAAACATGGTAGGGTTAAGCAAACATTCAATGGAATTTATTATTAAAATGAATAGAAGTGTGGCATGGATAAGCTTTTTGGCATTAATTGGATTAAGCAAGCATTCTCTTTCTTCAGTTTAACATATATGTTGTGCCCACAAAGTATTTTTTGTCCACGTGATCCTTTACGTAATGTAATGTTTTATTGAATTCATCCATGACGAAGATTTGAGACAAACTATAGAGGCGGGATTGTATTGTTATATATCATTATTCCTCCACTTTACTCATTTCTAAATATTCAAGCTATGCTCCTTTGGCACAATATTCTTCCAACGAGGAATTAAATGCATGGTTGTAGGTCCTTCTCTTGACACAAACAAAGTGAAGGTATTAGAATTAGTAGTTAATCAATGAAGTTATTTAAGCCTGAAATTTTAGATGTTGATATATACTAAATCTCTTTATCTGAGAATACAAATAACTATTTTGGGATATTTCTCAATATTCACCATTGGGCTATTGATCAATTGAAGATAGTGTGAACAGATTCATATCCCTTCACAATGGCGTTTTAGTGAAAGAAAGTGGGTCCAACTCATGACATGCTTTTGTTAGAGGGGCCAATATCATAGAAAGCATGGCAATGGTTTTTTATGTAGTGCATTATTAAATGCTATGAATGATCAATATTGATTGATGTTGATGTTGATGATAATTGTTTTATTTTAATGTTTATGTGAATTGTGTGGGTTAAAGGTTTTAGTATTTTTATAATTTACTGCGAATTTTGAAAAATAATATATTTCTTTTAGTGAAAAGATAGATATCTTTAAAATAATTTTCTGGTGATACCGAATTTGAAATAATGCCATCTAGATTGACAATTTTTTACCATTGAATTCTTCATATACTATTTCTCCTCTACATTTACAAAACAAGTAATTGTCTCAAATTAATACTCCACAACATTTCTGGTAACATACGGCTTGTATTTCAAAATCTTTACATACTACTTTAGAGAATGGAACATGCAATCCTACACATCTGACATTTTCATCTCATTCACAATAAAAATCTCTCCCTAGCTTCCCAATTTCCATTGCCTACACGAAACCGTCTACTGTAAATTCCCTACTCGAAGAGTTTAATTGACTTTTAAGTATGCATTAATAGACATGAAAAACCTATCGCATTCGTGTGATTGTTTTCCTAGTCAATTACATACAAGTAATGCCGTTCAGGAACAAGCCCTTCATTGAAAAAATCATAAAATTTTGGTTTTAACATAAGAGTGGGCAAGTCACAAGCATAAATACACTTCAAGCTTAATGACCATGCATTACATTCCATATTAATATATTTAAAAGACATGATATTAATAACCAAAACAAATTCCCAATTATTGTCCCTCTTGGAGATTTATACATAGACAGATTTAAATATAAATTTTAATGTTTAAGAGTATATATTATTGTAATTTAAAAGAACAAAACATATTAAAATATGAGCAATTTTCATCCCAACGACTTTCTGCAAAGGGGCCATTTTCATCCTAAATCATATTTTAAAAAATAAAACTTATACATTAAAAAAACTATAAGGGGCACAAATCAAATCATATTTAAAAAAATAAAATTTGTACATCTAAAAGAACAATATCCATTTTAAATTTTAAAAGAGAAAAGTACATCTAGAGTTACCTAAAAGAAAGATGCCCGTATTTACTTCTGGTTCCCCATGCAGTTATATACTTCAACCAAGTGAAATTACATTTGGATTAAAATATGTGCATATCCATTAACAAATGCCCTGTATTTCTGTACCTTCTTGTGTATCCCCAGAAAGAGAAACAATAACAGAGAAGGCAAGCGACAGTGGCCATTGAATGATATCAAGAATGTGAAAATAATGGAAACAAATAACGATATTGGAAACAAATAACAATATAATTGATTTCCTTTAAATATTTTTTTTTATGCACCCATGTATGTATTGGAAACCAATGAAAGAACGGGATGTCATTGAACAGATTTACGGAGTAAGCTATCTACCGACCATTTGCACCTGGGCCCACTTGACCCCGTCAGGTGATAGCTTACTCCGTTACGTTACATTTTTGTGAGACCAAGAACAACTAATTTCAACACCTACTTTCACACCAACTAATTTCAACACCTACTTTCACACCAACTGTGCTCTCGAATTCATCCATTCATAAATTTAGCCATGGAAATTCTTGTTTTTTAAATCCAAGTTTAAAATTGTAAGTTTTGATTGGAATTTTTATGAAAATTGCAAATGTATGTTTAGAACTGTATAATTTTAGTAAACTCCATAAAAATAACTAGAAATATCTAAAACTTGGAACGTTTTACCAACTTGTAAGAATTAATCAACTCCTTTGTTTGTTTTATGGAACCGTTTAAAACTTGAATTATTTATCCTTCGTGATCAAGGAGGTTAAAGTTTTAAACTAGCATACACACAGAACATTGGCGTTATTAAATCCATAACAATTGAATTTCAAATTACAAGTTTTTAGAACACAATTTCAAATTAGATTTAGATTGGTTGAGTCTGGAAATTCAATTTGATTTGGTAAATTAGTATTTTTCATTATTGCATTATAGTGTAATAATAGTTTGTTGTAGAATTGATTTGCAATAAAAAACAAGAATTTCCATGGCTAAATTTATGGATGGATAAATTCGAGAGCGAAGTTGGTGCAAAAGTAGGTGTTGAAAATGGTTGTTCTTAGTCTCACTGAAATGTAACGGAGTAAGCTATCACCCGACGGCGTCAGGTGGGCCCCGGTGCAAATGGTCGGGTAGATAGCTTACTCCCAGATTTACGATGAAGGGTAGGGTTTGCAGATTTAAGTGAAGTTGATGGATGCTCATTTGCATTCAGAAGAAGTAGCTGAAGTTAGAAGAAGAAGTAGTTGCATTAAAGTTGCTGAAGGATGCAACAAAGGGGCTTAACTCCAGTCGGTCTTTACCTCTGGTTGCCCAATCATCTGTGTTCCCTATCCAAGTCTTTCTCTCTGCTGTTTTAGATTATGAAATTTCTTTTTCCCTGTTGTTTTGGATTATGAAATGTTTTAGATAATCAGTTTTCAAGGCCACACAATTACTGAGGTATCAAATTAAATTTCGGTGGTAATCCGTTTTCAAAGATAGACAATTGCTGAGTATCAAATTTTAACTGCAGACAGAGAGAAGAAATTTATTATCCACCTTAATAAGACATTAAAAACCGTAGTAGAAGGAGAATTGAAATATACCAACTCGGCCAAAGGTATCGGTGTTTGATAATTTGGTTTCTGAGATCATGTAAATCCATTTTCAATTACATTCTCAGAGAGGACAAGAGTGCCATGATCCACTTATGAAAAAATATTGAAAATTGTGATATATAGGGCATTTGTATTATACAAAATAATTAGTCTCGTGAACTATTACAGAATTTGTATACATTATCGTATGTATCAGAAAACAATGAAAGAATGGAGGTCATATACCAGAATAGAAGGAAGAAAAGAATACTTGAAAGGGGGCAGGGTAGGTTTCGAGAATTCATCAACCAGAAGATGGTGTTGAATTGATTTCAGAGCTCACTTGCATTCCGAGGGTAGCCCCTGGGGAAACCTCTTGGTGTCAGCACAGTAATCGTAGATCATATAATTATTTCGCACCCACTGGAGCTTCTGCTCTTCGTTGCTGTCCAAAACCTCCTCTGTGGCCAAGTTAGAAGAAGAAGAAGTAGCAACATTAAAATTGCGGAAGGATGCAACAAAGGGGGCTTTAGTCCAGTCTGTTTTCACAAGTCCACCTCTAGTTGCCCAATCTTCCGCGTCCCAAAGGCTGGAGTAGAGTCTCATTGCTTGGTTCTTAGGATAGTGATAGTTGTTATCCACTCCACTCAACTCTTTCTCCCTGTTTTTAAACACTCGAACAGGAGTCCCGTCTACAGAAAATCTGAACAACAAACATGTATATTTATGTTAGTTCCAGAAATTGATTGAAGTGTATTCTATTGAATGGATTAATGAACCAATGAGTAATGACAATACATACATAATCTGGTTTGATGTCCAGAGCACAGAGTAAGTGTGAAAATCTAGGGTTGGGTCGAACCACAAGTAGAATCGCTGCTCACGATTGCCAAGGCCTTGAGCGAAGACATTTGTGTGCATAACATAGGGATCTCCAGAGAGGTTGCCCAGAAATTCAAAGTCTATTTCGTCATGTTTGGGACCTTGAGACGATAGCTGCAGGGGGCATAACAGCATTAACATGTCAGCATGGCATAGAACAGGTTATATTTGTGTCATTCAGAGAAGAATAGGGTAAGGCAGGGTAGAATAAGAAGAATACATACATAATAGGCAGTCACTGTGCCTGCAGAGTTCCCAGGTACCAATTTGATTTGCATATCAATCTTGGCAAACAGATACTCGTTCTTGGATTGGAACCCACAACCTGCGTCAAAAAGGAAAGAAGGGATAAGATGTCTACATAGTATAATAAGTGTACATGAAAACGAAATAACAGCAGAGCATGATGGCAAGAAAAATAAAATTTACCAAACAATTCTTACCTGAAGTTTGATCCAGAGTCATCTGTAATTGTTGGCCATTGCCAAGGATTTTAGCTCGACCATCGCCCCATGTGATGTCTACATCGTTGTAGAAATTTGCAGAGACAGTTAGAAGAAAAGTTGATGAGGCTACTAATAATAAAAGAAAGAGGAGGGGAAGGGGTGCCGCCATGTCTGCAAACTCATGCAAGGAGGAGATGAATGGGAAAGGACGAAAGAGAGAGTAATGGTAAACAACTCGTCGCTGTGGCTCGTTGCCGTGGAGGGGAATGTATTTGGAGTGATGGTTGTTTGGGCTTATATATATGCAGGTAAGGGAAAGTCGGCGTGTAGAAGGGAGAGGAGGAAAGATGGAGGAAGAAGGGTGAGCAGATACAGCCAGACAAACGAATGATGGAAGAGCATCGTGGCATTAGTTGAGTTGGCTGTCTGTGCGTTCCAACTGTAGTGAATTGCTGTCACTGTCACTTCCAATCCCTCCATCCAACTGGCACTTCCACTTTCCCTGCAACTTTCCTTCCCAGTGCCCACTCCCACGCGCTTAGATTGCTTTCAAGTAACCAACTGCATCTACCAAATACCGAGTGCTTTTCATCTCTATTGCATAATTAATTTATATAAAGCGACTTTGCAATAAATTAGGTTTAACACCTTTTATAAAATTAAATGGTCTTTTCAAACTTTCGCTCCTACAAAGAGCCCTAGTGGGTCGAATGGAGTATGTAAAGTGGAATAGGGCGGAAATGATATACTGGGCAGTGGAAAGCTAGAAGCACCTAATCGATTATGTCCACGGCTGCTTCGGATTTCTAATTATGGGTACTTTTGCTTTAGTTTCCTGTCAAAAGAACATGCTTATAAATTTTAGAGAATTTTCGAATTATCAGGGCTGGTTTACTTGTACGATGGTTGGTACATTTCAACCCTCAAAGGAAAAATATCACAAAATATCATTTTTCATTGTTTCTTCTTGGTTTTCTGATACAATTTTGGTCCAAGGAGGTTTTAATAAATTTGGCTAATCATTTTGGCAAGTTCATTTATGTTAACCCTAAGATGCTTCGCTTAGGTGATAAGAGACTTGCTAAGGTTTTGGTGGAATTTGATACGGGTGAGCTTCTTCCAAAAAAGGTCAACATCTGTTGGGGGGATTAAGTGTTAGGAGCAAACACTAAGCCACAGAGGCATCCCTTTTCGATGTTTAAATTGCAAAAGTACTGGACACTTATGGAATTCATGCCATGGCACCTTAGGAATACTTTGGGTTTCCATAAAGTTTATTTTCAGAGGAGGGTGGCTAGGCCAGGTTCTCGTACTTCTCCAACAACTCCTTTCTCGACAACTGATGATGATAGCACAGAAGGTAAGTCCTTTGATGATTCCCATGTTCCATATCAAGATTTGTCGTCAAAAGAATCACATTTTATAAAATCAGTAGAAAAAGATATGGATCGTAGATTGGAGGGTATAGTCATTGACTATAGTACGATAGGGAAGGAAATTCTTTGTTTAGATTCTAGGAGGAATAGGAGGGAGTCTTCATAGCTAAGGGTCTTAGGAGGGGTCAATGTTGCTTAGCCTCTGTTCGCCTGTACTGACGTAATAAAGGGTTTGGATGATGGGAATTTCAATTCTGTTGTTGACAATTATGGGCATGTTTTACTTTTGGAGGATGAGCCCTCTGGTGATCTAAGCATTTTTTTCTCTGAAGGATAATTCGTCTCTGATCTCTAAACAAGGAGCTAGGATTGTTTTGGTCAACGGTTTGGAGTTGAATGGGTGTTAGTTGGGAGGGATAAAGTCTTAATAGGAGAAGATGTAGGTTCTCCTCTACAAGTCTATGTAAATACGCTGATAGATTCTTCAAATGGAACTCTGATAAGTTCAATTTGCCACCAAAATGTGACAATAAGAAAAAAGAATAGAAGGAAGGATGGAAAGAGTGGAGAGGAGCTTTGTGAGGAGGAAGGATTGATTAGAGAAGGGGATTATGTGCATTTTCCTGCCAGATTACAATTCGTATAAGAGTCTTTACTAAACAGAGATATTGGGTCCCTTAGAGTTGTAAATCCCCAAGTGACTGTTACTTAATGTTATGTATTTATTTCAACATAAGAGGGCTAGGGGGAATCTCTAATTCTAGATGCCCTGTAATATTCTTACAATCAAACAAAGTAGATATTTACTTCATTCAAGAAACTATGTCTAAAGGTGTTAAGGCTTGTAAGTATTTTTTGAAATTACTAAAAGATTGGGAGGTATGTGCTCTTGATGCTAACGGTAAGTCTGGAGGGTTGTTAGCTATCTAGAACCCCGTAACGTGTAACTTGAATCCTTTCAAAATGATTGTTGGTATCTTGTTGGAGGGCAGAGTTCAACGTTTTAGAGATGTTATCAAATTATTGAACATTTATGCCCCTTACAAAGATAGAAGAGTATTTTGGGAGAATGTTGAATCTAGTGGTGTTCTAAGCATGCAAAACCTTATTATTGTTGGAGATCTGAATTTTACTATGTTTTCTTATGAATATTGGGGTATGATGTCTTTGGTGGACCCGTTGACTTCTTTCTTTCAGGATTTGTTCAGGAGAAACAAATTGATAGACATTATGCCCCACAAATTGTCCCCTACATGGAAGAACAAAATATTGAGGATTGAAGGAATCAGAAAGAGAATTGATAGTTTTTTGCAGTTGAATCCCCGCTGGATAACAGTGTCAAGTACAAGTCTTGGAACTTGGTTTCTAATATTTCAAATCATAACCCTATTTCTCTCCAGGTAGAGGGAGAACCTAGTCTTGGCAAATTCCCTTTTAAATTTAATCAAGCTTGGTTGAAGGACGATTCTTTCTAAAGAATGGTAAGAGAAGTATGGTCTTCATTGTTAGTACAAGAAGGTCTGAATGCAATGGACACGTTGGTTCTTAAACTCAAAACGATGAAAAAAGTTGTGAAAGAGTGGATCAGAAAAAAAAGAGGAAAATGATAGGAGTATCATGATCCTAGTTGAAAATCAAATTATGGATATTTTGCTAAGAAATTTGAATGTCAATATTTCATTTGATGAGAAGGTTTTGATGATTGAACTAGAAGGTAAAAAGGACACTCTATTAAAAAAAAAGAATATTTTTGGAGGTTAAAGAGCAAAGCAGTGTGGATAGAGGTTGGGGATAACAAAACTAAGTTCTTCCACATGTATGCCTCTTGTAGAAAGAATCTAAATTACGTTAGGCAAATTAATTTTCTTCTAGGGACTTCAGTTTAGTCTCAGTAAGTTATTCAAAAAGAAGTTGCCATTTTTTTTCAGTATACTTTACAAAGACCCTAGTAGATCAAACATTGGCGATCAAATGGAAGTTTTAAAGCTCTACCCTACTTTTTTCTCAAGAGATGATGGATTTCAAATTGAGAAGGGTATTAGTATAGAGGAAGTGAGAAGTGCACTGTCCAATTTTTCCTAAGACAAAATCCTGGGGCCAGACGGCTAGCGAGTAGAATTCCCTCACTTCTTTTTTGGACATTATGAGGAAAGATCTGTTGTAAGTAGCTGAAATGTCTAAAAGAGAAGGTTTTATGTCTGGTGCTCTAAATTCTAGCTTTATAGAACTTGTTTTGAAGAAAGAAAAGGATGACACTTTCTCTAATTTCAAACCAATTTCTCTATGTAATCTGATCTACAAGATGGTGACCAAAATGATTGAAACATAACTAAGCCGAAATTATCTGAAGTGTTTTCGAAAGAACAATTCGGGTTCTTATCAAACAGGAAAATCTTGGATGCAATTGGGGTCTCCCAAGAGTGTCTTCATTCGAAATTTTTTAAGAAGATCATCTCTTTGATTCTAAAAATGGACCTTGCAAATTCGATAGAGGTATATATTGTTTCCTCTTCTCTTCCTACTGGTCATCAAGGGTCTCAGTCAAATGATTTTGGAAGCTAAGGTGAAGGGTAAGTTTTCTGGTTTAAAAATGTATTCATCTCTTAAAATTATCCATATCCTGATTGTCGATGGCATGGCTATCTTTGGGTCTGATAAGATTGAGGATTGGAAGGTTCTGTATGACATTCTCAAAATATTTTGCTCAGTGTCGGGTATGGAAATTCACCAAGAAAAGTATTTGTTCTATCAAAACAAGGTCTTTAATGGGGCTTTGTATGAGGTTACTTCTTTGTACCAATTCAAGGTGGAAGGATTTGAAATGAGATTCAAATATATCGGCCTCTTGTTGAAACTGAATAAATACATAGATGATGATTGGTTGTGGTTGGTGAAAGAAATTGAAAGAAGAATAATCAATTGGGCTTAGAGATTTCTATCCTTGGGTGGAAGGTTAACCTTAGTGTGTTCTGTGTTGTTGGCAATCTCAGTGTGTTTTTTTTCTCTGGTTATGATCCCTTAAGCCATCATTAACATTATAAGATAAAAAATATTCAATTTCCTTTGGGTTGGCTCAGGAGTGGAGAAAAAATTTCACTTGGTATCCTGGAAGAGCCGACATTACCTAAATCTTTGGGGGGATGGGACATAAAGAACTTAAGCTAGTTCAAAGCAGTTCTTTTCTTAAATAATTTATGGTGTAATATATTTGGCAATAGTTTTTGGAGTATGGAAAGTCACTCAAAATATCTTATAAGGATTTCATTGATGAATTGGTTTTAGGTCCAAGGAATTGGAAGTAGTGGCACATCTGTAATTTGGAACAGTTTTAATAAAAAAATTCATTGGATTAGGAAATGGGTTGCATGGGATATTGGAAATGGTAAGAGCTTGATAATTGGCATTGATCCTTATATTGGCGACAACAGTAACTTTATCTTTCCTTCGGAAATTCTATACCATCTTGTTGAATTGGACATGGTTACTCTTAACCATATCAATATACCGTGGTGGTATTTTTTAAAGGGTGGTTACTAGTAAATTCTAAAGATATTGGCTTATTTGGAGGATGGAAAGATATATGGGACTATTATATCAACTCTCTGAATAATGTTGGCATTAGACTTGGTTCTTCAGATGACAAGATTGCTTGGAAATGGACTAATTCTTCTTGGTGGATTATAGCGAAGGATGCATATGAAGCAATTGTATCCTTTCAAAAACATTATGGCAAGAAATGGTGGCACATCAACTTATGGAAGTGGCATCTCACGCAAAAATTGAAATGGTTTTTTGCTTCTTCGAGAAAATAGACTTATTACTTAGCAAAATCTTTTGAAAAGAGGATGGAATGGTCCTAACATTTGTATGTTATGCAGAAAGGAAGTTGATTTGGTTGATCATTTATTCTTATCATGCACATTTAGAAAAAATGTACGGTATTTAGTTTGTGGAATTTTAAACATTAATTCTTATTGGGGAGGTTATGATAAGGATGGAAGTTTCAGGATTTAGTTTTCTAATGAAAGAAGACACAAGTTGCTACCTATATTCATAAGATGGTCTATTTGGAATATGTAGAATAAGGTTATTTTTTAAAATATGACTCCCAATCTTAATCAATTTTGCATTAAAAATATAACTTTTTATAAGGAATTTTCAAGAAATGAACAATCCAAAGCGCATGAATTGTCTTCTAGGTCGATGCTATCTTTCTCTTTTGTTGTAGAATATTTTGATGGATATTGAATGGAGGGATGATGTAGGAGTGGAATGGTTCTAATTGTTAATGAAGATAATTATTTTAACCTATGGATGGGAAGTGGAAATGGTAGCAACACAAGAGCATAATTGTTGGGATTGTAGGGAGTTCTTCTTTTTGCAGTAAAAAATGGGATTGATTTAGTTAGTATCTATGGAGACTCAAAGGTTATCATAGAATGGGATAAGAGTATATAATCTTCAGGTTATTCAGCTTCGTGATTGGTGCAATAAAGTTCAACATTTGATTGACTCTTTCAGTCAAATTTCTCTTTCTAACATTTCCAGAATTTACAACTCGAAAGCAGATCATCTGTAAAAAAAAGTGGTACAGTGTGATGAAGGATGTATGCACTTTCAAGAAATATTGGAAGGATCCATTATTCATGAAGGAGTTGAAGATGTTTTCTGACCTTTACGTCTATGGTCCCATAAGTTTTGTTTGCTACTAAACTATGTAAGGATCCTACTTTTTAATGATGATGTTGTGTTTTGAAAGCTATTTCAGCTAGTGCTTTTTGGGTTATTTAGAGTCGTGATAGCTATTATGAGTCTTTTTTTGTACCAGTTTGTTTTGTAGTTGGTTTTTTCTTGGCCTTCAAGTTTTCTTAGGTTGAAAGGATGGAGGATGATAAACTTGTAATGAATCTTTTGCTTTAATTCATATGAATAGAAAAAACATGTTTTTTTTTCTTTTGAAGAAAGGGTTCCAAATACTTTTAACGGGGAGGGATCAACACCAGGTGTGTTGGGGGTTCCTCTTGTAACTAAAATATTCTCACAAAGACTTTTTCTTTACACCTTTTTGTTCGATCACTCTCTAGCTGTTGTGCTCACTCAAAAGGACCATGAAGGGAATGAATTTCCAATTTTAATTTATGAGCACAGGACTATAGGGTGCTAAAAGAAATTACCCAGAATTGAAAATAAATCCTATGTTGTGTTTCAAGGGTGGGTGCATTGGGGTGCATAAATGGATTAAATTTTGTTTAAGGTATATGGTACAAAAAGTGGCTCTCCATATGAAAGAGACTTGTGATGATGAAATATGTTATTGAAGCCATGTCTATATATTAGGCATCTATTGCTTACATTATAGTTGGTACTATGAATAGCATCAGAAAAAAAAAAAAAATGTTTAAGTTATTATGGAGAGGTAGCGAGAACCATAGTGCCTATCCATGGATCACTTGGTAGAGACTCACTATGTATAAAGATATGGGAGGTAGGGATCTTAATTACTATCCTATATTTTCCAAAGATCTTGCAGCCAAAGGCATTTGGAGATTAATAATATGTGAAGGACTATGGGTGAAAGTTATCCATCATAAATATATTCATCCTTTAACCATTGAGCAATGGACCAGATCTAGGAATAAGGTCTAAAAATGTTCCCATCATTTGGAAATCTATGATTAAAGCTTACGACCTAAGTTAGAGACTAGTTAGTTTGGAATATTGGTAATGGCGGGAAGATACAAATTGGGAAGGATCCTTGGAAGGGTTGTTCTGATGTTTATCATCTTTTCAAGGATATGATTTTGCACTTACAAGAGAGAAGATTCTGATTTCTTTATCATATTTTGGATCATAATCACTCATCTCCTATCAATCATAAGTGGATTGCCATTGTTGATTTGGGCTTTGAAGGGGAACATGCTATAATTTGGGAGAAGTATGTCAAATATCTCTATAGAGTTAATGCTTTTCTCAGTGAGAATGAAGACTCTCTAATTTGGTCTAAGAATGAATCTAGTTGTAATTATTTACCCAACCTTGGATACAAGGTAGATCATGCTATAGAATACTCTCCTGCTCATGTCTGGGGGCACTGCACAATCTAGCAACTAGATTTCCCTTTGAGCCTAACCTGTTTTTTTTCTTGCTATGAAGGGAAAAGTCCCAGTTGGTGACATAATGATAACTTTCTTGGGCACCGAGCCTAGTAGATGTCCTTTATGTTGTGAGGCCTCAGAAATCTATTCGACGCTTATTTATTAAATGTCCTTATATCTCTACTATGTGGTAGTATGCAAGATAGTTTTTGGTGTACAATTTAGATGGAATGGTGTTGAATCATGGAAGGAGTGTACCCTTCAGATGGAATGGATTCTCCTATACTCATCTTGGTACCCTTCAGTTGAGCTCTCAAATTCATCTTTTTGTTGATGTTATTTCCCTCATACATTTTGGAAAGGGTGTCATACACTTTATTTGGTGTCTCTTTAAATGACACTTGATGGATCAAGTTATCTTTGATAGATTCAACAACATTCCTCATTTCCTTGATTAGGTCCTTCTTGTGCTTCTCCTTAGCTTCATCTTCTTCCGGTTCTACAACTTCATCTTTGATGTATTTGCCAATATCATTCTCTCTAAGAATGGACCAATCCTATACTTCCATGATCATAAGTTTTCTATGCCTTCCATCTTGTCCTCAAGCTTAGTGCTTGGGGCCACCTTCTCTAGGAGGTCACTAAAAATTGAAATTTCTCAAAATGAAAATATGGCCTTACCAGGAGATGCACTTGACTGAGGCGAGTTGGTTGGTCCACTTGGTTTCTGTAGATTCCAAATATTCACCCTTCAAAACTTGCTTGCAAGATTTCCGTTTCTATATATTTTTTGTTCTAGTTTTCTGCAGTTTTCTGGTTCAGGGCCAAACTAGGGTTTGGATTTCCCCAAAGATTCGCCCACTCAAAAAAATAGGATCTAGGTCTCAATAGATGCACTCTAGGGAAGTGCAACTTTCAATGCAAGCAAATCTTCAAAGTCTCAAATTTTGCATAAACTCTAATTTCTTGCCAGAGGGAGAGGAGAGAGAGTTTCACCTTGTGAAAGTTGTTCTATTCAGGCTAGCTATTATACCATGTTAATATTTGATATGCTTATCTAGATATAATTAGTGTTTAATCCAAATTCACAGCAGTATCATAAGCAGAATCACTGAAAGAAACACAATCACAAGATAGACACAGATTTATCTTGGGAAACCCTCAAGGGGAAGAAAACTTAGCAAAAGTCCCTCTATATAGATGTATAAGATAAAACCCCAGAATAGGTGATCCTCCTCCTTGTTGGTATGTATCTCTCTCTCTCCTATGCATTATACACAAGTGAGTGTCTATTTAAGTGAGGAACACAACTCCTCTATTTATACTCTTTCTGTCACTTGACTTTTAACCTAACAAATCGACCCCACTAAACTGACTAGGTTGACTTCACCTAGGAAGACTCAAAACAATATTATATAATATTCATTAGGGTACTATTGACCCAAATTACAATGGAGGTTATACCTCATGAATATATGATGCCCAAATACAATAGTAACATCCTGACGTAGGAATAAGACATCTCCCTTAGGGTACATCAATAAAATACATTTAGAATATTCTTCGAAGTTACAATATTTCAACACTAATTTCATATGACACAAAATTGTTTTTGCGTGGAGTTACATGGTGATATGCCATAGACTCAAGATTCCAATCAATGCTACTACTATAAGTATATAAGAATGCTTCTTCCACTATAACAATAAATAAAACATCAATGTCTGAAGCTACAACAATGGTCTCACCTTCATTCTTGTTGGCTTATTTTTTATTTGAGTTGGTTGATTTTTGCCTCTTTTGTTCTCTCTTCCATATCTGACACTCTATTTTCAAGTGTCCTGGTTTTCCACAATGGAATCAAGTTAGTCTACCTCTTCTTGATTTTTATCTACCTATTGACTTTGAATGCCCCTACCTAGTTCGATTAATTTTCCTTCCATGATGAAAGTGTTCCTATGGCTAGGTGTTAAGAGGACACTAACATAATAGGGTTGAAATAATAATGTTTAAAGTTTTGCAAGCAAATATAAACAATATTAAGAGGTAAGAAAGGATTATAGATGATTCATTGAAGGCTGATCCAAGCTTTCCTTTAGCCCTCCTATTGCTCCTCAATCCAAGAGACCTACAAAACAAGATTTAACCTTCCTCAAACTAATTTGACTATATGTAAAGCAATGATAACCAAACAACATGAAACCCTAATCTGATTAGCACTGACATATGATCATAAACATATACATGACATACATTAGACAATGATTTGTATAGGGAATAACTTTACATCTTTATTATCAGGTAGAAGAAGTACAAATTTTACCTTATCCTCAAGCTAAGCACCTCACGAAACCTTGATCTAGATCTCATGCTTCTCTTCTGCAAGGATCTCAGCCTCCAAGATCTACAACACATGAAGAATGAATCTAGGGAAAAGGTAGTGGGGATGAAAGTCCCAATTCCACCAGCATAACAATGCAAAGGTTAAGTCTCCCTTCATGGACCCCTCTCCCTCTCTTATGTACTTTTCTGAAGAGTTAGGATCGAATAAAGATCAATTATAACTGTAGGATCAGTTCCAAAACCACATAAACCACCCCTAATTCGAGAATTTCCATAATTTTATATTTTTTTGGCCATTTCAAGGGAAACTCACAGGTTTTATGAAGAAAAGTCGAAAGTTTCAAGGGAAACTCGCAGGTTTGCTTAAGAAAAATCCAGAGTAGGTAAAAAACTCTCCTTTTATGGTATTTCCATGCATTTTCATGGGTTGGTGTCTTCTAGAAAGTTTTTCCTTGTTGAGATGCCTTTCCAATGGTCTAGAAAAGTATTAAACAGAGTTACGAAACTCAAGTTATTGCTCCTCCAATCAAGGTGATTTTTCAGTGACTAACAGTGACTTTTCATGAAGTGTCATCATGCAAAGAAAACATGTGAAAGTTGTCACAGGAAGAGATGTGTCATTTTAGGATATAAAATATGCCCCCTAATGTATGAGGTTAGAGGGAAATATGATAGCCGAAATACATGTAAAAAGGAAACCATTGAGATGAGAAGTCAAAGAGACGAAGGATCCAAGATCAGAGATTCGAACAGAGGTACCTAAAAGAGAGATAAATGTTAGACAAAACTGATCTCTGGGACATACATGTCCCTATACAAATGATTGCCATAAATATACAAGTGGATCCAACATGTGTATAACTGATGTAACTATCATGGCTACACAATATGCGAAATGGTGCCATATAAAATCTAAAGTAGTCATGGCCATAAATGAACAAGGTGGATCCGTGCTCAACAATCGATCATATCCACAAGAATACAAGGTGGATCTATGTCTAAGCAAATGTCATATGAAATGTGACAAGGTCTTGCGCAACTCAGGCAATATCAAAAGAGACTGATGCTACTGTTGACCCAAGGTATTCAATCCAAACCGCCCAAAGGTACAAATCCTAACCATGTGAATAAAGGATTTGAATTCGAACATGGAGGAAATTGTTTGATTATGTGTCATTGATGAGGATCGTTAACAAACGCGAGGGAAACCACCATTAATGAAAATGGTCCCCAAGGTTCCTAGTACATTCTAAAAAGTGTGAATAAATGGTCTTGAATTCAAACACTTGAAGAATCCATCAAGTAGGAGACATTAAGGTATTCCAATACCCAATAATGAGGGAAATTTCCACTAATGACTGCAAACCCCAAGGTATTGTCATAAAATCTAAATCTCATTCCCAAAGCAAGATGTGTTGAAGTTGATAGGAATAGATCTATCGGAAGGAAGGAATTAAAGCATCCTCCATCATCCAACATGAGGTAAGTCAAAGACTGGTTATATTTGGAACTGGTACAAAGTTTTTCAACAAGGGT
The DNA here is from genome assembly GCA_001517045.1 of Pseudotsuga menziesii. NCBI lineage: Eukaryota > Viridiplantae > Streptophyta > Pinopsida > Pinales > Pinaceae > Pseudotsuga > Pseudotsuga menziesii. Next base: position 87,926 of record LPNX010807393.1, read on the forward strand.
TGCTGAAGACTGGATGTAATGAACTGATACCAGGGAATGGCCAACACAAGAGGTCAAGACAAGTGCAGAATGGACGACAAAGGTTTATCCTTGAATAATGAGCACGACACAATAGTGACTTAGGAAGCTTTTACATGAAGAGACCAATGATACAAATCTACAATGTAGGAGAAATTGAGAGATTCCCCATATAATTGGAAAAGAATCCAACTTGAGGAGTAAAACTCTGAATCAGGATAAGGTCAAAAAATAGAACCCAACTATTAATAGACTCAAAATTGGTGGTTTGTTCAAGGAGACCAGACTTGCCGCCATTATATAAAAGACATATGAATGAACTTCCCGTTCCCCCTTTCTTGTAAAGGTTTAACAAGTCCAAGAAATCAAACACGAGGCCTTATTCATTGTTGGCAATCTTGAAGAAGAGATAGAATAATGATTCATAAATTATTGATCTATGGATTTTATGATCCCAAATTAGTGAATGCTCAACGATGTTTTCATAGTTTTGAGAGTCTAAAAAATACAAAGAAGACTCTAGGGGGGAAATTTTTCATAAGGTTAGTCTCCTAAGTTCAAAAAAGTATAAAAAAATCCAGAGGAGAACCCTCTTAATCCAATAGAAATAAGGTATGCCTTTTTCATAGTTAGCCAGCAAGGTTCAAAAAAAGGGTAAACTATCGTTGTACCAATGCTCCTTCAAAAGAAAGCAGAAACACTTTAGTTTTAACGAGTGTGAAAGGAAGCAACATCACTCGGAAAGTTCCATTTATCTACAAGAATGGTACAAACAACAATAAACTCAATGCGTTGTACTAGGGTTTAACGAGCATGACAGTGGAATAAAGAACACTTAGAATCTCTTTCTTGTTTAAGTATAGAGTACAAAAAAGAGAAAACTAAGCTGGAACAGGTTCCTTTTCCATAAGTTTAGTCCTCTAGGCCTAGAAAAGAGATAAATCTATACCTGAAGACACTCTTCTGGATTTTGAAGAAAATAGAGTTTCCTTTTTCGTAAATAATCCATAGGGTCCGGAAAAGGGGTAAACTTATACCACTATGAATGATCCTTTAGTTCCTTTAACAAGTCTGAAAGAACAAGAAACTCAACTATCTAGTCAAATTTAAGGAGTCAAATTCGGGTTTAAAGATAACTCCATACCTTTCCCGTAAAGTTTTAACAAGCCTGAAAAAGTCAACTCGCGACCTCCTTACTATTTTTAATGAGCTCGAAGGAAAGAAAGAAGAATGCTCTAAATGCAAGGAGACAAGTTTCAGAGGCATGTGAAACTAGTTCCAAGTGCAAGGAACAAGCCTAAACATAGTGCAATGAACACAAGCAAGATAAGGACACTTGGGGAGTGTCTCCTCCAGGTAAAGGATGTCAAGTTGCAGTGGAAAAATGGTACAAAGCTTAGCGGCGATGAGAGTAAAGATGAGGGATTATATAACGAGCTAAAAGCATGGAAGCCAACATCAGGCTCATAATATCATGCAGGGTGTAAGAAAATATGGTTACAACTCGAAAAACAAAGCGAGGCGAGTAAACAGTTATGAATCCCACTAAGAATCCTATCTCCAAGAAATAACAGTATCAAGATCATATTCAAAAGAAAATGTCTGATAAAGGTCACTTTGGTAGAAACACTTGCAACTTTTCTATCTTCTACAAAAGGAGTAGTTAAGGAATAATCGATTGAAGAAGATTCTATAGTGCCAAGTCCCAAGGATTTATAATCAATAATATCAACCTCAAGAGGAGAGCTAAAGTTGACAGGGATGATAGAGTATGAAAAAACAAACTCAGTGTCACAAGAGTCAAAAAATTTAAAAGAAAAATCAAACTCATCATGATCATTGACTTGCTGTGTGATGGGAGAGTCCAAAGACTCAAAAATGAAAGCATAGGAGGATCGATCATCAGAAATATCAGACTCAAAAAACAAGTGAGGGTTGGATTTAATCACAACTGAGTCATCATTCATAAGAAGGTCAGATTGTATCAAGGACTCTAGGAAGACCTCATTTGAAGGAAGTAAACCATCTCAGATAGGACACATGTCTAAACATTCAAATGGATCGATGGGGTGGAGAGAAGGTTGTGAAGTCCCCATTGGGTAGAAAACCTAGTCAACTATTGGGACCAAGTCCCAATAAGGTAAGCATGAATCCAGAGGCTTTTTCTTTGTAGAAATCAAACACGAAGGGTATGAGGCCACATAATTCACTTGTGGTGGGGAAGTGTCTACTGAAACACTGGGAATCAACAAAGGAAAGAATTGCTCTATGGTCAGGTGAGGAGGAGGATAAAAAAATGACAGCTGATTAGCAGTGACAATGCTTTCGTTATGAGGGAAATACATCACCCGAAAGAGTGTAGACATCACATCTTTCATAGCATATACGTAATCACACCCAAGGAGCATATTAAAGTCCAAGGGGTCCTCAATAACCATGAAATCAACTAAGACAATATTCCCACTCAAAGTAACAAGTACTTAAGTAAGAATTCCCATAGCTTTACTAGTTCTTCTATCAAAAGCTAGAAACTAATCATCAGTTGACATAAGGCTGGGAGATCTGATGCCTCTCCAAGAACGTCTGGATAAAATAATAACAAAGGCTCCTTCATCCACAATACAACGAGCAATCATATAGTGTTTAACTTGGACCTTTATCTGGAAAGCTGCAACCGAAGGAAGGGGTGGCTCAGCTAGGTTATCCCAATTAAAGGAAGCAATTTGAGAACTTGATGGGGGTTTGTTTGAAATGAAGTCAGTGCCCCCTTGTTTATAAAGTTCTGAACTGGAAGTGAATTAAATATGACTAGCAGACACTTCACTCTCCAAAGGAAGAGTGGGATTGATCGAAGATGGAATTGATCCAACCACTTGATGAATGTCACTCTCTGAAGGAAGAGTGGGATCGACCAATGATAACATTGGTTCAATCACTTGGTAAAGATCACTCTCCGAAGGAAGATTGGGGTGAACCAAAGATTGCATTGGTTCGACCACTTAATCAACCAAAGGATCAATAGGCTATTGAGAAACTATAGGATGTTAAAAAACAGGATGTCTTGGAACCATACTCTTCGTACTTCTGCAATGGTAGGGAAATGATGAGTAAGGTGGTCTCCTTCATGAATCTTACAAGGGAACTTGGGCTTGCGTTTTGAACAATTAGTCTCTTCAACAATGTCAACATGACTTGCAGTGGATGATTGTTTTCCCCCAGCATGACTTCTGGAGGCTGGGTGGTTCTGATCAACATGCTTGCAAAGGTTGAGTGTGTGCCCCCAACATGAATTCCAAAGGCTGGGTGGTTGGATCCAACATGACTTGCAGAGGTTGGATGGATGTCCCCAACATAACTTGTAGAGGATGGGTGTTTAGGGTAAACTTGACTTGTATAGGTTGATGGAGGTCCCCCGACATGACCTGTAGAGGTTGGGTGACTGGGTCATACATGACTTGTAGAGGTTGGATGGATTCCCCCAGCATGACTTCCAGAGGTTGGGTGACTGCTCCCTTTCTTTCGTGTCTTCTTCTTATTCTTCCTTCTTTTACTCACCTTAGACTATAGGTTACTAGTATCATAACTTTCACTGCAGGAGGTAGAAGGAGGAAGAGAGGCTACTATAGGTGAAGGGGAAACATTGTTTTGATTCCCTTGATATAAGATTGTTTCTTGCGAAGCGTCAGGAGCATTCAAGACCGTCAGAGTGGAAAACAACCAAACCAGGAGCCCAAGGGTGAATCTGGGAAGATTCAATGTGGCCATCAAGGGAACACCAACATTCCCAGTAAAAGGAAACTGCACAAGAATCCCCTGGCAAGGGGGTCTCTTGGTTGGTGTCAATAGGGTTATTAGCCATAGTTTCTGACTTAACAAAAACTGAGGTCAACTAGTAACAAACAACATAAAGAGCACACAACTAGCAGAAAATCCTAAGTATCAAGACCAGTCACACAATGGTACCTTCCAAAGGAGAGTCTGGGATGATGAGGGCCCATAACTAACCAGTGAAGGGAGAAGGAAAATTACCCAGGGTCCCAATACGAGTTCTCTATTTGCAAGCAGTTGAACCACCAACCACCCTCCCAAATTATCGCATGGGGTTTACTCCTATGTCTTCCCTAGGTACAGTGGAAATAGCATTCCAGCGTCACCCATTTAGATTCCTAGAAGACAAGATACTAAGGATACCAAAATCACAATGAAAGTATGGTGGAACAATCATCAGTTCAACCGATGCACATGGGTAGGGTAGCTAAGCCTGAAATTTGAACAGTACCACGAACCACATGGGACCGGAGGAGGTACTGAGTAGGTCCCCAAACATGCAACAACTCTGGTGTATGCTCTACCGATTATAGTAGGTTTGTCTCCACAGCTCAGTATCACATGAACTTGTGCTTGACTCCTATGTTAGAGAAGATTTTCAGTGTATTTCTTTATGAAGTTGGATTTCCTGAAGAAAGGCCACTATGTTTGAGTTTAAAGTTTTGGGCAGTTAAAGATGTCCCTAACCCAAAACACTATCCTAGACTAGTGCGTGTCATCTGTAGAAAGAAATTGTTACTAATATATTTTAGATATTAAATGTTCTTTTTAAGGGTTGTTGATCACTCAAAGGGTTTAGAGGTGAAACCAATGGTGTTTCGGCTCGAATGTAGAAACAAGACGACTAAACAAAAGAGAAAACAAAATGCAAATGCAAACTTCTATTTATCTTTTCTTTTCAAAATTGAAAGATGAAGGCCACGAAAGAAAAACTTCTTTTTATATTTTTAAGAAACAAAGAGATGTGATGCATTTAAGAGTAAACCCTAATATACATGCATATAAAGCAACAAATTATTCTTTTTACTTTTCTTTATAAATGTGAAAGAAAAACAACCTACAAACTAATGCATGCAAGTAATACAAACAAAGTAAATAGAATTATGCTATATACCCCACAAATAGGACCTTGGCTGCCCTAAAGCTGGATATAACCTCACTAGGAAGGGAGACTTGCAAAGGTAAACAAGCCAACCACTTTGGTATGGAGAGACTAAGCAACACGAATGAAACAAACAAGGGTCAAGAAGGAGACACTACTTCCCAGGGGTCATACACAAACAAAGGACCCAAAACAACCCTTCAAACAACCTTAAAACACCCTAATCAAGCCTGGAAATGAGGAAGAATCACTAATTAAGGGAACTCGCGAGTTTCCTTAGGCAAGGTCACGAGTGATTCGCAGGTTCCCTTAAGGGAAGTCGTGAGTGCATCCAGAACTCACACCTGTGCAGTGAAACAACTGTGAGTGGGTGTTAGAAAGCTCAAAAATGGTAAAAAACAACCCTAAACAGGCAGGGGGGTGTCCTAACAGGCTTAAGGGTTACTCCTAAGTTGCAAGAAGGAACTGAAACCTTAAATACACTAGAATAAAGGAAAGGAAACCCCAAAATAGACAAGGCTCCCCAATGGAGTCTCCAATTCTATTATGGAGGAAAGTGTTCCTATGGATGGGGGTTAAGAAGCCACCAACATACTAAGGTTGAAAGATTAATGTATAAAGTTTTGTAAGAAAACATCAACAAGATTCAAAGGTAAGAAAGGATTGTACATGATTCACTGAAGGTTGATCCAATATTTCCTTTAGCCCTCGTCTTGATCCTCAATACAAGAGACCTACAAAACAAGTGTTAACCTTCCTCAAACCAATTTGACTATATGTAAAGCAATGATAACCAAAACAACATGAAACCCTATTCTGATGAGCATTGACATATAATCATAAATAGATACATGAAATACATTAGACAATGATTTGGAAAGGAAAGACCATTACATATTTGTTATCAAGTAGAATAAGTACAAAGTTTACCTTCTCCTCAAGCTAGGCACCTGATCATGAGACCTTGATCTAGATCTCCTGCTTCTCTTCTCCAAGGATCTCAGCCTCCAAGCTCTGCAACATAGGAAAACAGAGTCTAGGGAAAAGGTAGGGGGGATGAGAGTCCCAATTCCACCAGAATAACAATGCAAAGGTTAAGTCCCCCTTCATGGACCCCTCTCCCTCTCTTATATACTTTTCTTAAGAGTTAGGGTCGAATAAGGATCAGTTACAATTGCAGGATCAGTTCCAAAACCACCCGAACCACCCCTAATTCAAGAATTTCCATAATGTATATTTTTTTCTCCATTTCAGGGGAAACTCGCAGGTTTTATGAAGCATATTCACGAGTGTCAAGGGAAACTCACAGGTTTTCTTAAGCAAACTCGTGAGTAGGTCAAAAAATCTCATTTTTAGGGTATTTCCATGCATTTTTAGGGGTTGGTGTCTTCTGGAAAGTTTTTCCTTGTTTAGATATATTTTCAATGGTTAAGAGAAGAGGTTAACCAAAGTTATGGAACTCAACATATGGATCCTCCATTCAAGTTTGTTTTAGTGTATGACAATGAATTTTCATGAAGTGTCATCATGGAAGTGTCGACATGCGACGAAAACATGTGAAAGTTGTCATAGGTAGAGATGTGTCATTTTAGGCTATAACATGGTGAGATTCCCTAGATTCAATATTCCAATCAATTTTGCTATTATAAGTATATAAGCATGCTTCTTCTATTGTAACAATAAATAAAACATCAATGTCTAAAGCTACAACAATGGTCTCAACTTCGTTTGTTTTGGCTGATTTTTAATTTGAGCTAGTTTATTTTTGCTTCTCTTGTTCTCTCTTCCATATCTAACAATCTCTTTTCATGTGTCTTAGTTTTCCACAATGGAATCAAGTTATCCTACCTCTTCTTGATTTTGATCTGCCTCTCGACTTTGAACGCCCCTACCCAGTTTGATGATTTTTCCTTCCACGGTCAACTATGGTGAGAGATTTTGATGGATTTTCATCGCAACTCCTCATTCATTAAGTTGATTCTAACATCATCAAACATGAGGATCCTTGTAGGAGTTGAAGTGCTCATGGAAACTATCAAATTATCCTAGCTATTTGGGATGGATCACATGAGTAGGATGGCTCTAATTTCATCATCCAATACAACTTTGACAAAGGAAAGTTGATTGGTAATGGTGTTGAATTCATTTAGGTGCTCTATAACTGAAGCACCCTCCTTCATCTTGAGGTTATACAACTTAATCATTAAAAAACCTTGTTTTATGCTATGTTTTTATCATATGGATCATGTAACTTGTTCAACGGATCTTATGTTGTCTTCTCTTTAGCCACGTTGAATTAAACATTATTTGTTATATACTTCTTTATTATGGAAATGGCCTTCCTATCAAGCTTATTCCACTCTTAATTTTTCATTGATGAAGGTTTACTTGTTGCTCCCTCATTCGGAAAATATTGATCTTTTAATATCAATATGTCTTCCATATGTGCTCTCCATAGGGTAAAATTAGCTCCATTCATCTTCTCCATGATGTCACTCAAAGATGATGTCCCCATGATGCCTTAAGTGAATGTCTCCCCCCAAAAAATAGAGACCATAGAAAGGACAGAATAAAATTCAGATTAGAGCATGTATTTCAAATACAGTCACACAAACACAGAAAAGACATCAAATTGGGGAAAAAATTAGTTTTTATTTCCTTCAGTGCTCTTCTTCACATACAATATTGTAAAAATTCAATTGTATACAATGGAGAGCTTACAAGAGAGAAAAATTTAGATGTCTAGATTCTTTAATAACAATCAATGGAAAGAAGTAGCTTCATCTAGAAGCTACCAAGCATTTAATTTAGGAGTTACAAACCTAAATACCAACTGAAATTGTAGCATGAGATGGCACTGGTGGGTGAGATAACTCAATGGTTGAATTTTGATAAAATTTGGTTTGATACAAACAATTATTCCATTCTCCATGACAATGAGACACATTGATTTGATCCTACTTGTTCGTTTATGACTACTCTTTCTTTTAACACATTCTATTCCTTTCCTTTCATCTCATCCCTACATTCATATGCACTTAGCATTGCAAACTTAAGCTCCTCTTTTCCCAGTTCTCCATAATTACGGACATGGCCACGCCCAATCCCTTCCTCTTTGTTTATTACTAATATCATCAAGTCTTGTTGTAATTGTCTTTGCAAATTTCTACAATGATGTTGACATCACATGGGGTGAAGGTTGATCTAAAATACTTGACAATGGCCAACAATTAGAACTGAATCTGGATCAAACTTCAGGTATTACTTGGTCAAATTTATTTTTCATGCCATCATGCTCTGTTGTTATATAATTTTTTGTGCACTTTTTAAAATATGTATACATATTACTCCTTCCTTCCCTTTTGATGGCATGTTGTGAGTTCCAATCCAATAGCAAGTATATGTTTTCCAAGATTGATAAGCAAATCAAATTGGTACCTGGAAACCCTGGAGGTACAGTCACTACCTATTATGTATGTATTAATGATAGGGTACCCTCCCTTACCATGTTCTACTACGAATGAAATAAATATATAATTATTTATTGTCCTATACCATGCTAACATGTTATTGTTTTTCATGCAACTATCATCTCAAGGCCCCAAAGATGACAAAATAGACTTTGAATTTATAGGAAACCTCTCTCGAGATCCCTATATTATGCACACTAATGCCTTTAATTAAGGCCTTGACAATCGTGATAAACTATTCTATGTGTGGTTCTACCCAACAACAAAGTGTGGCCCATAAAACCATAATCCAATGAAATGGACATAAGTTTCCATGGTATATGGGTATGAGGATGGGGATGATGAAATATGGGCATTAATATTATTCCTATCCATAATTTTGAAAGGGTGATAGCTCAATGGAAGAAAAACTTCCTTGCAGGTAGGAGGTTGGTGATTCGCTTCCTCTATTCCCTATCTAGAAAAATCAACGAATAAAAATGACTAAATATACTACCATTTGATGACAATTAAAGATTTAAATGACTAAATATGCGACCAATTAACATAAAATTAATGAATAAATATGATACCAATTAATGACAAATTAATGACTAAATATATTACCAATTGACTGTAATAATGACTAAATATACTACCAACTAACAAACAATTACTACTATTTGATGACAATTGATGGTTAAAATGAATAAAATCAATGACTACAATTGTACGATTAAATAACTCCCGATTCTATTTTATTCAATGGCAAAGCCTTTATTTATGCAATGTATATGGTAGTTTCTATTCACATTCCATCCAACATTTTCATCTCCCTGCGTGACTATTCATATTCTCAATTTATTTATAATATTTACATTTTTTGTGGAACCATAATCACGAGGATTAGGTTTCCAACATTCCCCTCTCACTCTAAAGGGGTGTTTGCGAGTCTAGGCATGGTTCTAAATATTTCAAACTTTTCTCATCCAAGTGCTTTAGTGAAGATGTCAACAATTTGCTCATTTGTGGAATAATGTTGGAATTTGCCAATTCTTCATTTTGAGAGCCATGCATTAGTTATTCATATACTTCTTTAAAATATTCATCCATATTATGTTGTTCAACATAACTTGAATGTACCAAAGGACTAAATCATTGAATGACAATAGAAGCACTTATTGGAGGTCTAGATAACATATCTGCAACTTTGTTTTGAATTCCTTTCTTGTACTTAATAACCAAATGGAATTTTCGTACAAAACCCATCCACCTGAAATGCCTTGATTTTTGTAACTTAGTTTGTGATTGAATATTTTGTAGTGGTTGATGATCAGTATGTATGCCAAGTTTCTTTATGCATTAGGTAATGTTTCCACTTCTTCACACTTTGTACCAATGCATACAATTGTTTATCATAGGTAGCATAGTCAATCATTTCTTTAGAGAAGGTTTCAAGGTGATAGAATATTGGTTTTTTATGTTGCATTAAGTCTACCCCCATGACATAACCACCAACATTAGTCTCTATCTCATATGGTTGTTGTAGATCTGGTAGTGCAAGTACTAGAGTTGTGTTGATCTTTTCTTTTAGAGTGTTGAAGGATTTTTTTTCTTTTCCTTCCCACTGAAAGACTTTGTTCATGCTTGTCAAATCATGTAATGGACAAGCTATGAAGGATAAGTTTGCAATGAAATTCCTCCAGTTTTGGGTTGCTCCCAAAAAAATTCTTACATTGGTTACGTTATTTTGCTTTGGCCAATTCACAATGACCTCCACTTTAGAGGAATCAATTCTAAGTTCACCACCCCCTACAATGTAACTTGGATAGACTAAATATGTATTCCCAAACTCACATTTGGACATCTTTAAGTCCAATTTCTCCCTTACAACTACACCCAACACTTTTTTTACATGCTTGACATGTTCTTTCCAAGTACGACTAAGAATCAAAATAACATCTAAGTAGACTGTGACAAAATCATCCGATAAAGGGACTAAGACATCATTCATCACCCTCATAAATGTTGTGGGTGCGTTACAAATCCCAACGGGAATTACCATCCATTCATATAATCCTTGTTTAGTTTTGAAAGCACTCTTCCTAATGCCATTGTCATGAATTTGAATTTGATGATTGCCACTTCACAAGTCTAACTTAGTGAAAAAAAATTTCATTCTTGAGATGATCCAATAGATCATCAATTCAAGGAAGAGGATACATGTTCTTAATTGTAATTTTGTTTAGTGCCATGTAATCCATGCACATGCGCCATATGCCATGCTTCTTTGGCACCAAAACAATTGGTGAACCACATGGAGAGAAACTTGGACAAATGTCCCCTCTCTTAAGCAATTCCCGAACTTGCTTCTTTATGTATGCATTCTCAATTACTGAAGACCCGTACATGCCAATGTTAGGAAGAGGTGCATCTTGGTGTAAGTGAATTTCATGCTGAATTTTTCTTTTAGGAGGTAACCCTTTAGGTTCTTGAAACAAAATATCATAATTAGATACCACTTTAATCAATTATTTTTTATGTTTTGGATCACATCCCTTAAAAGATTCAGTTTGAGCAACATCGTTTGCTTTAACTATCATAAGGACAATATTCTTACTAGAATTTACTAGCCTCTTCATTTGATTTGCAGAAACCAAAGAAAGATTAGGTTTCATTCGGTGTGCACGAACAATGTATTCAATAGCATCTTTGGTGAGCTGATACTTGTTATATTCCCTGTAAAATATATCCTTCCTATCATAAATATAAGGACTACCCAACACAATACCATAGATATACAACGGGACCACATCCAGATCAACTTCATCAACAACTCCATAAGTAATAGAAAATCTAAGTCTACACTGTTTTGTAACTTGCAGTTGTGCATTATCACATACCCACCCAAGTGGATATGGATTAGGGTGTAAATTAGTTTTCAAATGAATTTTTTAAACTGTCTCTTATGAAATGATATTTGTTTGTGATCAACTATTAAAAATAGTGTCAACTTTTGTATATTTAGAGATTACCCTAAGATGAAATAGATCACTTCTCTTTCTTTCATTAAAAATAGGTTCATGCTTTGAAATTGAAATTGAAGGATTTTTACTTGAATGCTTGTAGCAACAATATTAGTTTCACCCCCAGAGTTAGATCCCAAATCATGTTGGATTGTTGCAGCAATGGTCTTCTTGTCTTCCTTATTCTGAAACTTCTCAAGCTTGAGTTCCGGGTGAAGTTTCCAACATTTGTATGCATCATGATCCTTTCTCTGGAAATGTGTGCACGTAGGTTTTTTATCCTTCTTTCTTCATTGTAGTTTTATGTTTACCTTTCCCTTTACCTTTGAAATTGGTTCGATCTAGCTTAAAAGGTTTCATGGAAAATTTTTCTTTTGTATTCTTCCCCTTGGACTCCATATGAGTCGCTTGAACACATACCTCATCAAGGTTAGTAGGATTAAACATAAGTATCATATGAAGTAAATAACTATGTAATACTCCTATGTACTTGAGAAGAGTTTCTTGAGTGGAGAGAGGTATACCAATTACCAATTTTTTTTTTCTTTCTAAACTCTTATGTGTATTCCTGCACACTTTGTCATTTACTTTGCCTCAAATTATTCCAATCCATCATAGCTTATTGCTTATACCCCAATAGATAGAACTGCTTTTTCAATGCTGAAGTAAACTCATACCAAGAGGATCTAATTTTACCTTTTGTGGAAAGATCCTCTTGAGTTCTGCTCTCCCACCATATGAGAGTGGTTCCTCCAAGTCGGAGAGAAGCCAACTGAATTTTGATGTTATCTTCAATAAACTTTTGAATCCTACAATAAACTTCTATTTGATTGATCCAATTATCCAATTTTTTAGGATTAATTTCTCCATTGTAAATAGGTAATTCAAACTTAATATCAAGCTTTAATTGAGGCATATTGAAATCAATTTTTCCATCAGATTTTTCTTCTTCTTTTCAAATGGAGAATGGAAAGAACCATCAAGAAAATATGGTGAATATGGTGGAGTTTTAAGAGGGTCCTCACCACCTTCTTCTCCTTTACTTTCAGTGTGAGATGGGCCACCTTGTCCACCCTTATTTTGGTATTCATAAGCTCTTCAACCATTGTTTGCATTCTCATTAATGCTTTAAGAAATTCTCCTTCATATGGGATTGAATAAGCCCCATCTTCTCCTTTTGGTGAATCCATTCTACCTCTTATTGAACCAATTTCTAGATCAAATTTCGCAAGTTCTCCTTCACCATGCTGAAGCCTTGATCTTGTTAACATTCACACACTCACAGTGCAATGGTTAAGCTTCTTCGATACTAAACTTGATCTGAAAATTTTCAGGATCTTTTTAGCCATAAAAATTGCATGTGAAAATTGAATAATTAACATCATAAAAGGACTTTGAAAATACAAATTTAAGTGCTTAATCAAACCACATAAGCAACTAAACAAGTATGCAAACCATAAAATTGTAGACAACAGATGATAAAGGAGTTCACCCCTCCTAGGATACATCTTCGGCCCACTTCCAATGAGAAGGTCAATCTAATTAAGTCTTCAAAATCTTACATACATAAGTTCCGGAAAACCTTCTGAGTTCTATCAGTCAAACTTAGAAACATAATGCACCAATGCGTTCCTCTTGAAATTCTTAGAAAAATGAGTATATAGTCGACCTATTTTTCTTGAGACCTCCTTTGGCATGCAATTCAAGAAAGACCTTCTATTGCACCTATACGGATGTATGGACTGTATTTATCTGTACCTTGAACCACCTCGGGCATCATGCATAAGTTGGGTTCTGAACTCTATTTTTCGTGGCTTGAAAAAGGGGGTTTAATGGTGTTTTGGGGCCCCTAAATTGTGGCCATGTGCCCCTTTTTGGGCTTGCACATCCCAACAAATTTTAAAAAATAACCCGCCGATATGCATCAATGGAATGGAACGTAGTCCATTTGTAACACGCTTGTATTGGGGAACGAAGGTCCCAAGGTCACACCCACGGGCCTCATGTTCCTCCCCTTTTAATGTGACACACACACACACACACACACACACACACACACACACACATACACACGCACGATATGGTTATTGGCTCCTGGTGCATTGATGTGGTGGCATGTTGGCATTCGTTTGTGTTGTGGCTTCTGGTTCCAATGTCCTTGGTTCCATAGTTTTTACAAAGTTGTTGAAACAATATAATATGTTGGCTCTTGGTTGATATCACATAAGCCCTCGACACTCCCCATTTTCAAAACATAAAACACGTTAACTTCAAATAGGAATTAAGTCCATATAGGGTAAGAGCCAACAAGTGGAGATCCTTGCTGGGTGGATGTGGTGGAGAATTTGGTGGAGAGGTGGCCAGGGGTTCAATCCTCCATGAATCCATATATTTTGGTAAATATACCAACGAAGTGCAAACCAATATTCCATGTGGTAGGCCCTAGTTGGTCCACATAGACTCCCACCTTGCCACTTGGCATCCTACCATTGGTCCAACTCATCTTCCTAGTCACCTTAGATCCTCCATGTGGCCAGTTGTGGGGCTTCCACGTCATCTGTCTGTTGGGTGTACATGTTGACTATACATGCAACATGGAAATTTGTGGGTGTTCAATGTTGCCCCTTTTTTTGCCATTTTTACTTGTTATGTCATAATTTCATAGCTCAGTAACTTTCACGTCCAGAGGACATTTTGCGCAAAATGAACGTCACTAGAAATCTCTCGACAAGCTCTACGTTGTTGTAAGCTTTTGTTTTCATTTTGAAGATTTTAATTCTAATCAATCTTGGAGATCCTCCTGGATCACTACTAGAATTGAAATAAAGTAGGCATGAATTATGGTAGGTGGATCTAATACCACTGTAGGACTGAATAACTCCGGATTCCATTTTATTCAATGGTAAATCCTTTATTTATATGATGTATATGGTGGTTTTTATTCACATTCCAACCAACATTTTCGTCTCCCTACGTGACTATTCATATTCTCAATTTATTTCCAATATTTACATTTGATGTGGAACCATAATCATGAGGATTATATTTCCAACAATAACGACTAAATAAACGACTAATTAGAAACCAAATATACTACCAATTAATGAATTTAGAGCAAACAATAAATGACTTAAAATATTTTAGCCATTAATTTAGTGGTTAGTTATATGACTGCAAATATAACACCACTAGTCATTTAACCAATATTAGTCATTTATATGTTGAACTTAATAGTTTTTTTAGTTGTAAAATTGTCTTTTTCTACTACTCTTTTTTAGCTTAAATGGTTGTTCCCAAAGGAGTATAGGGATACAAATGTGTAACACAAAATGATGTTGATCAATGCATAATAGAAAGCCTACATATGGATGACATAGATTAGGTTGAGATGTGGATGACAAAGATTGATCTACCAAATGTTAATTTATTATAAATGGCATAGGAAAAAAATAGTGTGTAGAAAAAATATTTCCAGTGTAATTAAAATTAATAAATTTATGCTATTGTAATTAAAATAAATAAAAAATATATAATATTAACTCCTTGCAATGTTGGTAATGTTTCTCGCTAGAGGTAGTAAGTGCTGGATGGACAGGATGACATGGAGATGTAGATGAGCAATGCATATTAATGAAAATCAAGTGTTTAATGTTTTTTGTGTCCTCGAAATTGTAGGGAAACTAGCACTAGTTTTTAGGGTAGAGTTTAAAATCTTGTAAAATTATTTATTCTTCATTTGATCCCAAGATACTAGGTTTAGAGTCTTGACTATTGATTTTGGAAAGTTTGAGAAAGGTTTATAACCCTGGACTGTTGGACTTAGAATTTGTATTATCAATATAGTGTATATGGTAATGTCTCAATGCTCGACTTGAAGATTGGTCCATCATTCATGATGGGTATTACTAGCTTAAATCTAACTCAATCTCTAAATATAACCCTGGAGTTCTCGTCTCTTCTTGGGTCCACTTCACAAAATTTGATTATTATGAGCATGGATTCAAGTGTCATGATGACTCCTTAGTTACAGTTTGTTCAATATAATGATATTATTGTTCCCACTAATGAGTGGTCTACAAATACCATACCTTGTGCTAATAGTTCTTAACAATTATTGGGTCTTGTAAGCAGAGAATGTTACAAATAGCTCAACGATATGTGAGCATTGGCAATTTTTTTTATAAGAATCGAGGAAGCCAAACATTTATAGCAAGCAATCTGGTCAAGGAATACTTGGTAACATATCATATATATCATCACAAGAATAAACATCTTGAGGAGGGAAAGGGGTTTCTCTACCAATGAAATTTGAATAGAATCATGGAACCATGTACCAAATTTTTATGGGGTTGCAAAATATAAGATGCATGCAAATAATAAAGTTTGTTGCAAACTTTGGTTGTAAGAAGATGGAAGTTTGCCATGAGTGGCCAAGGTTTCCATGCATGCATCCCACCAATTAGCAAGTAATATTCCAAAGAGGCCCTGCTCTTTGTCAATTCAAAAAAAATTGCATGGGTGTAGGATGTAGTAATGCAACATCCAATGCGATCCTATCCTACAAGGCATGTAAAATCCAGGATTTCAAATATAGGGAATCAACCCTTAGAACATATTGTGAGCATTGTTATGCTAGGGAAAAACTATCTTTATTTGATGTTGCATGAATCTCACGGAGTGAGCTAGCTCGGGAGCAGACCTCCCTCCATCGGACGGAGGAGGAGCAAAGTCAACGCTAACTTTGCTCCTCCTCCGTCCGATGAGGGAGGTTTGCTCCCGAGCTAGCTTACTCCGAATCTCACTACAACTTTTGTAATTGTAGAGTAGACAACACAATTATCGCCTGCCACGCGCTTGGATTGCTTTGAAGTGACCGCCTTTACTGGCAAATACCTCATGCTTCTCATCTCTTTATTCCATTTGGTCAATGTATAATAAATGTGTATAAAGTGACTTTGCAATAAATTAGATAAAACGTGTTGTATAATCAATGTGTATAAAGTGACTTTGCAGTAAACTAGATAAAACGTGTTTTATTAAACTAAAGGTTGTTTTCAAACTTTCGCTGCAACAAAAGTCCTTAAGCCCTCTATTGTACCAACTCCATAACATTTGATAGCTATACACCGAAGTTTTCATTTATATAATTTTAAAATATATCATCTCTAATCAAAACTTAACTTTATTTAATACATGTAAAATGCTAAAAGACAGAATGCAATAGTATCAATTTGTAAAAGACATCATCTCTAAGCAAAAATTTACTAACATATGCATGTAATTCATATTTATGACATCATCATCATCATTACTGATCTTTATATGTATGCAATTTATATTTATGTTATAAATAATTTAATAACATATAACTGCTAAGAAAAATCAGCATGGTATCGTAGCAGTGTTGAAAGAAGGCATTTCAATAGCCACTAGGGCTTCTAGTTTCAAAGTATTCTCTCCATAGGTTTGAATTGAAAATAGTTTTTTGGAGATACTCTCAGTAATGGCACACTTATATATGGAAGAAATTTTCAGTTTGATGAAAATTTTCAATTTTGACCTAATTTCAGTTAGGGGTCAAGGATTAGGGTTTCCACTTTCAAGATTTTCTATCCACAAATTAGGTTCAATGTTAGCATATTTGAACTCTCCCTAGGAGTGCGCATCTATCTTGCATGGAAATAGATCTCAGATCTGAAAGATTTTAGTTTTAACCTATTTACTACTGGAGCTGAGAATCTAGGGCTTCTAGTGTTTAGTTGTTCTATCCATAGAACTTACTGAAAAGGAGTGTTTTCCAACTCTCCCTAAGAGGGAACACCTATCTATGGATTCAAGTCTAACTTTTGGAAAACTTCAATTTTGACCTACCCTCTGTTAGGGTTTGTAGGTAAAATCTTTGTGTTGACAAAATGACAACCAACCTAAGGGTTGAGGATAGATTGGATGGAGCAGAAAAATTTAGATCATGGAAGCATAAAAGTCTTCTCATCCTATAGGAGAATTATCTCTTAAATTTGTTAGTTTTTATTTAGATATGATTAGATTATCTAGGATCTTTAAAAGAATAAAAAGTACAACATGATGCATAAGATATAAAAGATGCACGAGACACAAATATTTTCACCAGGGAAACCATAAAGGAGAAAGCCTCGCAAGCTTCCTCATAATAGTAATATTATTAAAAGCAGTAATAAGAAGTATTCAATAGTTATCTATCTCTCCTCCTTTCTCTCTCTCTCTCTCTCTCTCTCTCTCTCTCTCTCTCTCTCATGCGAACTTGAGAGTGTGAGGTGTGTATAGATGAGGGAGAGTGCCTCCCTATTTACACCCTTTCAAGTCATTGGCCAAACATAAAACTGGGGCGCACATGTCCTCCCTAACAGGGTTGAATTCTCCCAGAGAGACTCCAAATACACATTACATGATGTTACACTGGGGACTTCTCCCCAAACTTACAACAAAGGTTGTACCTCAAGGTCTAGACACAATTAAGACATCCTGTAAGGGGGTAGACACATCCCTAATGGGGGTACAAAAACATACAATGATAATTTAAATCAGACTATCTTCTGAAGTTACAAATACATCAAAAATCCCTCTTAACTAGGAAGGTATTCTCTCTCTTCACAATCATCAACACATTTGGTCAAGTCTTCGTCACAAATTCATCATCACAGATTCATAGAGCCATCATCATAGTTGTTGCCATCATCTTCTTATTATTGATCATTAATTGGTACTATCTGTCATCCGAATTTTTTATAGAGCTAACCCTCTCTCGGTTGGGTGTAGGCCTAGTTCTCATCCAGGTCTTCATCACATCACGAGCAAGCCATCTCGTAGGAACGGTTTAGGACCTTCTTTACGTTGCCATGACAATAACCTGCGTCTCCTATCTTCATCTCATCGTATCCAAATCATCTCTTTTGTCCTGCATAAAACAAAAAAAAGAACAAAGCTTTGGATGTAGACCACCTATTTTCTTTCATCATAGTAGTAAGCCATAATAATTTTCACATCGTTAAGGCAACCTACAACTTCTACTATGCAAGAATCGCCTAGGCACACACTCAGTGCATTACGTCTCTGCAAAGTAAACCTGCGTTTTATCAGTAGAACCACCTAGATGCACCTCTTTTGTTTCAAGACCTTATCATGTCAACATGGGAACACACATATATAGATATATATGTAAGGATGGATTATGACCCAAGCCTGCTACATCAGGACCTTTTACGTTCTCTAGTCAACCTCAAGGACTTATTACATCTAAACAACTTGCATATAGAATCTTTTTTGTTCAGACAACCTTTGGGGCGTATTACATCCGAGTAACATAAGTACCACGCTAGGTCTCATTTTTACACTCAGACAACCCACAAAACTTATTACATTTGAGTAACCTATGTACCATGTTAGGTCTCATTTTACACTCGAATAACTTGTCACGGGACGGATTACGTCTAAGGATAACCTGCAAGCTTCGTTGGGATTGTTTACATCCGAGGACAACCTACATGACTGATTACATTCAAGCATCCTTCTTCACCAATATTTTTCTCGCTCTGACAACCTATCTCATTTCCCATGCAATATATCATCCAATAGCTATTTCTAGCATAGAACACATCAGTACTGATTACATCCATGGATAACCTACGAGATTTGCCAATAATTATTCAAGGATAACCTACATGAATGATTACGTCTGAGAAACCTACGATCTTTTCTAGGATGTTACGCTCAGACAACCTATCTCTATAGCTATGCTAGAACACATCACGCCCTCTTTCGACGGATCTCGATCTAGATCACACCAATTATTTCTCTGAAGTACTCAAAATTAACTCTTGTTAGAGGCTTGGTCAACACATCAACTATCTACTCCTCTATTGCCATGTATTGGAGCTTCACTTCTCCTCTCTGTACCATATCCCTGATATAGTGGAACTTGTTCTCGATGTGCTTCGACTTGTCATGGAGCACTAGGCTTTTTGATAGCTTCACACAAATTTGATTGTCACAGAAGATACAAGTCACATCCAACTGGAGATCAAATAAGTTAGATAGTAGTTTTCACAGCTACACTTCCTCGTAACTAGCTAAGCAAGCGACAACATATTCTACCTCCATTGTACTCAACGCCACATGTGATTGCTTCCTTCTGAACTAGGAGATCACATTAGATTCCAAACTGAAGCAACAACCTGAGGTGCTCTTCCTTTCAGTGGCGCTACCTTCCCATCCTGAATCGACATAACCGTGTAGGTTAATCTTATGATTAGCATCATATTTGAGCCCATAATCCAATGTACCTTTTAGGTACCTCAGAACATGATTTGCATCAATCGGGTGAACATGTCTCAGATCCATCAGGAACTGGCTCAGTGTTTTCACCATAAAACATATGTTTGGTCTCGTATTCATCAGATGCATCAATGAGCCAATCATCTGATAATACATCATGGCATCAACTGACTCAGATGAATCATCACTCGGAAGCTTCAACTTAGATGCCATAAATGTGGCTATCACCTTACAGTCCAACATTTTGAATCTCTTCAGGATCTCCATTGCATACTTCCCTTGCCCAAGGAATATTCCATCTGCACTCTGCCACACCTCCATGCCTAAGAAGTAGTGCATCATACCTAGGTATTTCATATTGAACTCTATAGCAAGTCTCCTCCTTGCAACTGTAATGAGTTCCTCTTCTCCTGTCAGAAACAAGTTATCAACATATAGCAGGTGTATCACATGTATTCCATATTCCACCTTGAAGTAGAGGTTGGAATATTCTTTACTCTTGGTAAATCCCAAGCTCATCAGGAATATTTCCATCATGTCGTACCATGTCCTTAGTGTTTGTTTCAATCCATACAAATCCTTCTTCAATTTGCACACATGGGTATTCCTTTCATGTGTCTTGAATCCGGCAGTGGTTGTTCCACGTACACTTCCTCCTCAACTACACCATTCAAGAAGTCTATCTTGACATACATCTGGTGTATTTTCCATTTCATAACTGCTGCCAAAGCAAGTATGGTCCTAATGGAAGTGTACCTCGCCATGGGTGCAAATGTCTCTTCGTAGTCTATGCCTTTTTTTTGTGAGAAGCCTCATGCTATGAACCTTGCCTTGTATTTCTTGATGTTTCCATCTATAGCATGCTTGATCTTGTAGGTCCACTTTGAAGTGATGAGAGACTTCTTCTCTGGTATCAGAACTATCTCCCAGACATCATTCTTCAAGATCAACTGATATTCCTTGATCATAACATCCTTCCATTCTTTCTCTTCTGCATCCTCTTCATAGGTGGAAGGTTCTTTGTCAATGATGTCACATAGTAGGGACACATAACTATTGTAGGTATTTTCCCTCTTTCTTTCTCTATGTATTCCCTATGGAGCGCCTGGCCTTTCAGCCTCTCGTATGAGCTCCCATGCTCATGTTGGTTTCCTATTGTGGGAGTCCTTCTCAAGGAATGTCTCTACCGACTCTTGTGGTTCTACCATGTCGTGATCTTCAAGGTATTTTGGAATTGCTTCTCCAATTTCCATTTCTCGGACTCTCGTCTCTTCAGGTTCCTCAAATTCCTGGATAGGAGTCCTCCTAGATATGCAGTATGCCCAGTCTTAATCAAAGGTTACATCTCTAGTGATGTCGATCTTCTTGAATCCTGGGAAGTATATTCTGTAGCCTTTTAATGTATCAATGTATCCCACAAATATACCCTCCTCCTAGAAGGATCAAGCTTGGTCCTTTTCTCCTTTGGGATATGTATGTACACCAGGAAACCAAATATTCTTAGGTGGATGACTTCTAGTTTCTCTCCTAAGAAAACCTCTTTAGGAGTCTTGTTGTCAAGTACTCGATGAGGAGTACGGTTTTGTACATACATAGTTGTTCTTGCTGCCTTCGCCCAAAGGTGCATAGGAATATCCTGGTCATGCAGAATTGCCCTTGTTGCTTCCATGATGGTTTTATTCTTTCGTTCTACAACCCCATTATGCTGAGGATTGTATGGAGTGCTCAAATCCCTCTTAATTCCAGACTCTCTGCAGAGTTTCTTGAATTCTTCTGAAGTGAACACTTCACCTTTATATAACCATAGAGTCTTGATATTCCTATCAGTCTGGTTCTCTACCAAGGCTTTATATTCCTTGAACTTACTGAAAACTTCACTTTTCCGTTTCAAGAAATATATCCAAGTCTTACGTGAGAAATCATCTATAAAGGAAACATAGTACACATACTCGCTTAACGAGCTAGAAGAAATGGGTCCACATACATCCAAGTGTACTATCTCCAGTATTCCTTTATCCTTTCTCTCACTACTGGGAAATGTCTTCTTCGCATTCTTTCCTTGTGCACATCCTTTGCAAATTCCTTCATGATTTTACTGGATCTCTGGAAATCTCGAGACTACTTTTCTTGCCATTGGTAGTGCTCTGTAGTGCACATATTCAAGCCTTATGTTCCACAGTTCGCTTGGTTCAATTGACTTATGAACCAATGCTTGTTTGGGATGCCCCTTAAGCTTGTACAAGTATTTGTCTTCTTCTCCAATCACTGTTGCATCCTCAATTGTCTTTCCGTTGGGCCACATTAGAACTTGGCCATCGACAAAAAGCAACCCTAATTCCCTTTGCATCTAGTGTAGAGATGGAGAGAAGATTCTTCTTCAATCCTGGAACATATAGCACATCCTGCATCTTTAAATATTTCTCAGAGTTAAGTTTGTATGAATGTTCTCCACTCTCGTTTATGGGGTATTGGTAATCATCCCCAAGTTTCACATTGTGAGGTGACTTATGTTCATACATATTTATGAATGATTCTAATCACTGCTCTTCATGTGAGAGAGTGCCCGTAAGTGCTGCAGTTAGCACATAATCTTTATTCGAACCATTCTTCTCCCATCTGAATCTTTTGTTTGTTGGTTCATCATCTTTGAAAATATGAGCATGGTGTCTGTCACATGCCCCAATTTTGCAAAAAACAATTTTTATATTATTTAATTTTATTTGAGGACAATATGTTAAATTTTATGCTAAGTTGTAATTGATGACTCAATAGAGTCAAGGATATTTAATGTAATTCTGAATAATTTAATTATAAATAAATAAAGGAGGAGACAACAGCTTAGGAGAGCTGTTAAAAAAGTGTTTACTGGTCAAATGGGTGGAGGAGACCAGGTGGAGAGCAAACTGACATGTGGCAGCATCCTCAAACCACTTCCAACTGTTGCAGGTGGCAACCTCCCTACAATTGGGGTCATGATTCCCCAAGAAAGTGGAATCAGAGCAGGTGGCTCAATTAATGACAACTGACCCAAAATACCTAGGCAATATTTATAAAAATTCCCATTGAAGAGAGCCGAGGCTGCTCATTCTAGAGAAGTGATCATTCAGGTGAATGAATGTACTTCAGAGAAATTCAATGGAAGGGAATTGTGGAAAGAGTTTGAGGGGATATCTGTTGAGTGATCTAGTGCAGCTTTTAAGCTGAAAGATCTTACTACTGAGAGCAGGGTGTTTTACTGAGTTATTGAACTAGTCTATTGTTTGCATACTCCACCAGTTCTCCGCCAAGAAGACCAAGAACAGGCTCGAGGGTCCTGAGGAAGGGTTGTTTGAGCACTCTCCAGGAGATTGGTAGGGAGGAACGGCCTCCTAACGCTATTGTCATCTATCCTAAACAGGTTCTACATTATTTTGTTTTACTATATTAGATAAATCAATCTGAGTTGGACTGATATGTGAATGTTACAGAGTTAGTTTGTAGAATGATAGAATCTAGTAGTCTTTTAAAATGATTGAAGAAATGAACTTGATTAGAAAAGTGATATGTTAGAATAGAAATAATTTCCAATCTGTGTTTTTCCACACCTGGAAATCCAGGTAGTACTCTAGCACAGGTAGAATGTTTAAGAAGATAAGAGAATGTTTGAGTAGATAAGATTGTGTATATACAGATAGTAGAGTAATTTTGTTCATGTTAAAATATTATGGAGGTTAAACAGTGTTATGATATGTTTATAGTTCTTTGTTTTCACTTAGTAACTGAATGAAATGCAGTAGAAAATCACATTAGAGTTACATGGATTACTTACAGTTAAGTAAATAAACAAGCTACTAATCATATAGTTTATTTTCTAACAATATCAACTAAATCTAGAACTAGTATTTACTATAAACCAAATAGGGTTAAATTTCAAAGTACTTAGATTATAAAGAGTAAACCGAGTTATAGAATTTATGCTATATCATTCAAAAAATCTGAGTAAATTCTACTAGACATTTTATTAAATAAAAGCAATGAAAATAAAATTAATAACTAGTATAAAACTAAATAATACCTATGTAGAAACTATTTATAATTATTAGACAGGCTTATACCTGTAAATATAAAACTTCAGGGTTGAAACCCTAACTAATTTATTTAACTATTATAAATAAAGAGATAATTTGAAGATAGTCATTTACACAGAAGTTAATTGATAAGTCGAAGAAAGATGTGTCACAAACCGACTCCAAAAACGTTTTTGAGCCTCACTCCGAAAACAAGTATTTATTGCATACCTACCTCCCATAAAAAATTTCAAGGCTTCATACGTCTCCTGATGATGATCCCAGAGAAGGGGTCGAAACGTCGAATTTCAAATTCTTGCAACACAACTTTCTTCGACTTATCAAAGAGATAATTGTTTTATTTATTACATAACTCTGAATCCTTACTAATTAACAGAGCAGTAAACAAATAAGAACTTAAAAGTAAACAATAAATAGAAATCAACTAAGAACATACAGTATTGTATAACTCTTTTATTTAAAAGAAAAGAAAATACTTAAACAGGATAAACAATATCAAAACTATTGTAACAACAAGTAAACAGAAACCAATACATTTGATTTTAAGAATATATTTATCTAAGGGTTATTTTACAGTAACCCTAGGATTTAAGCCTAACTGAAAAGCTTAAACATATAAAAATTTACCTTATGACTGAACTTATAGTGTTATTTTATCTTTATTTATTTACAAGAAAAATATTAAAACAATAATTACCATTGTTAACAGCTGAGGAAGGGAAGACTCAATTTACACAGAGTCATAATATTTACAAGTTTATAAAACCTTCTCATAATCGAGACAGAGCTCGAAATTAAAAAGGAAACCTTTTAAACCAAGTATATTACTCTGTCAGGCCGAAAGGCTTAAGACTTGACAAATTTACTTCACCCAGCATCGTGGCGAGGGTTTGAAAGACAAAATTAACTTTTAATTTATAAAAACTTCATTACTGTAATAACATCTATAAATAATGTATATTTATCAATATTCGACAAATAGAGAACCATTAAAACCATGAACACGGGAGAACCCCCACATTTTAAGAACAGAGTATATCATTACTTAGTCATAGGGCTATAAAACCTGTCAATAAGTCGAGAGTAGTGAATACAAGTCATGACATCATGGCCGCAGTAACCCTACTACAAGCAAGGGCTTAATGACCAAAAACACTTAATAACAACTGAGCTAAACATTTAAAAACACCGAAGGAACCGAGGCCGTATTACTTCTCCAACCGAAACCCTTTTCCCCTAATCTGTCCAAGCAGGGAGGAGCCACATTGTAACCGAGGCTTACCCGTAGGTTTTGTTGGCAATCCAAACATGGGTGGATTCTTTCCAAGCATGTATCGAACTGCAACCCTGCAAGCAAAACCTAAAAGATTTTAGTTAAGAGCTGTTATTTTCTAATATAAAAAGAAACTGTAACTAGAATTTATAACATTTGTAAGTCAAATTCCTTACCTGGAAGTGAAGTAATATGGAGCCACGGAGGAACAAACCAGCACAACAAACCAACACGACGAACAACCCAAACCCTCGTACTTATAAGTGACAGGGGTGATGAGGCTCACAATACATTCTACACCACGAGCAGGAGTAAGCTTTGGCAATGGCCACAAAAGGAAACAATACTAAAAACTATTGACAAAGACCAACTACACGCACAACAAAGTATCGCAGGTAGAATGAAAACCAAGTGCAAACTGTGAGTCTTGAAAACCACACTCTATAATGGCAACACTCCTCTATACACAAACAATGGAGCTGGAGACGAGCACCAGCGAGCCCTCATGGCCATAGTGGACCCAATAGTGCAAAGACGAAAACCCACGATGAAAAATAAGAAGTAGGGTTGCGTAGTGAACTTATAAGTTATGCAATGCACGGTGGTGGATGTTCCACATGCCCACAAATTTATTCAGTCCACAGTGGGTCGAGTTGTATAGTCTCCACTGCATTATCGGGAATCAAATTATTGTTAATAATGTAGTCAATGATCACAATGGTAATATAATATACAAAGTCAAAACATAATGTATCAATGATAAACATTAAGTCAAACTATATTGTATAGTGAGTTTTTTTTTATGATATCGTTAACCCTTGTTATATATAAACAATGAAATATTTCGATGGTAAAATAACCACTATGGAAAGATCCATAGTAGGGTATATGCCCTTGCTCTTAAGACAATAGTCTAATAATACTCATTTATTCAAACATTATATATATCAAGACCATGATGTTAGAACTAGTTTTTATGTAAAGACTAATAGTAAGAATCTAATTTATAAATCAACATTGAGTATATAAAAAGTATTTACACTCTAGAAGAGATTCTTACTTTTGTATGAAGTCTATAGTACTGAAAGTAAGATAAACTTCATGGAAGTTGTAATCGTTTGGTCTCCATAAGTAACCAAAGCTCCAAATGATTCAAATCAAGACTAGCTTAGTCTTGATAGTAAAAGATAGTAAAACTATCTAAGAAAACATATAGCATCACTATTATTTATAAATAAATAATATGATAATGTAATTTATTCACATTACTTATGTCATGAAGAAATTTGGAAGTTAGAATCACAACTTGACGACATTTAGGCAAATGATCATTTATAAATACAATGAAGTAATAAGCTGATGAGCTTCCTCTACTGAAGCTTAATTAAAGGTAAAGCTAAGAATTATGTGTAAGATTGTTTTCTTGCAAGGCCTTGGGTCTATTTCCATACTTATAAGCAGTGTTGAAAATTTTATAGTTAGCAACAGCAATAAGCTCCTGTTTAAGTAAGAGTGTTGAGATACTAAATCGTGAGCTCTATAAAGAAATGAAAATTAACGTTACGTATAGATGGAAAGAGGATTTATCTAAAATAGCAGTCATTCTAATAAAAGACAATTAGTAGGGCAAAGTATTGATCTTTATGACACGAATTTTAAAGTATTGTCACAGTTGCAAAACAAGTAAAAGAAGCGTTACTTTATCTTGTAGTATTCTTGAATTCTATTAAGCAAACTTCTACTCTAGCAGTATATTTTTATGATAAAAGAAGTATATCTGGATTAATGCCTTAATAAACTCTTACTGGCTCAAAATTTACCTGTCAAGCCTGTAAGATCCAGAAATCCAGATAAGTTAGGAATCGCTAAGTAAGCCCCAGTTAGAAAGTAACTTCTCACCTACTTGACAAAATTAAACTATTAGTGTAGCTAGAAACAACTGAATGCAGATTATTTACATCACATATCGATATTAAAATAGTATTAATTTATATGTGTTTAAGTTAATCATTAGTTTGTTAACTGTTTCATTTATCTGTTAACCTCTAGCAGTTAACAAACTACGACTATAAACAATTTATGTTAAATCAAAAAAATTTAATTTTTGTGAAAATTTGGGGTTATGACAGTGTCTCTTTTTCTTGATTGGACAATCTCTTGCAAAATTTCCCTTTTCATCACAAGTGTAGCATCGAACATTTGAAGTATCTCTTTTGTTCTTCTTCAGTTTCGTGTCCTTATTCTTCTTGTCATAAAAGTTCTCCTTCTTCTCCTTCTTCTTGAAGTTATTCATGGTGTGAACTGTGAGAGCTTGATCTTCAGGTTTCTCCCATCTTCTCTTCTTTTGTCACGAGTCAAGCTTCTTCTTGTGCACATTATTCTCAGATTCTACTGGAAGAGACCAACCTCCTTCTTGCACAAATCCCTTGAAAGAATGAGTCCCATGATTTAGGGAGACCATTCAAGGTAGTCATTTCAATTTTTCGTTCTTTGAAATTATCTTCAACCGATTCAAGTTGTTCTTTTATTTGAGAAACCCTTGTGAAGTAAGACTGTATAGTCCTCTTTTCTTGATGATCTGTGGAGAGAACACCTTGAATTAGGAATCCCTAGTTTTTGCAGTTGCATACTGCCTTCTGTCAAAGAGGCTCTGATACCATGTTAGTTTTTATTTAGTCCTGATTAAATTAGTTAGGATCTTTATTTGAAAGAATAACAAGTACATCAAGATGCATAAGATATAAAAGATACACGAGACACAAATATTTTCACCGGGGAAACCATAAAGGAGAAAACCTCGCAAACTTCCTCAGAATAGTAAGATGATCAAAAGTAGTAGTAAGAAGTACTCAACGGCTATCTATCTCTTCTTCTTTGTCTCTCTCTCTCTCTCTCTCTCTCTCTCTCTCTCTCTCTCTCTCTCTCATGTGAACTTGAGAGTGTAATGTGTGTATAAATGAGGGAGAGTGCCTCCCTATTTATACCCTTTCAAGTCACTAACCAAACATAATATTGGGGCCCACATGTCTTCCCTAACAGGGCTGAATTCTCCTAGAGAGACTCCAAATACACATTACATGATGTTACACTGGGGACTATTGACCCGACTTACAATGAAGGTTGTAACTCAAGGTCTAGACACAATTAATACATCCCGCAACGGGGTAAATGCATCCCTAATGGGGGTACAACAACATACAATGATAATATACATCAGATTATCTTACGAAGTTAAATATACATCAACAAAATTATGTCAAAGAATTTATCTCGAAACCAAATAAAGAGAAGGCCAAGCCCAAGTACAAGAGGAATGTGATCAAAGCAAAAATCATTCTATTTGATTAAATCAAGGACCATTTGATTCCTCTTGTGTCAGAATTGAATACTCCTAAGTAAATGTTTGAAGCCTTGACAAGATTATGTGAAAAAAAGACTACTATCAAAAGTTATTGATGAGACATCAGTTAAGGAATGTGATGATTGACAATTTAGAATTAGTGTCCTCCTACTTTATAAGGGTTTCTCAGATCAAGGATCATCTAGCAACTATTGGATATCCTTTAGTAGAAAAAGAGCTTGCATTGACAACATTAAATGGTTTTCCATCTTCTTTGGATGTGTTTGTGCAAGGTATTTGTGCAAGGAAGAAGCTACCCAATTTTGATAGGCTATGGACAGATTGTACTCAAGAAAAAGCAAGGTTGATATCCAAAATGAAAAAGACAAATGATGAAGACAATCAAGCACTTGCAGCTTGGGAAAAGAAAGGAAAAGGAAAAAAAGTTTACTGAAAATATGACAAAAGGTCAATATCAGAAAACAAGAAGGATATGTTCAAGATCAGATGTTATAATTGCATCTAGTTGGGACACTATACAAGAGATTGCACTCAAGAGAACAAAAAGAGAAAATATCACGCAAATGCAATAGAAATTGATGAGTCTACATTACATAAGAATACTAAGGAGACGTTAGATGAAGAATTTGTCCTTTAAAGGGAGTAGTGTTTGGTTAGTAGATAGTTGTGATTCTAAGAACATGAAATATTATAGAAGTTCTTCATAAATAACTTGGAAACAATTCCAAGCATAAAGTTAAAGAGTAGGAGAATCCTCCTACTAGCTAGATTCATATGGAGTAGATAATATACTCTTAGCTAGAATACCAAAGAATTTTTCCAATTATAAAAGCAGATCAGAGACATTTATGGGTCAAGCGCTTCCAATAGACATGATGACCAAGGATGAAGACTTTAGTGAGTCCCAAAATTGAAAAAGAATAAGATCAAGGCCTTTAGAATTAGGCGATGGAGCATAATACACTTCCATAAAATCGAGTGATCTCTGCAAGGAGACAGGGAGCCTACAAAACACATGAAAGATAAGTATTCACTGTAATTTGATTTATTTCTTAAATGTATGAGTATTTTGAAGGATATTGTTCATAACAACTATATGTATATCTATGATACATTTTTGTTTTATATATGACTGATATTGATGAGCAATAGGTTCATGTAGTGTACATTATGTATACGTTAAAGTAAGTAGCCTATAGTGTTACACAACATTCCATGAGCCCTTGATGGAGTTAGTCTAGTATGAAATGTTTTTTCAAACATACTGAGAGCAATGAATTCTCTTGATAGTGTGTTCTGGTGAAGATGGAAGTAACCCATATAGTTATCATGTGTGTTTGGGATGTGGATGGGTGCTTTGTTGAAGCATTGGCTAAGATGAAATGGTTTCATGGCTATGTGCATAAGAAATTGTCATTGCATTGACTTGATTGATTAGTATGCAATGCTGCTAACTATTTGACTAAATTTGACTTGTAGGAAAGATCATATTCTAAGGCCTATAAGAGAAGGATGATGAGACTTGTTTTAAAATAACAAGTAATGGATGTTAAGTCAACCAGGTTACAAATCAGATATCAGGATGGATTTTGTGATAGAGAGAGAAACTACAATAGATGTGATGTCTATTCAATAGTCACCAACAATTATATGTGGATCCATGACCCATTGGTCTAGAGGATCTCATATGGAGATTGATGATTGGGATATGGAGGCTCCAACAAGTGTTGATATCTCTTTATTATAGATGTTCATCCTTATAATGATTGTGAGGACTTTGAAACACAGTACCATAGCAAGTATGGAGTGGTATCCAGTGACCTTGAGAGAAAGAGGCTAGTATCAGTGGACCCAATTATAGGGAGATGAAATGGATGCATGCAAGTCACTCTAGTGCAAGACATCCATATGTGGAGAATGCAATATTTATGGATGCAAAGGGAGCATGGTGCACAGATACAAATGGAGCAGATCACAAAATTCGAGAATCTTGGCATGATTAGAAGTGTGGCAGAGATCAGATGAGATTTTCCTCAGTCAATGAAGATTCACAGTAGAGATTCGGAATGATATACTGTAAGTCCATGCCCACAGATACGACGATGAATCTGAAGCTATTCTACTCCATATTTGGAGGACCACACAAACAATTGAGTGGATACTAGATGTACTTGATTAGCGCCAGGTGAGATATATGTTTTACAATCAGTACATGGTAGAGTTTAATACATGAAAGTATCTATTGAGATACCTACATGGTACGATTGGATATGGACTCAGATATGTCTTAGACAGAGGAATAAAGATGCAGGGATATTTGTAATCTGATTAGTGCAGTGGACAGAAAACATCAGGGATGTTGCTCTAGGCATAACATATTGCAACCAATATTAAAAGATGAAAAGCAGTAAGGATTAAGAAGATTCCAAATCAGTTATATCCAGGACATAGTTCAGAAAGGGAAAGTGCAACTACAGTTCATATCCATAGATGATCGTATTGTTGATATACTTACTAAGCCTATGTCCATAGTAAATTTGAGTACTTTTGGGACAAGCTTGGTATAGTACATAATGATTCCTCTAATTAAGAGGGAGTATTGATGTTTCTCCATAGGAAACAACATATAGATAAAATCCCCACCAGTTAGTCATGTGGGACATGACTCAGGAGTTTTCCCCACCGGTAAGCCAGGCAATGGTACATGGATCAGACACTGGTTAGCCATACGGTAGTATATGGATTAGGTTAAATATACAATGGTATATGGATCATATTATCTATGTAGTGGTACATGGCTTAGATAAACCATGCAACATATAAGCCACTCAGTAGTACATAGCATAGATTATTCATGCAGGAATATGTGAATCAGATGTTGGTTAGTCAAGGTACATGAATCAACCAGGGGGTGTTGTACAAACAAATAAGCGATGTTATAACTCATGTAGAGTGCACACATTCATGAGCAGAGATATAATCTATACTATCGGGGAGCAGTCAAATACTATCAGTGGGCCTCAGATACTAGTTAAAGGTATCTAAGACTATCAAATACTCAGGGAGTTATAGTCAGGATTGTCGGGGAACATTCAACCTCTTGGAGAGGTAAGATAGCCATAGAGTTGGCTAGTGGGGTACCATGGGATATAAAAGAAGAATGAAACCACTTTGAAATTGGCCAAGACTTGGATAACATCACAAAATATGGAAATATCACAGAGAAATTCTCTAGAACATAGAATATTCTGAAAGTCAGTACCGAATATTGTGACTACAAGAATACCTTTCTCACTAAGGAGTGTTGATGTTTTGAATTTATTCGGATGATATTCCAGAATAAGAATAATATCAAAACTAAGAACACGTCATCCCAATTAAATTGACCTAGTCAAATGGTCAAGTAAATCCAATTAAGGGGGTAAATGACGTAGATTAAGGGGGGAAATGACCCAGTCCATAAGACAAGTTGAACCAATATGGAAAAGCGACTTTTCCAGTATACTAAATAGGAGTGAACTTGTCTTATTTGCAATACACAATTTCACTCAAGCAAGAGGACAAGTACGCAGATCCAAGGAAGACAAGTTAACGGGTTCAAGAGGCATTAGGAAGACATTTGTTTGGGATTTTATCTTTCTCTCTCTCTTCTTCAGGCTCAGTGGTTATTATGTATATTTCTTGTATTATTATTCTATAACTAGTGTTGGGCACTATTCTTGTTGAAGAATCTTATCTATAGAAGTTTGTTGGGTTTTTTCCCGTGAGATGGTTTTCTCCTTGTAAATTTGTGTCTAATATGAATGTGTTTCTTTTAGCGATCCTTATATGCATTCAATTTATATTTATGTGATAAATAAGTTAATAACATATAACTGCTAAGAAAAATGAATAGTATAAGCCCTCTCCACAACTGTCCCAATCCTCAATTCTACTTCCCCATAAAACTACCCAACGCCAATAACAATCCCTTTTCTCCGAGTTAACAATCCCTTGAGAAACCTCCAATTCCATTCTAGGGATCCAACACAAGATGGATTAAAATTATTTGAATTGGGACTCTAATGCACAAGATTCAGGCCAAGTTTCTCTCACCGTAACATACCCAACAACCTCTCTTCACCATTGAGACCACGAGGTACTCTAATTCGTATCCAAATTGTTCTCCATTCAATTAATTACACAAAAGAATTATATATATATATATATATATATATATATATATATATATATATATATATATTGTGTGTGTGCGTGTGTCCCAAAGCATCATGCACATTCACAATATTTTTCTTACAATTCAAACAGGAAACATGCATAGAATGCTATGCAATTTCTTTCACAAGAACAAGCATAAAAAATGATTCAACATTACGCAAACACATAATTAAACATAGTATTCTCAGACAATTAGATAATTACCTTTTCATTCATTTGTTCTCCAACTTAATGCAGAAGAAGGGAGTTCCTCCTAGCCGTAGGCACTATCAAGCCAAGTCTTACTTTGATATGTCACCCCTAAGCCAAGGCTACCAATCCACAAGGGATAAGTGTTTTTCCACAACTTATAAAAAACCAAATATCTTAGGGAAACCACTGGTGGATAAACCCCCTCCATAGCTATCCCAATCCCCAACTATCCTTCCCCGTCAACCTACTCAACACAAGGAACAAGCTCGCTTCTCTGAATTAATAGTTCCTCAAGAAGCCTCCAATCCTTCTAGTGCTCCAGAATAGGTTAGACACGAAGTCTTTGAATTGCGTACTCCAGGGATAAGATGCAGGCCAGATTTCGCCTGCTCACCAATCTCCTAGTTAATGGCATACAAGATTCATATTCAGAATAATGGCTTCACAGTTTTCTTTCATAGCATCAAGTTGAACTCTCCAAGGTAATGGAAAGGTTCATGGTTAAGGAAATTCGAATGATGGAATAGTATAAGGAATGAACCCCTCTCAATATCTAATTCTTACTTTTATAGACATGCACCATATTAGCATGTGGCCCATACACATGGAACCACTCTTAATCCCCTTTTTATAATTAAATAATGCTTTAATTAAATAATGTAGGCTCCTAATAATGGATTAATAAAATATGGTTAAGAGGATAAGGTTAAGGACATAAGTTAAGACCCCCCCTCCTGGTCATTTCCATAATCCCGCTGTCACTTCCCCTCTCGTGGATTCATAGGCCCCATCTCTTCTTTGTCCTTCTTCCACTACAACCATTTAGAGATTTTTATATTAATATAAAAAAATATACACATTTACATAGTCTTGGTCATCCCAACCTTTTGTTTATGGATTCTATCTTTTTACATCAATATTTACAAATTTTACATCATGGGGTCAAAATGGGGTATTACACTCACACACTAGTTTACCCAGGTTGATTGCATGCATAATTCATGTTCAACCATGGCATATTCATTCTCTGTTAAATTACCAAGCTATGCCATTCCAATATGATGGTAAGGATGGTTAATGAATTCATATGGTGGACAAATGCATAAAGGAATGAACCCCTCTCAAGCTCAAATTCTCACTTTTATAAGCATGGATTAGATTGCCATGCCGCCTTTCCACATGTGACCATTTTCACCTCTTAAACCCATCTTAAGTTCTTTAAATAAGACTTAAACAAATCATGGCTCCTAATCATGGTTTAAGAACTTGGTTTAAATTGATAAGGCTAAGGAAATAAGCTTAATCCCATTACCACTTCCCCTCTTTGTGTATTGGCATAACCCCCATATCTTCTTCATCCTTCTTCCTCTACAGTCACTAGAAAGTTTTATATTAATATTAAATGTAGAGATTCACAATGTCTCGGTCACTGTGGACCATTTGATTATGGATTCTGTCATTTACATCAATAATATACAAATTTACTATAAGGGTCTAGCTAGGGTGTTACGTATTAGTGTAATAGAGCTTCACATTAAGAGATAGATTCCTTATATTTGTGGTAACACTATATAAATTTGTGATTTAAAGCAACATTATCCTTATAGTGTATTGAATTCCCATATCAAGTGGCATTTTAAGTTGTATATTACTTTTTTTAATTCAAATATAGAGTGGAAACATTTAAAATAACATTTCTTATATTTTTCTCTAATCATTTAGTTTATTTTTGTTGACATTTTTTTTGTTACTACACATCTATAAAAATCTACATTGATACACACATTGTATGTCATGGATTATGGAAATTTCTAAAACTAAGGCTTTAATGCAAGATAAAAATATCAGCTCTTTCTTGGAGGTTTTATAGATCTTCACCTTGTGCATTATCATCCTTAGTACATTTATGAGATATAAACAAAAATTGCATTAACGTTAACTACATTTTAATCCTTAACAACCCCAAACTTCTAGGCAATCTAAAAGAAAATATACCAAAGTGTTATGATAAGTTTTATCCCTCAAGGGAAATATTATCATGCATAAACTAGATTTCAAAACCCTTATTTTTAATAATAAATATTACAACAAAAGAGATATTACCTTCTTCAATTACAATGATAAATCACTTAACATATTTAACCTTCATTCATGTTAAAATAACAACATATATATCATTGGAAATTACAAACCATGAAAAATATTAATGGTTTAAAATCAAATATGCAATTTACACAAGTATTCAAGAGCTGAAAAAGTAATTAATATCCATAAGATTAATTTCATGTACATATATATACTTATTAAAATGCTAGTACAATCCACTAGCTCTCAAAAACCCTATCTCAACAAAGGAGATCTAACACGCTTGAATCGCTCAAGAAAGTGATCCAAGGCAAGATGTCTTCTCTTATTTTTTTTCTTCTCCGTGCACAATCTAGGGTTTCATCTAAAAAATCCAATCTCCAAATCTCCAAGGGATCAAAACCTAAGACTTCAATATGCTTCAAGAATATCAATAAACCTTTGTGATTCAGAGAGAGAGAGAGAGAGAGAGAGAGAGAGAGAGAGAGAGTACATGATAAGAAACATGAGAAAGAGGATAACTAGTATATTCCTCCTAGTCAAATCTTTATAGAAGTGAGTAAGGATGAATATATAGAATACAGGAATCCAAGGTACTCCAATGTGTCTAGGTCATAATTCCCTCCTCCATGATGCAAAGCACTCCTCCTTCTATGTAGAGATTTCTCCAAGCAAGTAATCATCTCCATTTGGCCATCACAAAGGATGTCACCCAAGTTGTCAAGAGAAATCCAACACCCTAGTCAATAATTCCAATGAAGCACCCAACTAAGGCTAAGAAACCACTGAGTAAGATACATCCAATGTCAAAATCCATCATTAACCATATCCTATGTGCAAAATCCATCTCAAACCATCTAGATATTGAACATACACCAAGTATCCCAAATCTTATGAAATACCCCCAAACATGGTGTAAACAATTTCAAACTAACCTAAAAGATAACATGCGCTTTTATCTTTGTGGAATAGCTCATTATATCCCTACATTTCTTCATTAAATCCCCCAGAAAAATTATTGGCAGGAATTTATGCACACAATAAATTTCTTATCAATATTAGGTACTTACATAATACATGTACATGTCAGCAATAAATTTATCATACTGAAATATTTCTCACATTGATCACTCTAGAGGAACTTCTTCCATTTTATTCCTTTAA
The DNA here is from genome assembly GCA_001517045.1 of Pseudotsuga menziesii. Classification (NCBI taxonomy): domain Eukaryota; kingdom Viridiplantae; phylum Streptophyta; class Pinopsida; order Pinales; family Pinaceae; genus Pseudotsuga; species Pseudotsuga menziesii. The sequence continues at coordinate 124,019 of LPNX010807393.1, forward strand.
TAAATATAGATACAATATTTTCTAATTAGGAATCCATATACACATAAACTTCACAATGAGCTTACGTTTCTTCAAATAAACTTGAGTCTAGTGCTTCTTCTATATCTCTACAAATTTTTCCAATGTCTCAAATATTATTTGTGCCTTATTGAATGTAGAATAACATCAAGATAACAATGATGAATGAATCCAAGTATGGACATGATACATTATTCATTCATTATTATTATAATTTATATGGAGCATTCCATAAACCAAATCCATCATGAGTAATTCAAACATATATATTTAAATTATATTAAATGTGATCTTCCAAAATGTGATTGTCTTGGATTTGTAATTGATGATGTCCAAGCATTATCTCTACCTTTGTGAAATAAAATGCTAGTAATAGTTAGTCTATAAGGTCATTGATCCTTGGAAACATATATTGGGTCCAAATCACCCCATTCTCTAATAGAACTTGTTGAGGCCTGGAAAATCGCAGGCGGCAACAGTAAGGGATTCTCCCCAATCAACGTTCCCAACTAGCTCGTTGACTGTTTGGTATAGGGAATCCATCCGGTTTGCGGTCCGGCTACCGTAGGTCAAGTAACAAAACAAAGGCTTTACCGGTCGCGTCCCGGCCCACCGAGTTTTTGTGTTTTTTGACTTAAGATATGAAATGCAAGTGCCTAACTAAATGCAGGGTGATAAAAATGCCAAGAGCAGTCACAATGTGATGCGCAAGTTCTTACCTCTCATCTTATGGCTCATAGGCATCCCAATCGCATACAACAAAAAGCAAACTAACTATCTAAACTATCCCTAGGGAGCAGAATTAGCATTTATTGGTGAGTAATACATTTTGCACATGTATAATGAAGAATCACAGATAGCTGATACTTCTTTCAAGACACATGAACACTCACAGATATTTAAATAACCAGATAGCCGATCATTCTATAAAACAAACTTTATTACTCACAGTGGAAAATATCCCAAAAGATACCGAAAAGCATTCAACAAGAACATAGGCTCAGGAAATTAAACACTCTTACGGTAAATGAAACCAGCAGAAAACGAAATAGTTCCTCTTCAACATTATTCATTGAGTTGTATTGATACATTCCACTTCTCACTCTCTCCAACAGGCAAAATTGCAGTTTCCTTTGCAAAACGAAGTAGTTCCTCTTACAAGCAAACATTTACAAAATTTCCCAGGGAAAAATCCCTTTCTCAGTTCCACCTTTCAATATTTAAACTACCCTTACAGAGTGCTTCGTTTTCCCCCCAGACGCATGACTTTTCAATTTCTCAAACGCTTCATATTTTGATCTTTTGTCTGTATGCAATCATGAACCCACTTGGTGACTGATCCGTTCCTCGAATCTGCCTATTCATTGTTCCGGATTTCATCTTTTTTCTGCCATTGATCTCCTCGATGATTCCCCTGTCTTCAGTTATGCTTCTTCCAAAAGGTTCGGCTTTCTCCATGCCACAGTAGTTTGACCGCTCTCTCGAACCAACCTGCAATCAACCGACAAGTATCATTTATCGAAAGGCGTTACGAGCAACATCTGACTCTAACAATCGAACGACTATGCTTCAAGGAAACGGCCTGGTGCATCTCCGGTTCTGAGCGGAAAAAGATCGAGCCTTGGGCGGGAATCTATAGATCAGTAGTTGAAAGGTTTCTACATCGGATGGGACAAGACTTCAGGAGCCGCAACGGCAGAAGGGCTGTAAGTTAGGGGTAAGCGAAACGCTGGCAAAAAGACTTTAATCGGACATCGGAAGGCTTTTAAATCGGAAGACTAATGACTTCGCAAGCCGCAACAGGGGAAAAGGGAAGACTGGAGCCAAGCGACGCGGGGAGGAACGCTTAATCGGTGATCAGGAGTCATTTGAATCGGAAGCTTAATAGCTTTCCCAGCCGAAACAGCGGAAGGGTAAAACTACGGGCAAGAGAGTCCGCAGCTCATACGAATCAGGCGTCGGAGAGATTAGGGCTTCGAAAGCTAAAATGATCTCAAAGCCGCAACGGCGGCAGAGAAGAAAACTCACAGCTTCCGATCTGACATCGAAAAGAGGCCCGATTCACAGGAAAATTCAAGTATCAAACAGTTTTAAAAATTAGCTGCAGCTAGATTGATTCTTTCTTCGGAATGGCAACTCTGACGAACAAAGATTTTCCTTTTCTTCGACCAGTAAACCAGACATCCATGACTCAAACCGGAACTGAACAAGGCACAGATAGACCAGCTGACATCCAGTCTTCAAAGTAAAACGAACAGAAGATACGCCCAAGAGGCTTAAGAGTTTAATGATCAAAATAGGCAAACGATGAGGAGGGGCCCAGAATTTAAAAAATAAATTTGGGGAGAGTGGTTGCGGCAGCAACAGAACTTTAATCTATTACTTGATTTTTTCACTCCTTGAAAGGTAGGTTCAATACAAACCAATGAATGTTATGTAACTTACATCATTATACACTAAATTAATTCATGTTGTTTAAGATCATTTAGAGTAAACCCTTTCACCTATTCAAACATTTACAAGAGATTTCCCATTTGTAGCTTATTATATTGTGCTCCCCATCGGATTACGCATCGCTAAGGTATATGATATCGAGTTGCAAGTATGCATCTATATGCATATTGTTATGCAAAAAAGTCCTAGAAATAGCATTAAAAGAGCATAAATAGACAAGAAGAGGGTAATCCAAACCTTAATAATTAATAACACATAATTAGCAATCAGGCTTCGAGGGAGGAACCTTATTACACAATGTACTTAGTACACAAGACAAGACAAGATTCAATGATGACTAAAATGAGAATATATCATTTTTATATATAGGATTTAAAGGTGTACCATAACAACTAAGGTGGGGAAAGAGCAGTAAGATGGGAGGTAAGAACTTATGCATCTCTAGTGAGGTTCTTGTTCACCGGTCACTTGCATTTAGTTTTAGGCATTTGCATTTAATCATAAAACATAAAATTACATAAACTATGGATCGGGCCGCAATCGGTAAAACATACTTAAAATGTTCTTTTAATTCTACGGTAGACCGCTAATCGAACGGATTCCCCATACCAAACAGTAAATGATCTAATTGAGAACGGTTATTAGGGAGAATCCCTACTGTCTGTACCTGGGATTTTTCCAGGCATCAAAAGGTCCAAATCACTTTGTTCACTAACAAAACTTTAATCTATTAATGTTTGATTTTCTGACTCTTTGAAATATAGGTATTAATTTGTCTCAGTGGTCTAGAGACTGAAAACACAGTCTCACAAAGAATTCAAACAATTGAGCATAAAATTGGAAAAATGGTGCTGCAATGGAAGTAGCAGCTATGTATAATCAATGGATAATGAATAATACAATACAATGATCATGCAAGGTGCATGAATGCCAAGACAATTCGAATTCCCAAGGAGGTCATTCGAATTGAATGAATGGGTGTACCTTAACTGGCTGTAAGCCACAGTAAACACACAAGTTAACAAACTGATCAAGCCCTGATTGACTCAACTGAGTCCTAACTGAAGTCGGAGTGCAATAAATGACTAAGTCTAACTGAAAGTAGCTCAGACACATGTCACTGCATTCCAACCAACAAGTGGTAGTGTATCAATAACTCCAATGAACCCTAATGAGGTTAACTGAAATCAAATTGGCCATCAGAGGTGGTTGGAGGCGCCCCTGTTGACTCCAGTTCATTAAATATTAATAAAATAATCAATATAATGAATGGAGGTTCCTTCATCACTCAGCTTAACTGATTGTAACCATCAGTTAGCAACTAGGTGTATTTATGACACTCAGATCACCCTCGAAGTGCTCCCGTTAGCCTCCCCGAGCGAATGAGAAGGATTAGTTGGCCTCCTTGACTGAAGGTAGGCGTGGGTGTGCTCATGATGATATCATAGTGTGCTCGTCTGATGCCGATTAAGTCAATAAAACTTAGGATAGTGGTTTAACAAGATCAAATTAACAAAATTAAGTGTGCATGGTGGGTAAATGTCTCCAACAATAGGTTCAATACAAACCAATAAATGTTAAGTAACTTACATCATAATACACAAATTAATTCATGTTTTTTAAGATCATTTAGAAGAAACCCTTTCAGCGCTTCAAACATCTACAAGATATTTCCCATTTGTGGCTTATTATATTGTGCTCCCCATCAAAGATATGTTTTACTTAGCACTTACACAACCACTTTATATCTATAGGTGTGTTATTCACAACATGAACTTTTCCCCTTAATTTGTTACCCATATTTATTACATAGTAGATAAGGGAAATTCATTTCTATTGGATAAAGTAATTCAACATATAATTGTTTCCTTTTCTCACCAAGTGGTACGGGTTTTCTAGCCTCTAGAACTCTACACATGCGTTGTATAAATAAGTATTTCCCATAATCATCTCACATGCATCCACGAGCATTAAATCACTCTTGGTATTGTCAAAAAACTCCATATGGATTGTGTTAGATTTGATAAATATTCAGTAACATATAACAATAATCTAACTAGTTTAATCTCCTATCTAACTAGTTTAATCGACTCACTCACACAGCCATTTTCAACTGGCGTTTTCTTGATTATTTGAATTCTGTGTGTTTTTATCTTTTCTTTCCATGATTTCTTTCTTTGAGTATTATTGTGCTCATATGGTTGTTGTGTTTTGCAGATAAATATGTCGGATAATGGAGAATTTACCTTTGCTAATTGGAGCTCGGCTGGTAACGGTTTGGCCAGAATCCAGACGCAGAAGAGGCAGATTGGCATCTGTCTCGATGACAGCACTTTGCTTGTGAAGGTGCAGACTCTGGGCGAGCTCCATTTGCTACAGCAGAAGAAATGTGTGCCTATCTATTCTTTTGTCCTTTCAGTATTCCTAATGGAAAAATTTTGAGCTGGCTTCCATTTCAAAAACTTCCAAAATGTTCATTTACCTTTTCGAAAACTTCCATTTTGAATCCGCTCTTGCACAGGGTTTGTATTTAAATAGTAGCTACAATATTTATTTTTTTTGTTTGTGCAGGTGATCAGATCTGTTTCAATAGGGTTTGAAGTGGGTGATATCCTTTCTGGGTTGTACAAGTATCTGAAGATGCAATTGTTCTAGGAGGCGGTCTCAGAAAACTTGATACCGGTGTTATTTTGGACTTCTGGGTAAGTTTTTGGATTTGAATATGCCATAGATAATTACAGATGGCCATAGTTTTATTTGAAATTGAATTTGAAATTAAGAAGTCCTTGAAAAAAACCTGGTCCCTATTGCTAGATGATGCAATGTTACCCTGGATGGACATATCAAATATATTCTCTATAATGAAAGTTTTTGTTGAAAGATTTTATTCTGAATGGTATGACTTTGTTAATGGCTAGTGGTTTATTGAGAAGATCAAGCTTTTCTCTTGCTATTTTTTAAGCATCATTGCTAAATAATTTAACGCGTATTTGAATTCTCTTGATGTGGGCAATTCAATTGAGGTAGGGATACCCCTTGACTGCATGGGCTAGTTTCACTATCCTCGGAAACCTTAATCCTGCTTTAATAATAAATTTTATTTATTATTAATACTCAAATTTGAGAAATTGGATATTTTCATTAATTTCACACCCTAATCCTGGTTTAATAATAAATATTATTTTATTATTAATACTAAAATTTGAGACATTTGATATTTTCATTAATTTCACAGTTTACATTTTCTTTTTACGCAATCAAATAATTAGAAGTAATTCACTTTTATGAGATGTAGTGGTCTCATCTCAGAGTTGCAGATTCGAATCCTGCTTGCTTCAGCCGTAAAAGCTGTGAGATGCATCGTAGTATAGAGTATAACCCCTTAACTTATATATGATTATACATATTACCTTTCAATATTTAGTTGATTGGACCAAGAATCAATATATAACTAAATGGTTAATTGATGACTGAATGCTTGTGTAAGCTCTCGGTGTAAAGGTGATACCAAGCGCTTGGAAATGGAGACCACTCTTTAGGAAAGATCCACATGCATCAGTTTGCTGCAGCGTAATTGTTACTTGCGGTTGGGAATGGTCTCCCCACCCCATATCCGAAGGTAAAAGCAGAGTTCATCAATGGCATTAATTTTGAATCTGCAGCAAGTGGAATAGTACTGGAATATTGTACAATGTGTTTTATAAATGTGTTTTGGTTTGTTATTAGATAGATCATTATTTTTTAATATGAGTTATAAATTCCCATTTTGTATCTTTAAATGGGCGAATTCGATACCTTCAATCTGCTGCATTGATGTATATATATTTGGTTACAAGTGTGATCACTGGAATTTATTGTTACACACCCTTATTTGGTTACACACTCTTTGTATAACAAATAACAATGGAAATTTATATTTATTCTTTATGTTTTTACTTATTTGACGAGCGAAATAAGTACAAACCCCTCAAGAATTTACTGAAGGATCTGTAGTGATGATCTTAGCCATTCAGTTTGGTTGCTACTGAGGATTACAATGGCAGATAGAGCTGAGCCGATTATGGAGGAAATGGAGGATAATAGTGAGGAAGAGGTAAAAATGGATAATAGAGTTGATGGAAATAGAGTCATTCCTGAAGGAAGTTAAAGCGAGCAATTTTCATGATGGTTTGTGAAAGAAGCGGTCATGTTATAATTATTAGTGAAATCTGGTTTTCTACGAAGTATATTTTCAAATGAATACCACATTGTTATTGGTGGTTCTATTTTGGAGCCATTCTAAAACATAATTTGGCGAAATGGGATCATTAGATCATTATTGAATTTATTGGAAAAGAATGAGTTAAGTTATAATAGTATTATTTCATGAAAATTTAGTTGCAATGGGTCCATAGGTGATTGCTACTACACATTTTAATAAAGTATGATTCAAAGAGCCCTATTAATAAGCCAATAATTACTATTATTATTGCTTCTACACATTTTGTCGTCAAAATTCAATAGAGGTACATGAAATTTTTCATTGTTCTACTATTAAAAAGTTTTCCAAACTATGATGCAATGATTTATGTTTCCTGCAAGATAAAGCAGAGTTGAAGGTATGCTTGAGCATTAAAAAATAAAATTAAGGGTTCCGGGGATCATTATGGTCTTTCTCGTAAAAAAATTTCTTAAAAACTTATGAAGAGCCCTATTGATAAGCCAATAATTACTATTATTATTGCTTCTAGACATTTTGTCGTGAAAATTCAACAGACGTACATGAAAATTTGCATTGTTCTACTATTAAAAACATTTCCAAACTATGATGCAATGACTCATGTTTCCTGCAAGATAAAGCAGAGTTGAAGGTATGCTTGATATTTAAAAAAAAATTAAGGGTTCCAAGGATTATTACGGTCTTTCTCGTAGAAAACTTGTCTTAGCTCAGGTTTTCATTTCCAATCAAATGGAGAAAAATTGTCTTAGCTCAGGTTTATTGTCTTAGCTCAGGTTTTCATTTCCAATCAAATGTGTAGATATTATTATTTTGGAGATTACAAGGAGACTATTGTTTGACAGTCATCCTTATCTCTCCATCCAACGGGAAAGAAGAAAAGTCAAGACATCCTTATCTCTATCATTGATTGTCTACATTCCACTGACAACTGTTGACCCTGCTCCCTTCCGGTTGAATTCGAGTAAATCAGCAATCGAAATAAGCTCACTATCGCCATGTTGAATTTGAACCAATGAAGTGAGTCAATGAAGTGAGTTGATGACGTCTATCTCGGGAATTCCTTCGCACATCGACGGTGGAAGGTGCGTCATCCATTATTAATGCTGGTTCGTGCATGTTTGAGGTAACCCACTCTGCTTTATGCTTCACATCTACTCACCACATCGAAATTCCAAATCATTTGAGAGGAAACAGAAATTACCATTAATAACAACATTCAAGGCATTGCAAGAGCTCATTAATTAAGACCACTTTCAAGTGTCGAACATGTCAGGTCAGATCATGCAAGGGTAAGGCCACCATCAATGGTTGATCACTATGGCACCACCCTTGCAACAATCTGCCATACTCCACACTTTAAAGTCAAAAGGAACCATAATTCTCTGCCACGCAAATGATAGTCATTCAAGGGATGAGATTGCCCATTTTCCAATGCATCTTTAGTGTTTCAAGTACTTCAATGAGGTGGTAAAATTTTTTATGCTTCCACCTTTGCTTCAGTATTTACTTCCTAATTCAGAAACCTGTTATCTGTCCTAATTCCGCAACATGTTATATGTCTATCATTCCACTCTTATCAATCGCAAACAGTCAGCTCAAAGAACGTGTTAGCTAAAATTTATTCACCATTACTCTACGCTTCTTATTATTTTGGGATTAAATGCACATTTCTATTTATGTTTTGTGTGAAATCGAATGATGGTTGAAGAAATAAAGTGCGAGGATGAAGGACTGTGTAAGACCGTTAAGCCCCAATGCATTCAGTATGCATGCATATGAGAGAACAAGCCTAGGTGTGAGTGCTACAATAAACAAAGGGAATTGTATAGAATATACTGAATGGTCCAATTTGTGGAAGAAATGAAATAGGGTTGACAACAAAGGACAAATCCCATTCTGTTGCAGGTTGAAGGTGCAAGGGTAAAATTCCTTGTGGTTTAAACATGGAGCGAACAAAGTTTTTGGACTTCGGGAGAATTGAGATATTGTGTTAAGAACCTATTTTAAGGATCCAAAGAACACAATTAATCCGTTGATTCGTAGAGTTGAATATAAAGCCTTAATATATATGGTCTTGTTTGGGAAAACCTTCAGGTGTTCTTGACTATGAGAATGACCCAATTGTCTATAAAGAAGTTTTACTGTAGATCACTGGAGGTTCAAAGTATATGAAGGGAAAGAAATAAATCTCGGTTATGAGTAGATTGCAGGAACAAAGGAGGATTTGGGGATTTCATTCCCATCAATTTATTATTATAGTTGCTACTTCTTGTACTTTGGCTGATGGCTTTCGTATTATGGAGGATGTCCTTATTGAATTTTATTAAATTTGAGATTTCCCTTTTGACTAGAGAACCATATAAATTATGGTTGGATGTGTTGGTCTGCTGCATTTATTTTCCATTTGATTACCTCGATCTACCCATATGAGTACTTATAATCATTACCTTCATTCACAGATCTAATCTAGTTCCTTTCTAGTGTTGGGAAATGAATCCCAATATAGTAATATAAGTACTGTTAGCAAAAAACTTTCGATTCTGAAAAATGCGGAATAAAACTCTGAAACAGAATCGTAATAGAAATGCTGAATAGATCATACCTCTAGCCATTGATGCTACTTGATTTGTTGTAGAAGTTTTCCCTGTTCCACACAAATTTTAGCTTCCTGTACAGTACTTCCAAGCTCTGCTTTCTCTTTCTTGATGGTGTAAAACTGAAGGGGATTGAGTTAGTGAGCTTGGGGACCAAACAGGGGTTTCATAGCCAAGCTTCCATCAAGCTTCTGTTGGCTATGTGTCAACTGTTCCACAAATCTAGGTAGAGAACCCTAGATGGACCACTCCAAAAGCTCCCAGCAAGGAAACAGTTTCCAAACTAGAAATCAGTTTGAGTGTGGTTGATAACTGAATGAACCGTCGGTAGTTTTGAGGAGCCGATGAATGCTGGACGCGGATGCGGGAGCTTACTTTCTCCCACTTGGTCCATACTTCCAAACTTAATGTCTCATCTTAAAACCTATTGACAATCTGTATTAAGTAATAGATACAAGAATCATGGCGATAAGTCCTCTTATGACAAATATTACCTTCCATGTATTACTATGTATTTATTGCTATTTTAATTTATGTGGCAACAATTTCTCAATGAATAAACCTTATGTTTATTCTTGCTCCTCATAGATGAATGTTCTCAAATTAAATTAAGGTGCACATAAGTATGAGAAAAAAACATCACAGTAATTAAGAATTTCATTAAAAATAACATTGTCCATACAATGAGAAACTACATAATGGAACCAAGTCCCATATTCATTACATGATCCTTGAATTTAAATGGTGGCATGCCCTTAGTCAAAGGATCATTGATCATAAACTCAGTGTTGACGTGCTCAATGACCACTTTCTTTTCTTTAACACGATCCCTTATGGCTAAATACTTAATGTCGATGTGTTTATTTCGACTCCCACTTTTGTTGTTTTTAGCCATAAAAACAGCAGCTAAATTGTCGCAATACATTCTCAATTGCTTAGAGATAGAATCCATAATTATAAGCCCAGAAATGAAACTCTTAAGCCATACTCCATGTAAAGTAGCCTCAAAATAGGAGACGAACTCGGCTTCCATAGTGGAAGTGGCAATCAAGGTCTGCTTGGCACTCCTCCATGATACAGCTCCATCGACCATCATAAAAATGTATCCTGATGTTGATTTGCGTGAATCAACACATCCAACAAAGTTAGAATCTGAGTAGCCAATTACTTCCAAATTGTCCGTTCGTCTATACATAAGCATGTAGTCTTTAGTTCCTTGAAGATACCTCATTACTTTCTTTCCAGCTCTCCAGTGGTCTATACCTGGATTACTCTGATATCGTCCCAACATTCCCACAACAAATGCAATGTCAGGTCTTGTGCAGACTTGAGCATACATTAGGCTTTCGACAGCAGAAGCATATGGAATGTTCTTCATTTGTTCCCTTTCAAGGTCGTTCTTCGGGCATTGGTTCAAATTGAACCTATCACCCTTCACAATGGGAGCTATACTTGGTGAACAATCCTTCATCTGAAATCTCTCTAAAATTTTATTAATATAGGTTTCCTGAGACAGACCCAAGAGGCCTCGTAATCTGTCTCTATGGATCTTAATGCCAATGACATAAGATGCCTCACCCATATCCTTCATATCGAAATTTTTAGAGAGGATTTGTTTCACTCCATGTAGCATACCCTTATCATTGGTTGCTAGCAAAATGTCATCCACATATAAAACAAGAAAACAAATTTTACTCCCACTAACTTTCAGATATATACATTGATCCATAATGTTTTCTTCAAAACCAAAAGAATAAATTACATTATGGAATTTCAAATACCATTGGCAGGATGCTTGTTTTAAACTGTATAAGGATTTCTTGAGCTTGCAAACCAATTGCTCACCATCACTAGAGGGGAATCCTTTAGGTTGTTTCATGTAAACCTCCTCCT
>LPNX010807393.1:135459-155683 GCA_001517045.1 Pseudotsuga menziesii
CGTCAGCAACTTGTGGAACTTCAACAATTGGTTGTTCAACACCAGTTTGTACTTGAGGGGTGTTGTGAACAATAACCAATCTATCACCTGAGGTGGAAGGTTGAGATTCTGAATGATCCTTCTCGGAAACTATGTTCCTGGTTAGATCGCTCCCACTAATCAAGTCATTTTCAAGAAATTTTGCATTTCTTGATTCCACAATCCTAGTGCCATGAGATGGACAGTAAAATCTGTAACATTTAGACCTTTCAGCATATCCAATGAAATACCCACTAATGGTCCTTGGGTCCAGCTTCTTTTCTTGTGGATTATATATTCTTACTTCAGACGGGCATCCCCAAATGCGCATATGTCGCAAACTCGGTTTCCAACCTTTCAATAATTCAAATGGCGTTTTAGGAACGGCCTTGGTTGGAATTCGGTTTAATATATACACTGTCGTCTTAAGTGCTTCAGTCCGCAAGGATTTAGGAAGATTGGAGCTGCTAAGCATACTCTGCACCATGTCCAATAGAGTTCGGTTTCTTCTTTTTGCTACACCATTCTGGTCGGGTGAATTAGGCATGGTTTATTGGGCAACAATCCCATGCTCTTGAAGAAATTTTGCGAATGGCCCAGGTGCTTGTCCATCTTCTGTGTATCTACCATAATATTCTCCACCTCTATCTGATCTCATGATCTTAATTTGCTTGCTGCATTGTTTCTCTACTTCAGCCTTAAATATCTTAAAGGCATCTAATGCTTCGTTCTTTTTATGAAGCATGTAGAGATACATATATCGTGAGTAATCATCTATAAAAGAGATCATGAAGTATATCTAACCATGTGAGTCCATCTCTGGACTACATATATCAGTATGTATGATCTCTAATATGTCCGAACTCCTATTGGCACCTTTCTTTGACTTGTTGGTCTGCTTTCCTTTTATGCAATCCAGACAAGTCTCAAAATTAGTGAAATCCAGAGTATTAAGTACTCCTTCATTTACCAATCTTTTAATTCTTTCTATGGAGATATGACCTAACCTCCGGTGCCATAATTTAAAGGAATCTTCATTAATAACACATCTTTTAGTGCTAGTGTGAACATGCATTGAATCATAAGTGACATTGTTTTGTAAATTAATGCGGTAAAGACCATCAGACAAAATACCATTCCCAACATAATCAGATTTATAAAATAAACTGACGGATGTTTCTGAAAAGTTAAAGGAATATCCAAAAGGTACAAGTCTTGAAACTGAAATCAAGTTTCTACAAAAACTTGGAACATTAAAGATCTTTTCTAATTCTAAAACAAAGCCACTGCTTAAAGTTAAATAGCATGTTCCTATAGCTTCCACATGTGAGCCCATCTTGTTTCCTTATAAGATGCTTTGCTCACTTCCCACTGGCTTCCTTAGGTTTTGCAAACCCTGCAAGGAATTCGAAATGTGGATTATTGATCCAGAATCAATCCACCAAATGTTAATATTGACATTGACCATATTAGATTCATAACAAACAAACGAGATTGCATTACCTTTGTTCGCAAGCCATTTCTGAAATTTTTTGCATTCCTTCTTCATGTGTCCCTTCTTTTTACAGAAGAAACACTTGGAATCCTTCTTAATATTAGCTTGGGGAAGTACTTTACCTTTCCCTTTCTTATTGGCTTGAGATTTTCCATTCCTATGCATTTCCAGCATTGCACTTTCTCCCAGTTCCATCACCAGTCTTTCTTCCTCTTGAACACACATTGTCATGAGTTCATTTATTGACCATTTATCCTTATGTGTGTTGTATGAGATTTTGAAAGGTCCATATTGGTGCGGAAGGGTGTTCAGGATGTAGTGCACCAGGAAAGACTCTGATATTTCAACCTCGAGTTTCTTCAATTGAGCCACAGTGTCCCTCATTTGCATGATGTGCTCACGCACACCTTTCACACTGGTGAGCCTTAGGGATGAGAACTTCATGATTAGGGTGCTTGCTAGTGCCTTGTCCGAAGTGACAAATTGATCATCAATGGCTTTTAGCAAATCTCGGACCCTTTCATGCTGATCAACTGAACCACGAATACCAGCTGAAATTTTAGTCTTAATGAACATCATGCTTAAACAATTAGATCGCTCCCATCGCTCATAAAGCGTGATGTCCGCTGCAGTGCTGGTATTGGTGAGTGTTGATGGTTCAGCTTTCATAATAGCATAATCTATGTCCATCCATCCCAAATGAAGGAGAATTCTCTCCTTCCAGACCTTATAGTTATCTCCCTTAAGTTCAGGGATATCAGAACGAATTTCAGAGAAATTTGCAGGTTGTACAACTGCATAAAAATAAAGATCACATGCTTACGTTAAAATTGAGACCAAATAAAATTTCATGTTTTACCAATGTAAATTCATGCTTTAAGATTGAATCTAATGACATAAAAATTGCATGTGGGCTAAATTTTTAATTCAAGCAGATTCAAATATTCTTTATGATAAAACTATTAATTCATAATTCCTGTGGGTAAGTTATGAATAATTCAATATTTTATCCTAATTAATTACATAAATATAATAAAAATTCCTGTGGGATAAAATTTATTATATTTAGTATAATTAATAACAATTAATGTCTAAACTTTCTTTATAATATTAATTAATTAGAGATGCTGTGGCTATTCTCTAATTAAATAACATATAGATCACTAGACATTATTGTTGTTCACTGTAACAAAACAAGCTTCAAATGAACAGATCTGAATGAGGGCAAGCTAAGAAACTTTGGAATATAAAATCCATTATTTTCATATAAAATAGATATTCAAAAATACCATATAATTTCTGTCTAAAGCATCTTCCTTCAGCTAAACCATAACATAAATATAGCCATCCGAACTCCAAAATTTATAAAAGATTATAACCACCAAGTATAATTCTTTTTCTATATCATCACTAACAACATAAGGCAAGTTTCTTGTGAATAAGATGAGTTACAAAGTAGTGCATAGATGGATAGCACAATATTCAGACAAAAAGCAAAGTGTGATAAGACAACAGCTTGTGCCCTAAGCCTTCATCCACAGACAACATTTTAATCGTTAATGTAGAAGATATTCTACCCGGTTGGGTAGGAGATATAAAAATTGTCAAAACAAACTTCAAACTTCAAATCCGATAAATATCTGAACTTTAAATAAACACTATCAATCACGATTTACAGTAATTGAATGCAATAACTCGATTTACCCAATCATCTCTGCATATCTTAGTTAAGCTAAGACAAGAAGAACGCAATCTCTACTCAATTATTTTCTAGACTTACTTTGACAGAACTATCATTGGTAACAACCATCAGAAACCAAGATTCTAACAGACAACAAGAAAGAAGATTTCTGGCAGAATAAATAAGGGGAAGAGAGAACATCCAAGTATTTCACAGTCTATTTGTTAATCCCAATAATATCAGATGTGTGAACATGATCAAGAAAATCCACATACGATATGTCGCCAGTAAAAACTAATCTTGGGATGAAGTGCAACAAAGATGTTACATCCTGCAACATACATGCCATCACCAAGAACGTATTTTATGTTAACAAGTGAAGCACTAAATGGATCTAAATCGTCGTTGTTGCAGACAACTCTGGGTGATTATTAGTGCTGGCTGGGATTTTGAAATTTAAAAAAAAAACCGTGTAGTACCTACTGCGGTCCAAACTTGACATGGCACGGCTCGCTGAACTTTCATAATGCAACTATTATTACTTGAAAGACCACGAATTTCATAGTAGACAAGCTTTGGTTGGCCTATAATTTTGTGTGATACAACATAAAACTGAGAAGATAACCCAGGCATGTGTGCCTAGGCGATGATATTGTAATCTCTACCACTCTGTCATTCACAACCAATGCAGACACACAGAGAAAACCCTACAGTGGAAACTACATACAGAACACCAAGGCAGAGATAACTGGTGTGATACCAACTGTTAGCAAAAAACTTTCGATTCTGAAAAATGTGGAATAAAACTTTGAAATAGAATCGTAATAGAAATGCTGAATAAATCATACCTCCAGCCATTGATGCTACTTGATTTGCTGTAGAAATTTTCCCTGTTCCACACAAGTTTTAGCTTCCTGTACGGTACTTCCAAGCTTTGCTTTCTCTTTCTTGATGGTGTAAAACTGAAGGGGATTGATTTAGTGAGCTTGGGGACCAAACAGGGGTTTGATAGCCAAGCTTCCATCAAGCTTCTGTTGGCTATGTGTCAAATGTTCCACAAATCTAGGTAGAGAACCCTAGATGGACCACTCCAAAAGCTCCCAGCAAGGAAACAGTTTCCAAACTAGAAATCAGTTTGAGTGTGGTTGATAACTAAATGAACTGTTGACAGTTTTGAGGAGCCGCTGAATGCTGGACGCGGATGCGGGAGCTTACAAGTACCCCTTACAGACGTCTAAACGGTGATGGAAACTATGTGACTTTTTTAAGGCGTTCATGGCAACTATGTGACTTTTTTAAGGCGTTCATTTGTTGGTGTCTTTAATATATGTCGATATCATCAATTCCCATGTGATCAATATTCTAGTGTTGATTTGATGGTATAGTATCCAAGATGTACGGGTCAATATAGTGTAGAACCCTATGGGAGAGACTTTAAATAGGAGTAAGCTACCGACGCGATGATTTTTCCCGGCGGCAATCGTCGCGCAGACCAACGGCAATTGTCACGCCGGCCCTCCGGCCACCGGACCGGCCTTCCACCGTCGCCGGTCTCCTGTTCACCCACCGTCGCTACCACCCCGTTTGCAGTCCTTCCGTTGCGCCTCGTCGTCGTTACACCCTCCACCATCAGTCGCCGTTACACCATCCACCGTCAGTCGCTATCTCCACCTCCTCGATTTCCCACGCCATGCTTTTAAGACTCCACCCACTCCCTTCATCTAGGCTTCCCGCCGCGCTATCATTCAAACCCCATATTCCACCCATTCCCTTCGTCTCTGCACTCTGCAATTATCCCACTGTGTGTGCTCTCAAGCACTCATGACTGTGCTTTCACCATTTCCTCTCTTCAGGTTTCTCCCTTCATAGAAATACCGGAAGACCCAACTCGCAAGATGCTGGAGAAGTGCGAGAGTCCGAGGGGGTTTCGAAAATGCAATGCTGGGGTTCGATCCTGCCATAGCTGAGCAGCAGCAAGGGCCTGGGTAAGTTTTTTGCAGGGATTAATTTGATCTTTTGCAGTTACCATTCCTTGATTCCAATGTAGTTTAAGCTGATGCTAATTCTAATATTGATTTATTGGCATTACAATATACCCCAACCTCGTGCCTAGGGATATAGTTGTTTCTTGTAGCTCGCGCTTAGGGCGAGCTGGCCATGATTGCCTTTCCCTAACATGTTAGGTTTATCTGGCACAGCCAGACTCCAGCTCAGATCTTGTCCACCACAAGAACCGCTTAGATTCTCTTACATTTAAATCTCTCTCTCAAAAGCAGGTCCTCCATTTTTCTACTTCCCTACCCTTGAACTTGAGTTGTGCTGAGCTCTTTCCCATTCTTATCCGCCTGATAAAGCCATTTCTGGTTGGATCATTCACATCCTTGGTTGTAGAGCGGAAATGGGGATGTGGTTTCTAGTGTGGATGGGGATCGACATTTTGATGGTGGCACTTCAAAGAGGCAATGCAGTTGCTTCTGCATATGAGTTCAAAGTGGGGGGATTAGATGCATGGGCCATCCCCACTGGTGGCAGAACGGATCTATACCAGAAATGGGTCGCCAACAATACATTCAAAGTTGGGGATTCTATTTGTAAGTTTTTTTCTTCTTTTGCCATTGTTCTCTGTACTTTCTTATTGAATTGTCTCTCTATTTCTGTTATCTATTCTTTGGGTTTACCCCATCTTTTCACATTTCTGTAATTGTAATCAATGTTGGTTTTCTCCAAGGAACAATATTGAAACATTAAATTATTGCAAATACAACTTTCTACTGTTTTTTTGGGTCTGTGTTTGGTTGTGCATTCTTGGATCTATGCACAACCCATGTATAGATATGGTTTCCTTGAGCAGCAGAAAAACCCTCAGATCCTCTGAGTCTGAGATGGATTATTGTGATGGGAAGATCTAGGTGCATTGTTTCTAACTTCAATCGTTTGTTCGTGATTGGGATTGCAGTATTCTTGTACCCACCAAGTCAGGATTCAGTGATTCAAGTCACCAAGGCAACATATAGCAGGTGTGATATATCAAGTCCAATAGCAACATTCCATGATGGAAATACAGTTTTCAATTTCAGTCAGTGGGGTTCATACTACTTCACTAGTGGTGTGCCCAGGCACTGTGCAAAGTCCCAGAAGCTTGTTGTTCTTGTATTGGGTGCCAATGGTGCTCTTCCTCCTCAAGATTCTGCTTCTGCTCCTGGCCCTGCCGAACTTGGAGAGGGAAGTCCGGTTAGTAGTGTCAAATCAACTAATAGTGCTCCTACCATGAAACCTGTAGCTTCTTTTGGCTTTATGGTTGGTCTAGCATTTGGGCTATATGCTATTCTCTTCTAGATCCACTGAAAATATTTTGTGACATTCATTCATTCATTCATAAAAATATTGGTTGATCTTCTCCACAGTTGACATTTCTTTTGAAGAGAACCCATGAAATTGTGGCACTACTAGTGTAGGATTTGCTCACATTTGAGCTATTTTAAAAATTCATATGAAGAAATAAGGCAAGCATCATATCGATTAAAGGCAGAGTGACAGAGCAGTAGTAAGGTCTGTTGTAATGTTATCTCTTTATCCATTGACCAATTCTGTTACTCATTTCATTGTGACTGGTAGTGCACTGTTGGTTGTTTTATTTGTGTATAACTTCTATTGACTTGAGAGTCTTGGTGCTACCATTTTAAATTTTGTAGAACATGTAAAATTGGGGAGAATATTGTGAGGGGAAAGTGATTAGATTTTGGTGGTACATGGATAAAATTTGCATGCTTTATGAGAAGTTCAATATAGGCTTTCATGAGACATCTGAAACATTTCTCTGTTGTTTATGAGTGTTGCAAAACTGTCCAATTACTCATAAGCTTTCTGAGTTTTCCAGGTTGTCTAGTTTTTTAGGTTCAAATTTATGCTTGCCCAGTTTTGCTGATTTCTTCTCATATTTTCTGGTTTACCCAGTTGATGGCCATGTACAGTTTTGCACCGCTGGTGTTTTTAGATAAATTAATGAAACGATTAAAATTTCAATGTAATGAGCAAAACTTAACAGTGCATGGAACCTCCTATGCCACTCAAATACTGCTCCTACTATTCCTCTGCTTTTACAAGGCTATCAAAATATATACACACCTCCTATCTCTTTGATCACCTCTAATGGGGAAACTGTGAAATTTGTCTTTGTAAGACCAAATAAATCTCTTAACTTTTGTGATTATTGAGTGAAGTCATCTCGTTTGGACGCCTGTATTGTATTCTCTCCTCTTAGGTAAGTAAAGCTTGGAGATACCTACTAGCCAAGCTTTGTCATCAAAGCTTTTAGAGAACACCCTAATTTAACAACAGTTATTGATGCCAAACAACATAGGGAGTCGCTCGTTATGCTCCTCAAAACGAAGAGTTTGTGGGTACAGTGGATTCTCTTTGAACTTTCCTTGCATTGCTTACCAAAGATGAGAAATATTCATTATCTGATAAAGATTAAGATGAGAAATATTCATGATCAAAGTAAAGATGAGAAAGATTGATTTATCAGATAAAGAGTCATTGGCAAACTCCATGGAAATAAGAATATTGTTTAAAATGTTGTGAAGTGTGTTAGTGTGTAACAATATTATCACAGTACCATTTTTGTTTAGAGGCCAAATTGCTTAAACCTGAGTTCGAAGGAAATTGTTTCAACTATTACAATTTTTTAATAACATTTTGAATCAATTGTGGGGTGGACAAACACCTATGCTTTTTCAAGATTGTATAAGAATGATACAAGTGTACTGTCCAGATTGATTCTATGGTCCTCTTTATAAATTCAAACTAAACAATTATTAAAAAAAGATTTAAAAAAAAATTGATGCATGGATATCTCAATACCATTTTTGTTTAGAGGCCAAATTGCTTAAACCTGAGTTCGAAGGAAATTGGTTTAGCTATTACAATTTTTTAATAACATTTTGAATAAATTATGGGGTGGACAAACACCTATGCTTTTTTGAGATTGTATAAGAATGATAGAAGTGTACTCTCGAGATTGACTCTATGGTCCTTGTTATAAATTCAAAATAAACAATTATTAAAAATAGATTTAAAAAAATAATTGAGGCATCGATAACTTGTGGTTGATGCATGGATAACTCCTAGCCCATCCGTGGATTCCTTTATGAAAGGTTGAGAAGATGTTAAATAAGCAACTAACAAGTCAATGTGCTTCTTTGTGATAACTAGCACATAGTTTTAGTTGTTTGTAAAAATTCTGAATTAGTTTGACGTATCATTTTTCTTCTTTTTAAACTTTATCTCTATTTCATTATAAAATGCAAATCAAATTCTTTAGATACTCATTTTATTTCACACTTTGAATTTTTACATTTAAATGGATAAAAGTTTCTAAGAATAATTGAAAACTAGTTTGTTTGAAACATTGATAAATAGGTTTGTGTGGAAGTTTGTTTATATGGATTCTTAACAATATCATCATTACATTTATTTAAGAGTCCAAAAGACTTAAAATAAAACCCAAAAGAAATTGGCTTAAGAATCACAATTTCTCTAATATCCCTTTCAAAAATGTCTTAATAACCGTTTTTTTGGGTAACTTAAAATATATTGCTGAAAACAAAAGATTACATGGCTAGTTTTTCCATAAACTTGTCGAGCAGAGCCTCACAACAATCTTGCTTCTCCCTTTCATCCCTCTCATAAACAGACTGGTATTAACAAAAGAGCCAAAATATAGATTTCCTTAAAAAAAAAAACATCTAGCATATTTTGTTCTCCACAATGACACCCCCTGCACTACACATCTACCTATCGATTTAATAGAATAGCTATTCCTAGAACATAGACACAACATAAAGAAAAAAAAGGCCATCTAAGGAAACTATATATTAATTTGCTCGTGCTCCTCCCTCGCATAGCCATGGTTGACTATGCGCATGTGGTATGGTTCCCCTTCATGCTTGGATCCGCAGTCGACGTCCCACCACCACCAATCATCTTAAGGGCCTCACCACCTCTAGCAATAGGAGATGGTTGAACATAAAATTTCAATCCAAGTTTGCTTCCAATGAGTTCCACCTTATGCATAAGCCTGCAGTCCATGTGGTGCTCTTTCCATGCCTGGATCAACTCCATGTCTCCTCATTCCTTGTTCTCATAGTCCATCAACACATGTGACATCAAGTTCTTCATTACCCAGTAGGACAACATCGGACACTTGTTAGTCGAGACCCGCCCCATCATGGTGCCTGGATCAATGACCTAGCCTTCGACCTTCGCCTTTATTTCATCGATCAAAGTGGCCTTAGCCTTATCCTAAAGCTCCTTCTCCTTCGTGTCAATCTCATTGTGAATAACAGTGAGGATCTGCTCACGAAAAAAGGTATCCCCATTAAGGGCTTGTGACTATGTGCGGGTTAACCTACCGTGAGTGCCTCGCATAGTTCTTTTGGTATCCTCATTTCCTGCACGGCCGTAAGGTAACCTTGAAAGGGACACTTCCTCTTTGCCTTTCCTCCCCCTTGGAGCCATTTTCCCACACTTAATTTCAAAATCGACGAGGCTGCGGAAGGTAAGAGCTGCTACAATGGAAATAGAAACATCAAAATCTGATCTAAACAAAAGTGGGTCTGAAATACGTTGTTGCCTGCCCAAATTTATAGCAAACCTGACTATAATTGAGAAAATTGGGGGGTTCATGACCCGATTCGACATCCCACTCCATACTACAAACACCTCTGTACCCTCCTTGATCCATCTCATGATAATAGTCTTCAACCTTTGTGGTAGTACCCGATCGTATTGCATCCAGATTATCTCCACAACTGTAATAAAAGCAAGCACATATTGGGATGAGGTCATTTTGTCCTATAATTGGCTGGATGACTAGAGGAGATAATGCGATGGGATTGATGTATCTTGTCTTCCTATGAGTGTGAAGGTGAACCATGAGTACCCTGCGTGTCACCCCCTCCCCCTCTTGGAGCCTCGAGATATGCATTAGCCAAATGTCTACAATGGGCTTCCCACTCTGCTCCTCACAAAGTTGTTAGTTGTCCTTCGCGAATGCGTTGTCCTTCATCAATACCCACATTGGCCAGAAGATCGACCACTTTGTTGGCCTCTCTTTTGACATGGCCAAAATTCCAGGCATGGTTATTAGAAAGAAAGTCTGCTAGCTTTTCCATTGAACCCAAAATGCGCTAGCCGGATGCCACCTTCTCCACTCTTTTCCCGTTGGAAAATTGTCTTTCCATCTAGATGATGATCCTGGAATTTCCTTCCACCATTGCCGGCATCCATCCAAACCTGGAAACTATCATCAGGCCTTGCAAAATTCCTTTCAGTTTTGCCCCATTGCTTTATCATGTTCCAGTGAATCCAAAGAAGACATAAAGGATTTCTCCCGTCGAGTCATGACAAACTCCACCAAATCCCACTGGACCAGGGTTTCCTTTGGATGCGTCATCAAAATTAAGTTTAAAGATGCCTCCTGCGGGTGGGGAACAGGAAGAATAACTAGATGGTGGGCATGTCAAAACAATATTACGTTGCCACCCTAATTCCTATTTACTAATCCCTTGACTAACGATGATCCTAGTCTCTTGCTCGCTTAACTCCCAATCCTTGTCCTTCCAATGGGTACTCCTAACAGTTTCCTGAAGATTGTGAGTTAATAATTCCCAAATCGCCTATTCATTGGAGTTTTTATCTTGGAATATCCTATTATTTTGTTCCTTCCAGACCACCCTGAATAGAAACCCTGAGAACATAATACACAACGCTCTCATGATGGGGTTTGGAAAGGCTTCCAGGTTCCATTTTTTTATCGTTTGATCAGGGTGGCCTTTGACCCTGTCTGTTAGACAAAAAATAAATGCCCTTTGATCCCAGACTGATGAAACAAAGGGGAATTCATCTAACAGGTGGTTCATGGTCTCCTCTTCCTCATTACATAAAGAACATCGTGAAGGACCCACAAAACCTCTTTTTTTTTAGGTTTTCCCTAGTCAGAATCCTCCTTTACATAACCAACCACATAAAGGTTGCGAATTTTGGCCAGGGGTTCATTGACCAGATTTTTTTCCAAATATCCTCTGGAGCTACCCTTCATGAAGTCCAGATGTCATACACTTCTTTTATGCTAAGAACCCCTTTAGGCATGTATCCCCAGCGTAGTTTTTCCTGGCCCTCGTGCCTTCTAATACATCGCTCTTGGATAATGTCCCGAAGCTCTTGAGTTTCCTCAGCCGGTGTAAAACGCATCCACCAATCTTGTCCTTTCCATATCTACAATTTCTTGTCGCCTTCTGCCTCAGACCAGTACCAATGAAACTTTATCATCCCTTTCTCTATGCCTCTGTCCCTTGCCATCCGACATCCTGGGTTGTCTAATAGCTTAGGGAATTGAACCCAAGAATCATCCTAGAAATTCTTTGAATGCCCAGATCTAATTTCCCAAAAGCAGTGTTCCTGAAAAAGACTTTTGTTTCAATGGGTTGATATCCAAATTTGTGATCCCACTTTCTGTTCCCTGAAACGAACTAAATCTCAGTGAGATTGGTCCTAGGCATACTTCACATGCCAAAGTCTTTCCCAAGGCTCACTTGTATGGGTGCACCACTAGAGTTCATGTATTGTTGAACGTACTTCCTATAGAGAGTTATTGAGCTAGCAGATATTTAGATATTTGGAATCTTCACAGTTTTACGTTGGTAATTTTGGATGGGAAAAGTTCCAATAGGGGCACAGTTCCAGCCAGGGAAAATTTCCAGCTAGAGCATAGTTCCAACCGGGGCACAGTTCCAGCCTAGGGAAGAGTTCCAGCTGAGGGCAGAGTTCCAGCCGGAGCACATTGTCCCTCACAGGAACCCTGCCCTGATTGGAACTCTGCCCCCACTGGAACCTTTCCTTGGCTAGAACTCTACCCCATTGGAACTTTGCCCCGACTAGAACTTTACCCCACCGGAACTCTGCTCCAACTGGAACTCTACCCTCGGCTGGAAACTATATTGTTATCTGAAGTAAAAGATGGTTATGATATCATGACCAATTCATGGAAACTATATGCCTCACAGATATAGAGAAAAAAATAAAGGACTTAAGCCTTACAGATTTTGCCATGAACGAGGTTTCAAACCACCATATAAGTGAAACAAGATAGAGATCAACGAACCAAATAGATCAACCAGATACCAAGAAGAAATTTACAAAATAGAAACTCAAGCATTTCCATTATGCCATCAAATACGTGTCTTTGCAAAGTTCCAGCCAGGGCAGAAATACCACCATTGAGGTTGAGGTCAAGCTTTTCATCCAAATGATGAGCAAACAACAAGCTCCTAATCTTCCTACGTATAATACCTAGTAGATGGGTTCTGCAAGACAAATAGTTCCAGCCGGGGTAAAGCAGTTCCAGCCGGGGTAAAGCCATGCAAGGCATAGTTCCAACTGGGGCAGAGTTCCAACCGAGGAAAAGTTCCAGCCAGGGCAGAGTTCCAGCTAGGGGAAAACTTCCAATCAGGACAAATTTCTAGGCACGACAGAGTTTCGGTGGGACAGAGTTCCATCTAGGGAAAATTTCCAGCCAAGGCAGAGTTCCATGCGAGCCAAAGTTCCAGTCGGGGCAAAGATCCATGCAGGGCAGAGTTCCAGACGGGGCAAAGTTCCATGCGGGGTAGATTTCCAACTGGGTCAGAGTTCCAACCGAGGCAGAGTTCCAGTCAGACATGGTTTCAGGCAGGGAAAAGTTCCAGTCAAGACAGAGTTCCAGCTGGGGCAGAGTTCCAGCCGGGGCAGAGTTCCAGCTGGGGCAGAGTTCCAGCTAGGGGAAAACTTCCAGTCGGGACAAATTTCTAGGCGTGGCAGATTTCTGGCGGGCCAGAGTTCCATCCGGGGCAGAGTTCCAACCAGTGCAGAGTTCCATGCGAGGCAAAGTTCTAGTCGGGGCAAAGATCCATGCAGGGAAGAGTTCCAGACGGGGCAGAGTTCCATGCGGGGTAGATTTCCAACCAGGTCAGAGTTCCAATCAAGGCAGAGTTCCAGTCGAACATGATTTCACGCGGGGCAAAGTTCCAGTCAAGACAGAGTTCGAGCCGGGGCAGAGTTCCAGGCGAGCATAGTTTTAGGCAGGGCAAAGTTCCAACCGAGGTAGAGTTCCAGCCAGGGCACAGTTCCAGGCGGGGTAGAGTTCCATGCATGGCAAAGTTCTAGCTGAGGAAGAGTTCCAGTTGGGGCAAAGTTCCAGGCAGGGCAAAGATATTATGGCTCAAAGGTCACGACAAGGCACCATAACGAGTATTTGTGCACCAAGAATGGTTCTCGATCCCTTGATCAAGGTTGAGGGAGGAAATCAAGGGTCTTAGAGCAGCTCCATGCTTTACATATCAAAACTGATGTCAATAGGCAGAGCTGTTCATTTCCTAGTATCAATCAAAACTCATACATTGATGAAAACAGGGCATAGAGTAGCTTCATAAAAAACAAAAGTCAAGAAATTTCCTTTGTCACCTCCATGCAAAATTGGGAGTAACAAAACATCAACTATTCATGAAAGAGCTTATTCAAGCCCTACCTCAATAAGATGGAGTGGATGACCTGCTCCTTTTGCATCAGCAAGAACAAAAAATATCTCCCCAAACCGTGTTTGCAATTCTCATCCCTTACAACTCTCCCAGACTTGATGAATGACATTGTCTCTTTCTCCGAATGAAACGAGTCCTATTTCACTGATGGGTAGTGAAGATTGATTGTGGTGGATAAGCCATAAGAACTCTGCTCCGCCTGTATCTTTTCCTTGACTGGAACTCTTCCCGGCTGGAACTTTGCCCCACATGGAACTCTACCCCGTCTAGAACTTTACCTCGGCTAGAACCCTGCCAGCTAGAACCTTGCCCCAGCTGGAACTCTGCCTCAGCTGGAACTCTGCCTCGGCTAGGTCTCACATCTACATGAACTTTAACAGTTGTTAGCCCCAATGTTGTCACATATAGTGTACTTATAGATGGCCTTTGCAAAGAAGGCAAGTTCAACAACACAAACATGCAAGTTTAGGGGTAGGTTTTCAGTTAGGGTAAAGTTCCATCAGGGCAGAGTTCTAGTCAGAGCAGAGTTCCATCCAAGGCATAGTTCCAGCCGGGGCAGAGTTCTAGCTAGGCAGAGTTCCAACCGGGGTAGAGTTCCAACAAGGGAAGGGTTCCAACAAGGGTAGGGTTCCAACAAGGGCGGGGTTTCAATAAGCGGGGCAAAGTTCCAGCCCGGGCAGAGTTCCAGTCTTTTTTATCCCATGCAATCCATACACACCTGGATAGAAACTTGGCAAGAAACTAGACACACCTATATGTAAGGGTCCCAAAGAAAAACTTGTGTTGACATCGATAAGCAAGTGGGAAAAGCTATTGTAAATCAACCCATGGGATGAACATGGCTTCATTGTCCTGTCAATGGCTTACCTAAAACCACCTCATTGTGCTTATGGATTGAAAGGGGACGATGATCTCGATTCATTTATTAGAAATGATCTTGGAGATGTCGATATTCCATTTCTAAGACCATTGGATGTTCCCTTGCCTATAATTTCCTCTCCTCTTGAGAAGGAGAAAATATTTTTGCTCTTAGTGTGGATACATCATTTGACTGTAATTAGTATTAAGAAACTTCCTGTAGCATTCGAAAGAAGCATAGCTGAAGGAAAATGGCTAAAAACTCACAGGGGGTACCAATCTCCCTGAATGTCTTTTTGGTTCAATTCTTAATGGAAATTTGATGGTTTTTAGTTAAATGACCTTCAATTGATTGATAATTCACTCTATGGAAATCACACAAATGACTTCAAGAAGAACCTCCAACAGATGGGGGTGGTTGTTGAATTTGGAAAAGGATGTGATTTGATCGTTGAGCATCTCCAAATGCACACGGAATTGCAAGCCATAACCAGGATTTATAAATATCTTCATAAGTTCCACTGGAAGCCTGTTGATAGTAAATCTGTTAAAATTTGGATTCCGATAGGTGGTGGACATGGGAGTGAATGGAAGGATTCAAACCTATGTGTAGTTCATGTTGACAATGGACTCTTTCATTATAGGTTATAAATCCTTGATAAATTCTATGAAAAGGCATTACTTCCTTTCTTTTCTAGTTATCTTGGAGTGGCTATGTATCCCAAAATTGATCATTATTGGTGTATGCTCATCCTCCACCATTTTGCACTCATCATTGAATGCATGACCCTCTTCTAAGTAACAAAGTACAAGGCTCTACTTTGGCCCCCTTTGTTATCTTCCTTTTTTTCACTTATTTGGTTTTATTCTTTCTCTAATGCCCTTATTCTTTCTCTTAATGCCCTTAAGGTATGCAACAATCCACAAGATGGCCGAATTTGTGTATTCAGTATCTTCATGCTCATATTTTCATCAAGACACTGAGGAGTGAAAATGCCAAAGGGAATAACCCCAAGTATGTTAATTTACTAATACCAATAAAACCACCCTCAATCATGTCTCGCAGGCCCCATACCTACTACTCAAAACCACCTAATTCCACTAACATCCATATTCATAGTCCAAATATACCTATGAGATGCCATGTGTGATTTTTTAAGGCATCATTCCTAGCTTTGGATTCCTAGAAGCTTTAGTTAGGAACTAAGGCCATAGTTTCCCCCCCTGGCCATGTCCATGGCCTTGAGACGGATACATATTGCTCAACAAATGATGATGGCATGCATATCCCCATTAAGATTCAAAGGATTCACTTTCAACGTTATGTGTGGTGGTTGGAGGCATCAATTTTGGCCCTAAATGGTTAACAACTTTCTTTAAGGCCTAAGGACCAAGTGTTTTCCCCCACCCATGTCAAGGGGTCTAATATTTGTACTTAGTGCTAAAAATATTCTAATGGCACTAATATCCCCATTTCAAGGTAAATGATACCATGGAAGGCTCTGTTGAGGTTGCTATGGCACTAGTATACCCATTTCATGTGTGAGGTTCCTCTATATAAACTTGTTTCAATCAATAATTACGCCTTGATATTTTTCCATGGATCATCGATTAGATTTGTACATGATCTTAGCTAGTGAAGTAATGGAGTTTTAATCTCTCATTGAGAGAATGAAAAGAATGGATCTTTATCAAATCTGGAAAGTTCAAGTTTTGTGAAGAAATCATTTGATATTTTGTAGATAAGAATATCTACCTAGTCTCTTAAACACAAGGTTGTTCCTTTTTTAGAAAATGTTGATTAGCAAGTTCACGAACATATGGCTGAGTCAAAGGGTTATTGAGAACTTTCTTGAAGAATATTGACATATAATGATGCAAGGATCCCTCAACTTCTTGCTATGTGGACTAGGATACATCCCTTCCTCTTCTATACACCTTCTATCTCAAGGACACCATTAATTAATACTCAATTGCTAATTGCTATTCCACCCTATTCCGTAATTGCTTATAATAATTGCTATTCCACCCTATTCCATAATTGTTATTCCACCCTGTTAGGTGTAAGGTGAGAAGTATGGGGAAGGGGTACAAGCTTGAGCTTTGGATTCTTCTTTTTAATAGCTCTTTTCTAAATGAATTTGATACCATGTATCTAGTGCTTTGGGTTGACCACTAACCAATTTCATCAAGAGTGGTACCATGTTCGCTTGATCAATGTCTATGGTGGTTTTGGTTGACCACTAACCATTTTCACAGCATACTTCCCCCCTTAAAGTGAAAGTTCAATTTTGTCTTCGTAAGTACCATTTTCACGTGAAAGCGAGTACGATTTCATTTCATTTCTATACTTTCCCTCTTAAGGTACATGAGAGTGCCAATTTAAAATGGGCCATATTTGTGTACTATTCGTTTATGAGCCTTCAGGAAGCACATTTAACACATTAAAAAAGCATGAGCCCTACACATGAATCCTTGAAATCAGCTTTCATGCCCACCCTCTACCCCACGAATGAGATCACCGTTATCAAAATCAATTCAATGTGGCAATCAATGTCCGATCGATTCACCCCAACTCTTGACTCCCCTCTATGTATGGAAATATTATCTAATAATGAATCAAATTTTCCAAGGCCTCCGATCTGCGTTTACCTCTACCACAGGATTCATCGGTCAATGCCTTTTCGGCTAGATGGTATCTTCTAAACTCACAAGCCACAATAACAATATGGGTGCCTAACAACCATGGAGTTAGGCTTGACATAACATTATGATGTTGAACTAAAACATAGGAAGTGAAATCTCCTTGAAGGAATCCTCCACTATGGAATTGTATTGGCCAAGAATAGTCAAGAATATGAAATGTAACTTCTTTATCATATCCAAGTCATGTTTTGTGTTTGTTGCCACATATTCATTTGTAAGGTTTAATGATAGCCTATGGAAAGATCCTTCTATACTTGATGTTCTTCCATACATTCCTAATAGTTCTCTTTTGTGACTTCAAATGAAAATTCAAGTTCACATTTACTAATATTGCTTCTAGTGTCACTCTTGCTTCTTCTTGTGACTCATATTCAAAAACTATCTTCATTATTTCACTATTTATGAATGCAGATTCATTCTCATGAGTACTTAATGAATCATCGACCATTTCATTTGTTGTATCTATATCACCTAGTTGTACAAGGTCATTTATGTCACAAGTAGATCCACTTTTCACATTAAGTCATTGGTGTCAGAAGATGCATCAACAATGTTCTCAATTTTCTCCTCCTTTTCAATTAATTTTATTTAAAGTGTTTCAATCAATTGATCATTTCATTCAATTTGATTTTGAATATTATAAACCAAATTATCCAAATCTTGTAACTTGAGATGTACTTCTTTAATTTATTTATTAGCATTTTGCAAATGCTTTCTTTTTTTACCCATTTTTATTTGCAAATTTGTAATGCTCTCTTGTAGGCATATTTCATGCTTGTTTGCTTATATGTCTACTTTAAGGTGTCTAGAACTAATGATCATGCACCCCAAAGTGTTATTTTACAATGATTTTTAACACTTGGTTAACCTTGACTTCATTCAAACTTCATGTAGCTCTTTGTTTACAACAAGGATTCTTATAACTCCACCCATTGTACAATTTAATGAATTAAACAACCATTGATTCAAAATGACAAGTATTTTCAATCTTCCATTTAATGATATAAAATGTGTCATTGAATTTAAAAAGATAGTAAATTAAAGAAGTTTTCACAAACTTTTAAGTAATGCATGCACCATTAACAATCATATGTGTATGTTGTTCAGCCAAATAACAATAAGTGTCAAATATTAAATACAAATCACCACAAGCATCTAAAAAAATTCATACACCATACACCAGCATAAATTTCCTCCCTTTTCAAAAGTTACAAAACCAAACTCTATTGGTTCAAAGACCCAATAAAAACTTAGTTCAAAGGCCCTATAAACTTTTCAAACTTTAGTTTAAACAAACCAATAAAAGTTTACATTACTTTTACTTTTACTTTTACAAGAACTCTAAGATAATCTTGATTTGTAAATTCAATTTTTACTTTTACAAAGACTAAGATAAACTTGTAATAAACTTGTAATATGTCATGAGTCGATCCTTTGAAAAATGATTTATTAAGTTTTGTGATCAATCCGTATTATAATCCAATGTTTCCATAAACTTGATACATACTCAGTAAACATTGGATTATAAACTTGAGGAAGATGAATCTATGAATTGATCAGGAGGGTGAAGGGTCGATTGATGAAGAGGGTGGGATTGATATAGAGTAGGTTAAGGAGAGATGGGCTGCTAGCAAGTGTCTTGGTTTGTATGGAATGAGTGTTCGTTTCCAAGTTGGGACTGAGATGATGGGAGACGAGATGGTGGTAGAAAGCAGTGGACCTAGAAAGATTATTGGTGACATTGCAAGAGAAAATCCATATGAGGAGTCTGAATGCAGAAGAGAGTCCCGGGGTTGCCTTGATTTGGATGCAGGTATTGAGAGACTGAGGGAATGGAATAGAAAAGATACAAGAGCTGATGAATTGGGTAGGTCAAGGTCCTTCAAGGTGAGAGGTGAAGATGGATCTGGAACAGATTCATTGCATGGAGATGGGAATTGAGTTGAAAGGAAGGAGAGAGGAGGGTTAGAATGCTTTGCATATGTTGGAGCTGACACTACTACATTTCGACCAAAAATCCGACGGCCGTCATGTCGGATTTTCGACACTTTCCTGTCGCATGTACGACACTTTGATTTTTTCTTAAGTGTCAGAAACTTGGCGTCGGTTATCCGACACTTAAATACTCGTCGGTTAACCGACACTTAACTAACCGTCGGTTAAATGTCCACCGTCGGATAAGCGACAGGTATAACCGTCGCTTAAACCATGGCTCTAAAGGGTAAGCATCGCATAAACGACAGATATAGATGTCACTTAAGCGACGGATATCAAGACAAGGCGTCGCAAAAACGACATTAAGAGCTGTCGCTTCAGCGACGGAGATGAAGAAGAATCGTCGCATTTTCGACAGCTAGATCTGATTTTTTTTTTTTTTAAATATTGAATATCCAGCCAGGAACCGTCACTTAAGCGACGCGTATTAACAAGAAGCGTCGCAAAAACGACATTAAGAGCTGTCGCTTAAGCGACGCGTATTAACAAGAAGCGTCGCATTTGCGACAGCGAGATCTGATTTTTTTTTTTAAAACCTTGAATATCCAGCCAGGAACCGTCACTTAAGTGACGCGTATTAACAAGAAGCGTCGCATTGTCGACAGATAGAGCTGTCGCTTAAGCGACGGCAGTGAATTTTTAAAAAATATATATATATATTAAATATCCATAACCTATATCACCTGTGCAACTTGCGAATGTAGTAGTAGTAATGCATAACCACCAATATATGACCAATTTATTCGTAATTAATGGTAAGTGGATTTATTTATAATAAATATCATACTTACAAAAAATTTTAAAAACCCACTTTACCATTGTGACGCCGAAAATTTGAATCACCGAGTAGTAAAAGGTTTTGCTTTCAAAGAGGGACTGTAAAAGGTTATGATATTGTGT
>LPNX010807404.1:5810-78441 GCA_001517045.1 Pseudotsuga menziesii
TATACATGCCATACAACCCTCCACGTTTAAACCTATAATCTTTTAAAAGGAAACATGTGTTTGAAGCATGTACATGCCATACGCGTCGGATAAGCGACGGCGCTTTCCATTTTAAACCCTAAACCAATCAAGTGTATTTTATTAAATAATTGAGAAATTTATGCGCTGTCGCTTAAGCGACGCTTAGGAGGATAGATGTCGCTTAAGCAATGCTTATAAGCCTAGCCGTCACTTAAGCGACGCTGAAGCCCACCATTTCAAATTTTTTTTTTATCTTTCTAATTTTTGGTACGGTTAAAAGAAAAAATCCACGCGCCGTCGGAAAAAACCGTCGGATTTTGGATCGAAATGTAGTAGTGAAATACTGGGTCACGGTGATTCTACACTGTTAGAATGTTTTTCGATAAAAGAATGGGATCTTGTAAAAATAACATCGACTCGACCACTTCACTCTCGAAAGGAAGAGTGGGATCAATCACAGATGAAACTGAATTTATCACTTGGTCAACCAACGGGGAATCGAGGGATAACTTACTATCACTTGTTGGAATCACCTGTTGATTATAATTAATATTTTCCAACCAACGTGAAGCTCATCCATGCTTGGAGAAATAAAAGTACGATGCGTAGCCTTGCATATCAGACAATGATGCAAGACTTTAACTTTACGACCTTTTATCAATGGGTCACTGGTTGAGGGAGTATCATCAACATGATGATAATAGGTTGATGACACAGACGGTTTGGACTTTTTATACCACTCTTTTTGTACACGGGAGAGATCAGGACACTCCTTAAGAAGGTGGGCCCCCTTGCAAAGCTTACAAGGGAACTTGGGTTTCAGACAAGTGTTTTGAAAAACTAAGGAAGATCAGATCAGCTGAAGCTCTTCCCCAATGGAGTCTTCATATTTGTAGCTAGGAATTTTGCACCTCCCACAGACAAGAGTTGTTCCTTTATTCTGAATGGTTCAGATCTAGAAAATGGTACACGACAATATTGGAAGACATTCCCTAGAATGGGTGGAGATATGGAATCAACTCTGTTTGATATACTAGTATAGCTGTTTCTTGTAAAGATGATCCTTCATGGATGTACCTACATAATCACAAGAAAAACAAAAAACAAAATCAAGTAGAACCAGAATATAATCCAATATTCTATATTGATGACTCATGAATTCAATAATAAAACATACGATAATGACACAATATATTTTATGGGAAGGGAACCAATTTTGCATTAGATAATGGAGAAGAAGTTTACAACCTATGCCTTAGTGTTGATGTACTCCTTCACAAAGCCAACATCTCATCCCCAACAACTCAGAATATCAAAGCATTAAAAAAACTTTACTCTCTCCTCAACCATGGAGAAGGAGCTTGCTTTTATAGGCTTGGAATGGATAGAGATGGTTGAGAAATTGGTGGGTGAGGTGGCTAGGAGATCCTACAAGGATGGATCTCGAGCCCAACTGTCCCTAGTGATCAGGGATAAGGGTGCCATGGAGCCTTCTTTCGAGAAGCTTTGTGAGAACCTCTCTTTTTCACTTTTTACCAAGGGCACCGCTTCTTACTCACCATGACAGAGTGGTGTTAGGAAAAACCGCGTATTGAACAAAGGGTAAAGGTGGTGCCAACTTTTACTACCAACACATTACAAGTGGTATTGAAGAAGGTACCGCTTTTTTACTAAAGGTTAGAGGCAGTGCTAGATTTTCATATGTAACTTTGATGTTTGGACCAATATTATTACTTCACAGTTTGGGATTAAGGGCAAATACTGAAGTTTGGGATCTCATCACATGCTGATGACAAGATTTAGGTGTAACAGTTTAACTGAAAGTAGGTGGAATAACCATCAGTTAACTGATTTGGGGTACTTAGGTCATGCAGATAAACCCATATTTTCTCCTTGATTGAAGGAATAAGATGGGTTAGTCTCCCCGATTGAAGGAGAATATTCAGTTAGCCTCCCTGATTGAAGGAGGATGACCCAGTTGATGATGCAGTCATATATTCAAGCCAATAACTTAGTATAAGTTGTAAATTAGGCCCAAATAATAATGTGTAGGTTGGATAATGACTCGAACACCCCCCCTTAAGCTATACTGATGTGGAGGAGTAAAACAAAGATAGGGCCCTAACAACAAATGCCATAGGTCACCCTTTCCAAAAAAGTAACTCTAAAATGATAAAAAAACTCTAAGTGAGGAAAAGAGGAAAACCCAGTGGGAACAACATCCCCCCTCAAACTAAACACTAAATAATTAACTGACTTCACCCTGATGAACTCACCCCCAACAGTGAATGGAGATAAGCAATTTTTTTCTCAGTAAAGTTCTTGGTGAAAATATCTGCAATCTACTCATCCGTGGGGCAATATTGCAGAATAATTGCTTTGTCATGCACGAGTTATCTGATGTAGTGCATGTGGATCTCAATGTGTTTGGTTATCTATCTTTGAACTGGATCTGTTGAGATCTTGATAGCATTTTGGTTGTCACAAAACATGATAGTAGATGAAGCACTACCAATATTAAACTTAGACAAAATACCTTGTAGCCAAACTTCCTAGATGCATGCATTGACTGCTCCCCTGTACTTTGCCTTTGCTGAAGAAAGGGAAATGGAAGCCTTATTTTTGCTTGACCAACAAATATGACCAAAACCAAACATAAACACATAGACGGAAGTGGACTTCCAATCTATGCTATCTCCCTCCCAATTGGAATCTGTAAATCCTACCAAGTCTATTTCAGAATCAACAACATAATGAATGCCATAGGATCTAGTACCCTGCACGTACTGTAGAATACTCTTGGATTCCCTCCAATGAAGCTCATGAGGCTTCTGCATATACCTTGATACAACATTCATAGCATAACAAATGTCAGGCCTTGAATGTGTCAAGTAGAGAAGTCTTCCGATCAACTGATGGTACAGACTAGAATCCACATGTGGAGTTGTTTTTCCCTCTTCAAGACTGATTCCTAAGAGGAATGGAAAAGGTGCAGCCTTACAATCAGCCATATTAAACTTAATTAATAGGTATAAATCATATTTAGAGTGTGTCACCATAATCCCATTAGAATATTGAATTATTTCTATCCCGATAAACTGCCTCATCAGACCTAGATCACTCATCTCAAAAGCTTCATGCAACATAGTTTTAATGAAGGAAATCGAAGCAGGGGTGCTTCCTGTGATTAAAATATCATCAAAATACATAAATATGATCAGAAAATTACCTTAATATTTCTTCAAGTACACATCTGGATCAGACTTACATCTTTTGAAGTTCAGTGAGAGCAGAAATGACTCCATTTTGGCGTACCAAGATCTTGGGGCCTGTT
This sequence comes from Pseudotsuga menziesii, assembly GCA_001517045.1. Classification (NCBI taxonomy): domain Eukaryota; kingdom Viridiplantae; phylum Streptophyta; class Pinopsida; order Pinales; family Pinaceae; genus Pseudotsuga; species Pseudotsuga menziesii. The sequence goes on from LPNX010807404.1 coordinate 9,166, forward strand.
TTAAGCCATATAAGGATTTCTGCAACTTACAAACCAATGATGGATCTTGTGTGTAGCCTTCAATATGCTTCATGTATAACTCTTCTTGTATCTATCCATGAATAAAAGCACTTTTTACATCCATATGGTGCACCTCCTAGTGCTTGGATGCAATAATGGCCAAAACTAGGCGGATAGAATCCATTTTTTCCACTGATGCAAATGTCTCGGTGTAGTCCACTCATTGGACTTGGGAGAATCATTTTGAAACCAGAGATGATTTATATTTTTAGGTTTATCTATCTGTAGCAACCTTTGTCTGATATACCTACTTGTATTGAACAAGTTTTGATAGAAAACAGGACTGCAGAGCAATAACATATATACAGTTAAATCAATAAACAAGATGCAAAACACATTAAAACATTATAGAGAGACATAGATATAATGTGGTTCACCCAAATGATGGGATACATCCACAAATAAATTTCCATTCCTTTTATTACATTCCAGAAAGATGAAGGGATACACCCTGCAACAAAACCCCTGCACTTCCTCTTCACGCTTTCACAGTCTCTCTTCCAATACAATACAATACAATACCATACTCAGTCGTTTTACAATTCTTTCTTTTATATGGAAAATACAATGGGAGAATTCTAGGTTTAACCCAATACCATGGGTCCGCAATACTATTGGCCAACACACATCCCAAAAATTTTTCTCGGGGGCTCCGCCCTCGAACCCCCGTTTCTTGGGGGCGCTGCCCCTGAACCCCAAGGTAGGGGAAATGAGTGTACAGTACTCCTAGGTTACAATCACAACTGAATAATATCTCTGGATCTGGAATATTAGGCTCCACAACCAACAAGTTTTCTCCCAGGTGGAAGGGAAACTAGCTCCCAAGTTGCATTTTTTCGGAGAGAGTTGAACTCTTCATCCATTGCATCTTGCCATCTAGGATCATTACAAGAATCATAATATTACTTAGGATCAGACCCAATCATCATATATAAGGTCTCATATAGAAAATAATCATTTCAATAAAGATAAATACCTGCTCTTTGAAAATCTGGCCGAGTTCTCCTTGGATCAGTAGGATTTCCAACATCTAACCCAACAGAAGAGAGAGTCTTTTCGGCCCATTTTGGGAGATGAGTGGGAAGATTAGGATATTATTTAGAACATGATATATTATGCTCACTGATATCAGACATCAAATATGAAATATCATATCTCATACTTCCATTTTCATCATCAGAATCATCAACAGAATGGGAGGAAATTTCAGTAGTTTCTTCCTCTACTAGTTCCACATCTTGGAGAGGTTCTTCGAAGTAGACACTTATCTCTATGAATATATTTTTGGTTCTGATATTCAGGAGTTTTTATCCCTTTTATTCCTATGGATACCAAATTAACATACACTCAATACACTGCGGTTGTAAAGACTTCCTCTTATCAAGTGGAATTCGATCCCAAGAGGTGGACCCAAAAACTATGAAATTGGACACATCCGGTTTGTGACCAAAGTATGCTTCGAAAGGTGTTTTTCCTTTCACAGATGAATGAGGGAAAATGTTCTAAATGTAGGCATTAACATTTATTTCTTCAACCCAAATATTTTCAGCCAAACATTTATCTTCAAGCAAGTAGGTGGTCATCTCTTTTAGGGACCGATTTTTCCTTTCCACTACACCATTATGTTGGGGTGTGTAGGGAATGGAGTGTTGTATCTTGATTCCATATTTAGCACAAATTTGAAGAAGATTAGATTTGATGTACTCTCCTCTATTATCATATCTAAGAGCATTTATCTTGCTCCTAGAAGAATTATCAGCAGAAGCCTTATAATATATGAACTTTTCAAGAACTTCAGATTTTTTCTTGAGAAAATAGACCCATGTGAATCTAGACAGGTCATCGATGTAAGTGAGCACATACCTTGAATCAATCATGGAGGTTGTAGGAATAGGAATGCTGATATTAGAATGGATCATCCCCAAAATACATGTATCTTGGCTTTCCTTTCCTCAATCAAATTTATGCTCAGGGTGCTTACCGACAATACAACCTTTGTGAATTCCATTAGAGGTTTTGATGGTAGGGAAGCCTTCCACCATGGAATGATTTTGAAGTTTCTGCAAGTATTTTAAATTCAAATGTGAAAAAATTTCATGCCACATCTGTCTGACCTCATTCCCATGAGTCAGAAAGGCGGTAAGATTTGCTTCAGGCACAAACTTGGAGAACTCATAGGTCTTAGCAGAATGATTCGCTATACCTGTTGCAATGAGTTTTCTGGATGCAATTTCTGAGATCTCAACATCATTTGGACTGAATTTTACTCTCTTTGAAAAAACTATGTGTGTCATTTGATACACAGAAAACATATTTGAAGCTTCCTAAAGAACATTATTGAAGCTTCCATGTTCTTTGAAAAAACTATGTGTGTCATTTGAAGTTTTCTTCATACTCGGCTTAGTCAATCAAGAAATCTTGATCAACAATACTATTTTACCTAGTAATTATGGGGTAAACTCTTCGATCCGATGCAGAGATGGAATTTTTGAGCTTTTTGATCGATTTGCATCATAGATCTGCCAAGGAATCTGTTGAAGAAGAAGAGCCTTGTCCCTCCATGGTTCTGATACCATATGAAAATTGAGTCACAATAATCTGAGGACCAAGTCACAACTTATAGAAGATTCAAGGATCAATTACACATAAAAATGACATGAAAACACTGCAATTAGAAGTTGTAGTTGTATAATTGTTGTCATTAATAAAAAACAGTGATACAATGTGTTACACTGGCATGAATAGCCAGACAATTTGAATCCCAAGCAGGTCATTTGAATTGCATACATGAGAGTGGCTTAGTTGTCAGTTAGGCACACTAGACAGATAAGTTAATGTAACACCCCAGTTTTGACCCCATGATATTAAAATTGTACATGATATAAATATTGTTATTAAACCATGGCGAGGAGCTCAAGGCCAAGGATTTTCCATCGATTTGGTGTTTTGTGTATCGATGATCAAGATCAATGCCGATGGTTATAGAGCTAGTTAGGAACAATATATTTTGAGATATAATGTAAATACACAATTTAATAAAATACCCACAACTAGCTATGCACTGCAACGAAAGAGATGGGGGCATGATTTCACAAGGAATAGGGGGAGTGCTTCAAACCCCTAAGAAATTAGGTTAATACAGATGGTGAGGGGAGAACCCTCAAGCTCTCAAATACCCTTTTTGTTCTTTGCACTAAATCATTCAATTATTCCAGAAGTTGTTTGGGGCAGTTAATGCCTTGGTCAGAGAGAGGCATGGAAGTCGATTTCATGCCTGAGAAAACCTGCAGCTTGGGGGAGCCCATATTATTGATTATGGGGAAATAAATCACTAGGAATGCGTTCCCATTCCAATATACTCATGCACGCAAAACGTTTACTAGAGCATCAATTCATTTTCGATCCTGACTCTCACGTAGAGAGTTTTCATCCTACAGACACAACCAGAGCTAGCAGAGGCATTAATTCTCATTATGTAGTGTATCTCTTCATTTATCCTTGGATGGAACATTGTTTTTCTATTTTATAGAGTGGTTGGGAACCCTAGTTGTCTGTGTTACATACTGGAACCCTGTTTTGCTATGTTACCTTGTGGTTTGCTATTATGTGTACCCTGGTTTGGGTCTAAACTGTATGCAAGACTTAGGAGAGAAAGAGACGTAGAATTGACTTGATAAACCTAATGTAGAGAGGAACCTCAGGAAAAGAAAAGAGTGGTTGGTGAATCTTCTATGCACACCCTGAAGAGCACTGGAAGGAAAGGTATGGCCCGAGGGACTGTGTAGCAGAGAAGGGGATACTTCCTTGTGTTCAGTGTGTAGGTATTGTGGATGCCATGCCAGATAGATCTTGTGGAGGTGTCCCTAGCCTTGTGAATGAGCTCACTAGCTTAGCAATTCTTCCTTTCCACTACCTTAGCACTATGATAAACCCAATCATAGATTGACATGGATGAACAACCCGATAAAACCAATTGTTAGTTGTCTTGGATGAGTCTTGATGTGCGTTTGGCCATGTGTGAATCATGACCTGAGTAGCCTAATAAACCCAACTGTAGTTTGGATTGGCTGTGTTTTGATGTGTTCTGGCTATGTGTGAGCCTGTTGTTCCCTAGTTCCTTGTGCGAATCATGCCCAACTTGGGGGCGGAAGTTGTGTTGAGATATTGATGAACACAATTGTCCTATGGTTGGGTGGAGCATTGCAATGACATAGCTAGTTGTAGGACAATTTCATTTTCAAGATAAGTATTCTCTATATAAATTTTGCAATGTATTGTTTAATAATTATTATGAATGTGTTGAATTCTTGCTAAAGATTCAAGTAGAGTTTACTGCTGTTATGTTTCCTGCATTTTACATCTGCATATGCATTTTACATTTGCATATGATTTTAGTTCCCAATACATTTTGCTTAAGTTCATGGAGACTAGAAGCCTAGTTACAGAGTCAGAATGCAACTGACTTAAGCGTTTCTGCACCTTGGAATCCACCCGTGTAATGCGAAAGGAGGAAGGCGGAAAGTGGGAAGCCAAAGGATAAAGGTAAGTATTTTGGGATTTCTGCACCCTGGAATCCACCCATGGAATGCAGAAGGAGGAAGACAGAAATCAGAAATCCAAAGGTGAAGGTAAATTATTTTACGGGTTCCGCTATCCAAAGTCTACCCGCAGAATGCAGAAGGCATAAAGCAAAAATAGGAAAACACATTAGAGGAAATTTGGGGTCTAAAATGGGCCTTATAAGAAAACGTGCCAAAATAAGTTTTTGTGAGTTGGAATTCAAGAACCAATAGAATTTCAACAAAATAAGTCAACCATAATGGTTGAATTGACATATTTGTCATTAAAAAAAACTACTTTTTTTGTTTGTATTTTCGACATATCTCATTGTGTTTTTACTCAAATTTCGATCGGGAGAGCTCGTTGGATGCGGAATTTGATTCCGCATCCAACAAGTACCCACACTGCATACTTTTGATGGACCCCGCTACCCCAAAAACAAGAAATACCTGAAAAAATGTGATGATGACATCATCATCACATTTTTTTCAGGTATTTCTTGTTTTTGGGGTAGCGAGGTCCGTCAAAACTATGCAGTGTGGGTACTCGTTGGATGCAGAATCAAATTCCACATCCAATGAGCTCTCCCGATCGAAATTTGAGTAAAAACACAGGGAGATATGTTGAAAATACGAACACAAAAAGTAGTTTTTTTATTTCTTCCTCCAAAATTAATCAATATTATTTTATTATTTTAACTATTATTTTATTATTTTAACTATTATTTTATTATTTTAACTATTATTTTATTATTTTCCTTAGGAGGCCCATTTTAGACCCCAAAATTCCTCTAATGAACCAATGACTACATCGTAATTTGAGTTCCGCCTGTGGACAACATAAGGTGGAAAGCGGAAAGGTAATATGAACAGTGGGTGATTTATGAAGTACCACCTGCCACAAGCTGCATTCAGGAGTGCGGAAGGAGAAAGTCGAAAAGGTCCTGTGAGGGGGAAAAAGGAATTTTCTAGATGCAGAAAGAATTTGTTAAGGGTGGAACGACTGTTAAAAAAGCATCTAAGCTTCATAATGAATGAATTAGGATGTTACATGACCCATGACTATTTTAAAGAAGAATAAATATAGGTTTTTCTTATGCATATCAGTCAGGTGTATGGGTACATGCCAAAGTGGTATCAAAGCTGCGGGTTTCAACCCGGTCGCCTTTTGGGAACATCTAGTTCCGCTGCATTATGGAAAACTAGTGCTAACCATACAAGTTTGTTTGGATTAAATAGGTTACAAAATGAAGACTGCAATGAAACAATCCACAGGTATTTTATAAATTTATGATATTATTGCATAGCTAACAATTGTGTTTATGAACACATTTTGCAGAATCATAGTTACATCAGAAGGAAACATTCCACCTAGTGTATCTTGGAAAAGATGGTCTTGCTTGGGACATGAGGATCAACACCATGAATGATGCACATGCCCCCTATGAGCTCGAGGAAGATGCCACATGGGAGAATATATGGGTTGAGAATGCTAAGACAAAATCCAATGGAAGAAGATATCAAGAGACTCCCTCAGATATTGCAGCCACCATGAGAAGCCTAAGGGTGCGATTGTAAAGTTGCATAGAAGGCAATGAGAGGATGATTAAAGATTAGGAAGAGAAAAATCAGTTGAATGCAGCCATGCTATAGATTTTGATAGACATCCAAAGGAAGATATACTCTGGGCATCGAAAAATAGATCCCAAAAGAAGTGGGAATAGTGCAAGAAGAAATCCCCGTAAGAGGTCCATCATATCTAGAAAAAGGTATTCTAGTGGATCATCTAAATCTAAAGAATCCATTGGGGGTTCAATCTCTTCATATCACAGGTTTAAGGGAAAGAGGCGTTACTAGAATAGTTCACATGGGGAATTTAAGAAGGCAAAGCCTCCTTCATTTGATGGTGAGGTAAATTCCGGTCAAGAAGCTGAAGCTTGGATTCTTGGGATGAGAAAGTATTTCAAAGTCCAAGAATACTATGGAAACATGAATGCAAGAGTATCCATCCTCAACTTGGGTGGAAGAGAATCTATACGGTGGGAGAACCACAAGAAAGTGAAGAAGATCAATGAAAGAAAGATTGTGTGGAAGTAGTTCAAGAAGTATTTCAAGTAGAAGTACCTCTTTGATAGGTACTATGATGACAAGATTAAAGAGTTCCATGAGTTGAAATTGGGACAGTTGACCATGGAAGAATACGCAAACAAATTCTTGGAACTATTGAGGTATGTCAGGTATATCCGAGATAATAAAGTGAAAATTCAGCATTTTATAAGTGGATTACCTCAGCCATATAGAGTTAGGATTGAGTTTGATGAATCTCGAACTATGGAAGAGGCTATAAGGAAGGCCACATATTTCTATGACCAGAACAAAAATAGACCAGATGTCCACAAGGAATGGAAGGACAAAAAAGATGAGAAGTTTGACCAAAGGAAGAAAGGTTTCAAACCCTCTCACTTTTGGAATCAACAAAGGTAGCCATCACAAGCTGTAACTAAGCCAACCAGAATGATTGAAGACAAGCTAAGAGATCCAAAGGAGCCAAGAGAACCACTTCAATGTTGGGGATGTGGAGGATACCATATGTTTAGGAACTATCCGCATCAGAATGGGAATGTAAGTCAAGTTCACAACATCCAAGGAGCTAAAACTGTGGGTCAAGTGGCAAGGACCATCCCTAGAATCTATGCATCACTAGAGGACCGCGAGGAATATCACCAATCAACTGTGATTGAAGTCGAATGTAAGATTGTTGAGCAATCTATTTCTGTTTTGATTGACCCTGGATCTACTCGTAGTTATATAACTCCTAATATTTTTGAGATTTGTGCTTTTGAGAAATTAAATCCTAGAAAATCATGGTTAGTTCAACTAGCCACTGGAACCAAGAGAAAAGTTAGTGAAGTGGTAGAGAAATGTCCATTAGTCATGGATGGGCTATCCACTTATGTAAACCTAAATATTTTGTTACTTGGTTCCTATGATATTCTCATTGGAATGGACTAGTTAGAAGCACACAGAGTTACACTTGACTATTACAACAAGACTTTTGAATGCATGGATGAAGAAGGAAACCCAAAGGTTATAAGATGCATTCCAAAGGTGATTTATGTTAGGCATATTTCAGCAATGCAGATAAAGAAGTTATGTAGGAAATGTTGTAAATTGTATGCAGCCCATGTTTTGGAGGAAACAAAAAATGAAACCCCTAAGTTGGAGGATTATCCTGTATTGCAAGAATTCAGGGATGTTTTTCTTGATGAGATTCCAGGACTTCCTCCAAAGAGAGAAATTGATTTTACAATTGACCTTGTTCCTGGAGCACCACTAGTGTCCAAGGCACCCTACAGGATGAGCACCTCAAAATTGCTAGAGATGAAAATGCAGTTACAAGAGTTGTTGGAAAATAAGTATATCAGGCCAAGTGTGTCCCCATGGGGAGCACTAGTTCTATTTGTGAAAAGGAAAGATGGGACACTCATGTTATGTATTGACTAAATGTAGTTGAACAAAGTCATTGTGAAGAATAAATACCCCTTACCTCAAATTTATGACTTTTTTGATCAAATGAGAGGAGAAAAAGTATTTTTAAAGGTTGACTTGAGGTCTGGTTACCATCAGGTAAGAATAAAAGAGGAATATATTCATAAGACAACCTTTAGAACAAGGTATGGGAACTATGAGTTTGTGGTGGTATCATTTGGTCTCACAAATGCACCAGCTACATTCATGTCTCTCATGAATAGTGTTTTTAGCAAGTATCTAGACAAGTTTGTTCTTGTCTTCCTAGATGACATTCTTATCTATTCTAAGAATGAAGAATAGCATGAAGAACATTTGAGTATAACATTGCAATTTCTAAGGGAGCATGAGCTATATGCAAAGTTAAACAAATGTAAATTTTATAAAAATAAAATTCATTATTTGGGCCACATTATCTCAGATGAAGGACTATCTTTGGACCCTGAGAAGATTGAAGTCATTATGAATTGGTCAACTCCAAGAAATGTGACAAATGAGAGATATTTTATGGAACTTTCAAGGTACTACAAGAGGTACATTGAAGGATTCTCCAAGGCTGCACATTCAATCACTTCCTTGCAAGGGAAGGCGATAAAGTTTGAATGGACACCAATATGTGAGGAGAGCTTCCACAGTTGAAGAATCTTCTCACAAGTGCACCAATTTTGAAAATTGCAGACCCAGAAAAAGAATTTGTGGTGTGTACTGATGCATGCAATCAAGGACTTGGAGGATTTATTATGCAAGACAACCACATGGCATGCTACGAGTCAATAAAGTTGAAGGAACATGAGAAGAAATATGCTACTCATGATTTAGAACTTGCAGCCATAGTACATGTTCTAAATATGTGGAGGAGTTAATAAATGGGAAGGAAATTTGAGCTAAGGACATACCATTGTGGTTTGAAATACTTGTTTGATCAGCCAACTTTAAATGCTAGGAAAGCTAGATGGTTGTAATTTTTGTGTGAGTTTGATTTTGAAATCAAACACATAAAAGGAAAATAAAACAAGGTGGTTGATGCACTCAGCAGGAAGGTACATGAAATGCATGTGGCATCTCTTAGTACCTGCCAACCATATTTGAGGCAGCAGATTATTAATCATATTGCCGATGATGAAGTGTACGTGCAGATAAAAGACAAGTTGCAACAGCAAAAACTTGGAAGGAATTACGAAGGGTATCAATTGGAAGAATATGAACTTCTTACTTATAAGAACATAATTTATATTCCAAATGTGGTAGACTTGAGAAGGATTGTTATGGATGAAATCCATCAAGCTCCATATTCTGGTCACCCAGGATATCAGAAGATAATTTCTACATCCAAAAAGTAGTATTTTTGGCCAGGAATGAAAAAGGACATTGCTGAGTATATTTATAGGTGCATGAAATATCAACAGGTGAAGGTTGAGCATCAACACCCAACAAATTTGCTGGAACCTTTGCCATTTTCGGAATGGAAATGGGAAGTTATTTCCATGGATTTTATTATAGGGTTTCCAATGACTATGAGACAACATGATTCCATCATGGTTGTGGTGGACAAGTTAACAAAGACATCACATTTTATACCAGTTAAGTCCACATATAAAGCTGATGCCATTGTAAAAATAATCATGAAGGAGATTTTCAGATTACATGGATTGCCTAAGGCAATCATTTCTGACAGGGATACCAAGTTTACTTCCAATTTTTTGAAGGGTCTATTTGCATATTTGGTTACAAAGTTGAACTTCAACACCGCCTACCATCCTCATACTGATGGACAGACATAGAGAGTAAATTAGGTGCTGGAAGACATGCTTCACATGTATGTGATAGACAAACCATCCAAGTGGGATGATTATTTACACTTGGTGGAGTTTTCCTATAATAATGGGCAGCAAGCATCATTGAGAATGAGTCCATATGAAGTTTTATAAGGAATAAGGTGTAGTACACCAGTGACTTGGGATAACCCAGAGAACAAGATTGTGCTTGGTACATAATTCCTTAAGGAAATGGAACAAGAGGTTGCAAATATTAGGCAGAACCTGAAAGCAACCCAAGATAGACAGAAGATCTATGTAGATAAGCATAGAGTGCACATGGAGTTCAATGTTGGGGATCATGTTTATCTTAGAGTGAAGCCAAGGAAGAGTTCCTTGAAGCTTGGAAATTGTGCCAAGCTGTCACCTAGATATTGTGGGCCATTTGAAGTGCTTGAAAGAATAGGGCAAGTTGAATATAGAATTGCATTGCCTGCTAACACTAAAGCTCATCATGTTTTTCATTTTTTTTTGCTTAAGAAATATGTATTGTTGGGCACCCTATATGCAAGTTAATTAAATCCAACATACAGAGTGTTCAATATAAATTGTCAACCCAGGGAAGTCTCTTATTTCAAGGATAATATGCACTATATATGATTTAGACACTAATTAGATGATGCTGTAAGTAAATGATCCTACTTTCCTGTTCAGCCACAATCATCCCCTAATCCACTTAATCTACTTTACTTTCTCAAGAATGTAATCACGAGTACCTTCTTACGATTATTAATCTAGAATTAAAAGATTCAGGAAATAAAATCTAGATTACTTTTGTAGAAAGTAAAATCACTAATTACCAAACCATCTAAAGATCCATCCAACTATTCTAACTCAGTTATTCTAGAAATCAAAATTACATGAATTAAATTTATCTATTCTAGAAATTCAAAGTACAAAAATTAAATTCTGCAATTATAAATGCGAAGGAACAAACTACAAAGATATAAAGAAAATGACAATTGAAATAATTAGGGATGAATAGGGCTGTTACAGCTATCACACAGTTGCATAAAAGACAGTTAACCTATACAGTCAACTGGCACACCACACCAATGGAGTTTTACAGGAGATGCAATTACTGATTATTCAAATGACACACGGTAAATTGATAACTGTTGCAGCTCACTGTAAATAAAGGAAGTTATCACAAAATCACACAATAGACTAAATACAATACCTAATTATCTCAACAATCCTTGTATGAAGGTAGGCCCAGCCTTCACACATAGATGCTGGAAGTAACACATGTTAAACGATGAGATCTGAAGAATCAAAATCCTTGTGTTAAAAAGTGGCAGATGAACACGCAACCTTAATCACAACTGATACAATAATTTGGTTAAATTTTCAACCCCTGGCTCAGAATAGTTCCCAGTATTTATACAGTTACAATCATAACATCTTCCTACTATTATTAGGAAGCCATGAATATCTCTAATCTTCAGGATGCCCTAATTACAATGAGCTGTTACAGTCGTGGCAAGATGAGAGCAGAAGATATAGGGAAGCTGTTATTCGAGCTAGAAATAATGATCATGAGAAGATACTCTATGGATTGCAACTAATTTTAAGCAGCGGTGCACTATTGCCTCCAAATCTGTCGTAGTCTATTGCAGCTACCCTTGTATAGCTCGCGTGGAATAATACCCTTGGACCACGTTCTTTGGCCAACGATGGAATGGATGGCGATCAACTCAGCAATGAATGTCCATCCCTCCTTTGGCATGTTCGGCCCGCTACATCTGCATTCTTTACATCTCAAATTATCTTTATAAAACCACCATATGTTAGCATAATTTAAGATGTAAAGCCTTGATTACCACAATCCTAAGCATTAATAAAATAAGACAACTATTAACCATACCTGTATGACTTGAGGGACCAAGTGAAGGAAAAACATCTATTTAGCATGTATAATAGAGTAGGATGAGGAAAAAAGAGGTAGATAAGGGTGGTAAAAAAGGGGTCATTTCTGGGCCCAACATGTACATGATCCTAACCATGTGATTAATTGGGATGTGATCCAGGTGGAACCCAAGGGAGAGTTCCAAACTGAGCCATTGCACATCCTTGACAAGAAGGTCATAGTGCTCCAGAACTGAGCCATTGGATAGGTAAAGGTACAGTGGAAGCACTAAGGTCCCAATGAGGTTACATGGGAGCTGGAGGATGCCATGACAGTGACACATCCATTTTTGTTCAAATTTGTGGAGCACTGAGGAGAGTGTCAATGAAGGGGGAGGGGAATGTAACACCCCAGTTTTGACCCCATGGTATTAAAATTGTACATGATGTAAATATTGTTATTAAACCACAACGAGGATCTTAAGGCCATGGCTCTGACATCGATTTGGTGTTTTGTGTATTGATGATCAAGATCGATGCTGATGGTTATAGTGCTAGTCAGGCACAATATATTTGCTATGTACTGCAAAAAAAGAGATGGGGGCGTGATTTTACAAGGAATAGGGAGGGGAGTTGTTAAAAACCTTGATCCAATAGGTTAAGCCAGATGTCGAGGGGAGAACCTTCAAACTATCAACTACCCTTTTTGTCATCTGTACCCAATCATTCATTTCTTCCAGAAGTTGGTTGGGGCAGTTAATGCCTTCGACAGAGAGAGAGGCATGGTAGTCGATTTCATGCCTGAGAAAACTTGAATCTTAGGAGAACCCGTATTCTTTCTTATGGGAAAATAAAGCACTAGGAAAGCATGCCCATTCCACTATTCTCATGCACATAGAACATTTTCTAGAGCATCAACTCATTTTCTATCTCTACCCTCATGTAGAGAGTTTTCATCCTACAGACGCAACAAGAGCTAGTAGAGGCATTAGTTCTCATTATACAGTTCATCTCTTCATCTATCCTTGGATGAAACCTTGTTTTTATGTATTACAGAGTGGTTGGGAACCCTGGTTGTCTGTGTTATAAATTGAAACCCTGTTTTATTGTGTTACCTTGTGGTTTTCTATTATGTGTACCCTGGTTTGGGTCTGAACTGTATGCACGAGTTAGGAGCGAAAGAGATGCATACTATGACTTGATAAACCTAGTGTAGAGAAGAACCTCATGAAAAGATAAGAGTGGCTAGTGAATCTTCTATGCACACCCTGAAGAGCACTAAAAGGGAAGGTATGGACCGAGGGACTATGTAGCAGAGAAGGGGATAATTCCTTGTGTTGGGTATGTAGGCATTGTGGATGCCAGGATAGATAGATTTTGTGGAGGTGTCCCTAGCCTTGTGAATGAGTTCACTAGCTTAGAAATTCTTCTTTTCCACCACCTTATTAGTCTTATAAACCCAATTGTAGATTGGATTGGATGAACAACCTGATAAACCCAATTGTTAGTTGGCTTGGCTGTTTCTTGATGTACATTTGGCCATTTGTGAATCACTATCAGAGTAGCCTAATAAACCCAACTGTAGGTTGTCTTGGCTGTGTTTTGAAGTGTTCTAGCTATGTGTGAGCTTGTTGTTCCCTAGTTCCTTGTGGAAATCATGCCCAGCTTGGGGGTGGTAGTTTTGTTGAGAGATTGATGAACACAACTGGCCTATGGTTGGGTGGAATGTTTTAGTGACATAACTAGTTGCGGGACAACTTCATTTTCAAGATAAGTATTCTTTATATAAATTCTGCAATGTATTTGTTTAAGAATTATTACGAATGTCTTGAATTCTTGCTAAAGATTCAAGTAGAGTTTACTGCTGTTATGTTTCCTTCATTTTACATCTGCATATGCTTTTGGTTCCCAATACATTTTTCTTAAGTTCATGGAGGATAGAAGCCTGGTTACGGAGTCAGAACACAAATGACTTAAGCGTTTCCACACCCTAGAATCTGCCCACAGAATGCGGAAGGAGAAAGGCAGAAAACAGGAAGCCAAAGGATAAAGGTAAGTATTTTTGGATTTCCGCACCCTGGAATCCTCCTATAGAATGCAAAAGGCAGAAATCAGAAATACAAAGGTGAAGGTAATGCATTTTATGGGTTCTGCTACCTGGAGTCCACCCACATAATGTGGAAGGCAGAAAGAGAAAAGAGGAAAACGAACCAATGACTACGTCATAATTTGAGTTCTGCTCGCAAAAAGTGGAAGGTGGAAAGAAGGAAGGTAATATGAACAGTAGGTGATTTACGGAGTCTTTCCTACTTCAAGATGCATTAAGGAATGCGGAAGACAGAAGTCAGAAGTTGAAAAGGTCCTATGAGGGGTGGAAAGGACTTTTCTAGCTGCAGAAAGAATCTGTTAAGGGTTGAATGAATGTTATAGAAGCATCTAAGCTTCAGAATGAATGACTTAGGATGTTACATGACCCATGAATGTGTTTAAAGAAGAATAATTTTTTTTCTTATGCATATCAGTCAGGTTTTTGGGTACATGAAAATTAACCACTAATCACAATCACAATCGACTCTAACTGAATCGAAGGCAGTTTAGAATGATTCTAACTAAATAGAATTCAACTGCATATAAATCAGTAGGTGAGGGCACATGCCTGACTTCATTTAGGTGAGATCAATTGAAATGAACTGAACCGAGTCACCAAAAGTTGTTGGAGGCACCTTAAATCACTTTAGTTAACTGGCAATTACCAAAAATAGGCAAAATAATGATGGAGGCGCCTTTACAACTGCACTTTAATTGAAAGTAGGTGGAATAACCATCAATTAACTAATTTTGGGCACTTAGGTCATGTATATCCGCCCATATTTTCTCCTTGATTGAAGGATGAAGCTCAGTTAGTCTCCTCGATTGAAGGAGAAGACTCAATTAGCTTCCCTGATTGAAGGAGGATGATCCAGTTGATGATACAGTCACATATTCAAGTCAATAACTTAGGATAAGTGGTAATTTAGGGTAATTAGTCTAAATAATGATGTGTCGGTTGGATAATGACTCCAACACTAACGAGAATACTAATAAGAATGTTGGTAGTCACACTTCCTCCACCATGCCTACCACAAGTATCCAATTCATGGCTGGTCTAAACCTCCTCGAATTGGCTAGTTAACCAATGAAATTATTAGACATGACCCCACATGGCCTCAAATGTCCACTAAGTTTCATTTAGATGTCCCAAAATTTGAAGGTAAAGTAGGTGAGGATTCAAAAAACCATATCACATACTACCATCTATGGTGCTTCTTTAACAATATCATTGATGATTCCAATCATTTGCACTAATTCTAGAGGACCCTTAGTGGAGTTACTGCTATGTGGTATATTGAGAAACCATCCATGATACATTCTAATTTTGTATCCCCAACTTCCACTTTTTTGACCTTCTTCTAGTTACTTATTTGCTATGATTAGGGTGTAGAGATAATTTTTTCATGTCATAAGGAATTATTCACCCATACCATGGACCACATTCCTGAGTATATAAGATGAAGGAGTATTTATAATATTAAGCTTGATGACCGAGCCTTGTTAGACTAGTTCTTGAAATATTTACTCTGCGCCATAGCTAAGGATACCATTTTTTAGCATCGACAAACTAAAGAGGAAGTGATTTTGAAGGCTCAACAGTCTAAACTTATTTATACTCAATCTGGTTACTTATAAACTCTCATCCTTGATGCATTTTGTAGTGAATCCGAATGACAAAATCAACCAAGGGCATCCCATTTTTGGATGGTGCGATTGATTTCATGTCATCCAACACAAACCTATACAATAAATTTCCTCTCATTATGATCAATTTTTTGTATGGTAATCCTTTGAATGTTGAGCACTCTAACCTGAGACAACCTTTGATGTCCTACTATCCTCCAAACCCTTCACATTTGTTTTCTCAAGTAGGAATAAGTATCTGTCACTCGAGTCCTCCTCAAGCACACCAAGTTCATGACCCTCGATGTAGTGGAAATATGTGTGGTAGCGTTTCTACCATAAATTTGCATTTACCAGAAATTAACCACTTTACCCATTCCCTATCCCTCCATTAGTACCTCCAGTCTAGCCACACGCTCATACTCTTCCTTTTTTTCATGGGTAGGTTTATGCTTAGTAGAACATGCTTGCTCTATCTATGCCTAATAAGTAGCATGCACAACCTAACACTAATAAGAATGAGAACAAGGGGAAGAATAAGAGAAACTACAAAAATTAGCAGGTTGGAGGCCAAACCCCTAATCCTCATGGTAACACTACAGGTAATCTAAACCCCCAAAATCATAATCCTAATAAACGTCCCAACTAGGGAAAGAACCCCTTGTTATATACTAATAATCCATGTTCCTTTTGCAAAGTTCAAAACCACTCTCACTATTATTTTTTATCTTTCCAAGGATTTCTAGCTATGGTATGATTCCAATAAATGTGAAGAAACTAACACCTCTCAAGGTCAAAATGGTGCTCCAGCCCCTCATGTCATGTTCCCATTTTGAAAACACCATGAAGTAGATCGAACCCCCATGGATCCTAGTGAGAGATTGAATTAAATAATTAATGAGGTGTTAGGATGAGGAAATTAATTAATTTGGAGTGTGCATTTAAATTTATCCATAGTTGCTACCCACTTGAAATAAATAATTATGGAGCATTTAATATTATTGGTGCAATTAATATTTTTATTTGTTATGTTGAATAAATGGAGAAATTGGCCCACCAATTCGAATTAGTGGATAAGGTTGGAGGAATTACTTGGATTAGAATTCAAGTAAGCACTAGAGTCCAAAAATTATGCCAAAGATGAGAAAAAGGAATATTTCAGGAAAAGCAACATAAATTTAGAAAGAAAGATAAAACAGGAAAAGTAGGAAAGTATGAAAAGAAGGAAAGTTCATAAAATAAGGAAAGTCAAAAAAGAGGAAAATAAGGAAAGTCAAAGTCAAAGCAAAGCAAATAAAAACAAGGAAAGTATGTCCACTCATCGGAGACCTATTCTCACAGGTCACCAATCCAAGTAACTTACTCAACAGGTCAACATTAATTCTATAAAAGAATTATTCCAACTGCCTTTCACATCTTTTGCTAATTTGAGAAATTTTATGAATGTATTTGTGCATTTGAGAATTGGGAGATGTGCCCCTAGTCAAGCATGGGAGATATGTCCCAGATTTTTGTGAGAGGATAATGGAATTCATCCATTTTCATTGATTTTATTTGCAGGTCCTGTATCTGATCAAGTCGAATTTGAATATCAGAAAAATCATCATCCATTCCAAAGATCGAATCTCCAAGCTTCTTGTGGATTTCTAGAGCATGTTTTTGGTGTAGGAGAAGATATATTTTTCCATGAGGATTTGAGAGGTATTTTGGCCTATTTATGATGTCATAACATATTACTGAAGCTGATCAGGTCGAATATAAATTTCAGAATCATCATCACCAAGTTCAGAGATCAAATCCTCCCTCCTTATTCTGTTCTACAACTAGTTTCTTATATGCAAGGGGAGAGCTTATTCCATAATCCTCTGAGAGCAATATTGGTGTATTTCTAATGTGATAACAGAGTATGTAATTTTATGATATCAGTCACTTCCATACAAATTACAGACCTCTGATTTCTTCTCCAATTTATGCACCCCTTCTAGAGTTAGCTAGAATTTGACTAGCTTTCAATGAATGATTCATCAATCAATGTGTAAAATTCCAAATGAAATCATTCCAGTTCTTGGAGTTATATAATATATTACATGATATGATACAACCTCTTTTTCAGAAATTATACTTCATTTGGGTATTGTTTAGGAGTCCAAAAGTTGAGCTAGCTGAGCAGTTCTGAATTGTCATTTTACTAGTTATGCTATAATACTTGCTCAGATCTCTTTGTGACTTTATGGAATGATATATTACTGTTGAATTACTGTTATTAAATTATATTTAGCCTCTATAATCTCATAAACACCCATATCGATTCTCCATTTAATTACCTCACCAATACTAGTTTGTATATGCTGAGTAACCCTTAATATGCCTTGTGACTGTCTAGACTTGTTTAAAACATGAATATACCTTTATATACATGTATGATAACTTTATTACCAATGAAAATAATTTCTCCAAATCCTATGGTTGTGGATATGAGAAAGTGCTTCCTAGTTTCACGGTTATGTGACCTAGCAACATGGAAGTAGGTTTCAGCGGAGCGGAATCCAAAACCTCCATGGTCCCTGATATAAATGTGTTAGGGAAGAAAATATATAATTCCTATTATTTCCTTGATTTATTCCCTCTGGTCGCTTCCCTATGCCCAAAAGTATCAGTCATTTTTCCCTTATCCGCTTAGTTTCCAAAAGTCGACTGATTGTTTGCAAGTTATTTTAAAACATTAAGCTAATTTGTAGAAATTTAATATTATGATATGAATATTAGATCAAGGATATTAATTTGGTATCATATCTCTTTCCTTGGATCATCCTGTGGAAATAAATCTATCAGTGAAGAAATTGGAAGCCATGTCATACTACGAGGATGACTATGATGAGCAGTATGAAGAATACTGCAGAAGATATGAAGAAGAAGAAATCCTCTATGTTGATGTAGGCAACCTAAAACATGAATATGATGAATAATATTGGAAATCATATGGGGAAGAGATCATATTTGATTCTCCAATGGTTAATAAAAACTTGACAGAGATCATTGAATCATGTGAGAAAATGCCTCACTGCTACGAGGACTATCTAGCTTTGGGTAGGAATATTTGTGCAAACCTTTCTTTTGGAGATTATATTTATTTCAAGTATGGATTATAGCCCAAGCATGATTATGAGAATTCTTTCAATATCATCAAGCCATCCATAGAGCAACCGAGTTGTTCCACCTCTCCGACAAAAGAAGAAGAAGAAGGAACCAAAGGTGAAGATTTCTCAAAGCTATCTGCATATTCAAGATTTAAAAGTTTGTTTGGTTTTTATTGAAATAGAGAATCTGAATATTGTGACATGAGTACCACTAAAAATGAAAAATTATCAAGTTTCTTGGAGGAAAATAGAAATGACGAAGATGCAAATATCCATGAAGAGAAGTGCAATTCACCACAATGTGGTTGCATAAGAGAAGAAGTTGAAGAGGAAGTCACTTCGAGTTTCTTGGTGGGTGATCTTTGAATCACTAGTCAAGGTTTTGTCTCATGTATGGTTGGTGATATATATTTTTTATCAGATCCAAAGTAACTACACAAATCATATTTACAGTCACCTTCTGAGCCACAGAGTGAAGAAGAAAACAAGGCCACACTGCTCAGTCCCTGAACTAGAAAATTTGGTCGAGGAGCAGGCCACCAAAGTTTCTTTACATAAAGAGGATAAGGTGAATAAAATGAATGATAAAAGCTCTAATTTTTTCAGCAGCAATGTACACCTACAACCATCTGATCCATGGAAGGATGGAAAGAATTACCTTGCATCTGAGGACTGTAAGATGAAGGACAACTGTGAGAGAGATGAATTTACTCCTAGTCTCTCTGTTGGTGAAAAAAAAAGGTGCAAAGCAATGTTATTTTTTCAATGGTGATAAGGTATCTTTTGGATTAGATCCAAAATAAGAAAAAATATCAGATCTGAATTCCCTAAGGAAGTGGAAGATAAGCCCCGACTAGTTGTATGTGAACTAGGAAATTTGAAGGAGAAAAATATGATGCAAAGGGATGAACACATTTCAGAATTTTGGACTCTCTTGAAGCATGATGAAGCTTCAATTCCAATGCATGATATGCTTTCTAATTTTTGTACAGATCACATGTCATTATAGCCTTCAGAGATACCCTCCACTTCACATCATGGTAGTGATTTTGCAGAAAATCCAAAGGCTGACTTGTATGCTGAGAATGAGTTTTGTGTTGTGGATCCATACCACAATAAAAATGGTCCTATATGTTAGCTAATAGATGAAGAAAAATTGGAGGAGGATATTCTTTGTGAGCCACATCATTTGAGTGGATCACTAAAGGAGGACAGAGAGAATCTTATGGCAGCCTTGAAAAACCTTTTTGACATCAATGCCTTGGTGGCCAAATGTTGTTGGAAAGCCTTTGGAGGAGAGATGGAAGGAGAATCCTTTCTGGAGGAGTGCATAGCACTAAAAGAAGGTATGGCCAAGATGAAGGAGATATACATGAACCTACTATATGACAGAGATAATCTCCTCATAATGGCTAAAATGTATCACTATGCAGTCAAGAAGGAAGAAGAAGAATTAGAAAGGATCACTAATAAGTTGGAGATCACTAATGAATTATTGAAGAGCACACAAAGATCCATTTAAGAGTCAAAGTTGTATATATGTCAACTTCAAAAGGATTTGAAGGTGTCACACCTTTCATGTTGCATGGAAGGAATGTTTTTGGGTATAATGGAGGTACCTCATGTGGAGGACAACCACGAGGGAGGAGCAGACTTGCAGGTGTTTGTGAAGAGCCCTGATGAATATTATTTTGGCCAAGCACCTGTTGGTAAGCAGAATGGAATAGAGGAATTCTTAGCTATGGGAAATATGGCTGAGCACATTCCAAGTGAATCAGAAAGAAAATATAATCATCTATTCATGGATTGGGTAGATAAAAATATCACAGAAATAGAGGATAAAATATGTACTACAATTGCTTGCACCGGTGAAGGGTTGTATGACACATATGCTTGGGATGAGAGAACCCAATTTGGGCCAGAAAATAATGCAAAATTTACAGCCATAAGTCTGATTACTGAAGGTTTCATACATGCAAAGAAGGTTCACAGTTCTTTCCCACATGCCCTATATTCAGCAACGCCAATGGGGAATGAACAATGGGTGAAGACATTTTTATGGTTTGTGTCACATGTACAACAGAGGGATCATGATTTGTCCCCATGGGAGATAGATCCTATTGCATAAGAGATGGATGATTATAGATCATATAAATAAGAAAGCGATATCTCTCATTCATCCACTGGATGGTTGGATAGAGGAATCACCGAAGAGGAAAATATGGAAGGTAAAATTTTATGTCTTGTTGCAAGGAAATTGTTTTTAATATTACTGATTTTTCTATGATTTACAAGAAGCAACAAAGGCATGTGTGTGCAGTCACTTTTGACAAGAAGGCATCAGATCTACACTCACCTTCAATGTGTGGGTGAATTGATGGAGTTTTTCACCCTTGGATCAATGGAAGAGAGTTGAGCCATTGGATGAAGAGGGGAGCACTTGTTGAGTTCCATAGAGACCATGATACCTCGTTATTTGAGAGAAACATGAACATGACTGATTTTGATACAACTTACTTTATTTTGGAGCAGCATTTTAGGACATGGGATCCTCACCTTTGTCACTTGAGTTTCATGGATAACACATTTGTTCCTTATGTGCATTGGTCACATGGGAACTTTTCAGTTGGAATGGAAATACTAGTGGAATTGTGGCCTCACTTTTCAGAGGAATATTTGGGGATGTATATTCTTTTTTTAACTCATATTTACATTGGAGAGTTGCATATATTGATTGAGGGGCCCTCAAATATTCAGGTTTGCATTGGAAAGGATGATTTTCCAATATGGTGGTATGATGTTTTCATCTTTCCCAACATTTCATATGATGTTGTTTTTTTCTTCTTACTAATGTTTGGGGAGATGCAACATGAATAGTGGGATCCATGCACTCTTTTGCTTAACAGTTTTTGTTGGATGGTATTCCAATCCATGGGGGTTCCATACATGCAATGGGTTCGTGACATTGTTTGTCCTTGGAGAAGTTGTTTGCATGCTGGCATGATGGAGAAAGCCAACCCTCTTTTGCACCAGCTCATCTATGTTGCACTTGGTTTCAGTTTCCCACATAGGGAACACCTCCTTGGATGGACTTAGAGTTTATATAGTAGTGGTATATTTTCATTTTTTATATTTTTATGGGATCTAGGCATACTTTCCAGTTTCTTCACTTGGATAGAAGTAGGCATGTTCAGTTACAGATGTAGTAAATAATTTCTTGGAGAGAGGATTATGATCGAAGTAGTGCAACAAAAGCATGATGAACCTATTGGGATACTTTGATTGAGAACAAGCAATCTTGAGAAGGGATGACTTCCATGTTCCCATTTTGACAACACCATGAAGCAGATCGAACCCCATGGATCTTAGTGATAGATTGAATTAAATAATTAATGAGGGGTTAAGATGAGATAATTAATTAATTTGGAGTGTGCATTTAAATTTATCCATAGTTGCTATCTACTTGGAATAAATAATTCTCGATCATTTAATATTATTGGTGCAATTAATATTTTTATTTGTTATGTTGAATCAATATAGAAATTGTCCCACCAATTCGAATTAGTGGATAAGGTTGGAGAATTACTTGGAGTAGAATTCAAGTAAGCACTAGAGTCCAAAAATGATGCCAAAAATGAGAAAAGAGCAATATTTTAGGAAAAGAAGCATAAATATAGAAAGCAGGATAAAACAAGAAAAGAAGGAAATTATGAAAAGCAGGAAAGTTCAGAAAAGAAGGAAAGTCCAAAAAAGAGGAAAAAGAAGGAAAAGCAAAGCAAAGCAAATAAAAGCAAAGCAAAAAAAGGAAAGTATGTCCACTCATGGGTGAACTATTCTCACAGGTCACCAATCCAAGTAACTTACTCAACAGGTCAACATTAATTCTATAAAAGAAGTATTCCAACTCCCTTTCACATCTTTTGCTAATTTGAGAAATTTTATGAATGCATTTGAGAATTGGGACATGTGCCCCTAGTCAAGCATGGGATATGTGCCCCATATTTCTATGAGAGGATAATGGCATTCAGCCATTTTCATTAATTTTATTCACAGTTCCTGTATCTGATCAAGTCGAATTCGAAGATCAGAAAAATCATCATCCATTCCAGAGATCGAATCTGCAAGCTTCCTGTGGATTTCTAGAACACGTTTTTGATGTAGAAGAAGATATATTTTTCCATGATTATTTGAGAGTTATTTCAGCCTATTTATAACTTCATAACAGAGTACTAAATATTATCAATTAGAAGATAAATTTCAGAATCATCATCACAAATTTCAGAGATCAAATCCTCCCTCCTTATTCTATTCTACAACTAGTTTCCTATATGCAAGAGGAGAGATTCTTCCATCATCCTTTGAGAGGAATATTGGCCTATTTATGATGTGATAAAATATTATGTATTTTTATTATATCAGTCACTTCAATACAAATTACAGAACTCTGATTTCTTCTCAAATTTATGCACCCCTTCTAGATTTAGCTAGAATTTGATTAGCTTTCAATGAATGATTCATAAGTCAATTTATATAACTACAAATGAAGTAATTACAGTTCCTAGAGTTATATAATATATCACATGATATGATCCAACCTCTGTTTCATAAATTCTACTTCATTTGGTTATTGTTTGGGAGTCCAAAAAACAAGTTAGCCGAGCAGTCCTGAATTGTCATTTTACTAGTTATGCTATAATAATTGCTCATATATATTTATAAATTTATGGAATGATATATTAATTTTGAATGAATATTCTTAAATTATATTTAATTTCTATAATATTGGAAATACCCATATCGATTCTCCATTTAATTACCTCACCCATACCAGTCTGTATATGCTAAGTAACCCTTAATATGCCTTGTGACTGTCCAGAATTATTTAAAACCTGAATATACCTTTATATACATGTTTGATAACTTTATTAATAATCCAAGTCATTTCTCCAATTCCTCTAGTTGTGGATATGAGAAAAGTGCTTCCTAGTTTCATGGTTAGGTGACCCAACACCATGCAAGTAGGTTTCCGCGGAGCGCACTCCGAAACCTCAATGACACCTGATATAAATGTGTTATGGAAGACACTCTATTAGTACTATTATTTCCTTTATTGCTTCCCTCTTCCTGCTGCCCTGTTCTCAAAGGTATCAGTCATTTTTCCCTTATTCGCTTAGCTTCCAAAAGTCGATTGGTTGTTTGCAAGCTATTTTAAAACATTAAGCTAATTTGCAGAAAGTTAATATTCTGATCTGAATATCAAATTGAGGATATTACACCTCATCCTACCACACCTAAACTAATGGAACTACATAACCCATTTCCATATCAAGGTGTGGTAATAGTCAATTCTACCTTATCCTACCCATTTATCTATGTTGGGTCACCCCGATGATGCTTCCTTCTAGAACATTTACTTGTTCATCACTAATGTCAACCTACAAACATTTATTAATTAGTATGTTATGCTATATAAAATAGGAAATTTTGATAAGGACAAGGATTCTCCTTGTTAGAAGGAAACATACATATACCACACCATAATCTAGACCCTCCCCCAAAGGTCTACATGATTCATTTGTTTTTCACTACCCATAACCCCAACACTAGAGCCACCCATGACCATAGAATTGTGGATAACTTGGAACGGTCCCCTGTAGAAATGTCAACATTGGAAGTTATTCAAATTTTTCTTTTAAAATTCAACGATCTCTTATTTTAATTAGGTATGATTGATCATTTTGATGTTCTTCTGATGAATTTTGATTTAGATTGAGTTGAAATTCAAATGCATTCTTTGGTAGCCTTCAAGGTTCCTATCACCATTAACAATTTGATTATTCATTAATGCATCATTGATGAAGGATATTGTCATGTCCACCGATGTCTGGAACAAGCTCGGTTACCCCAGGTTATCCTTTTCCCTTATCATATTTCACACATATGATGGTAGACTTCTCATCTATAAGGTATTCACTAAAATGTTTTGATTCAACTAGCTGATAAGAAGGTCTTAATCACCATTGATGTTGTAGATTCTCAATTAGATTATAATATCCTCCTTGGTCCTAACCACATTTATACTATGAAAGTGATCACCTCCATAGTGTTTAGACTCATTATTTCTCCTCATAATGGGAAAATCGCCACTCTTTATCAATCTACCTAATATGATCCCAAGGGATCAAATCATCCTGATTGTGTCCTAATAGAAGTTTAAGGAAGTATTTCTATGCTTTTATTCATTAGTGTCAATATCATAATTTCCAAATATGCCTCTCTCACTAGAACCTTTTCAAGTACTCACCCTCTTACCATCTAAGTGGACATCTCTAAGTTATGTACCATCGATTTTGATAAATATACTACTCAACCACATACTCCCCCTAGTGTTGTACCTTTGATGGTGTTATAGCTGATTTTACCACACATGGTGGATCACACTTGTATGGCCTTCCCTATCCCTCTGCAGACTCCTTAGACCCCATGGACCATTTTTGTACCTTTGATGTTTCCAAGATCATCCCTAAAAACATGAAATAATTGCCATACGCGACTTTTAATCCCTTTATCGCGTATATACGCGGATTTGACCCTTAAACCTGTGTACATCGGGATGTGTGCAAAAGGCCAAATAATTTTGGAGTTTTCCTTGATGTGGATCTGAGTCACTTGTCTCTTAACCTTCCATATGCCTTGATATCGCTCGGATTTGACCTTCCATTACCCCATTGAAGAGCTATATAAGGAACGCTTTGGATACATTGAAAGGGGAGGAATTGAAGAGCAAGAAAACTATAGTCCATTGTTGCCAGAGCTTATACTTGAGTCTGAATCCCTTTGTCCCTTGGAGCACTTTATATTCTTCCCAAGCTTTCCTTTTGCTTGTGAGCTTGCTATCGAGAGATGGAGGATTGAAGTGGTGGAGGCCCAAGCGGGGGACTTAGTTTCTCCGATTCGCAGACGTGCCGACAGAGATTGTCACTATTGTAATCTCTGTTTTATATCAATAGAAATATCTTTTCCTTTCCAATAATGTGTATTTAAATGAGTATTTGATCCATGGATGATTTTAAATGCTTATATGTTATTGATTATATATTCTAGAGTAGGTATAACACAATTATATGTAGCATGCTTTTCTTGTTTGCTGAATGTTGAGGAAGCAAATTGCCAATACAAGATAGAGTGGAAAAGCTCAACGAGGATCTACATCGATTGTCCGGAATAAGGTATGAATCGAGATCCTTTAGTGCTAGATATTTGGTTTCTCTTGCATATAGGAAAGGATTGATTTCTGGAGTCAAGCTGTCTATTTTGGTACCCCAAGCCATAGGAATTTCTCTCCATAACAGAATTGGCGACTCCGCTGGTGATGTTCCTTGTTTTTCTTTGGGGTTTGGGGGCACAATGTGCTTGATATTCTTGACTTGCTCTTTGTTTCTCCTTGTTTCCGTGTTGCATTTTATAGTATGTTCATCCATTGACATTCCCCTTTATTGGTTTGACCCTTTGCTTGCTTTTTACCACTGTCTTCTCTGTATACGCAGGTTTTTGGCCAAAAGTCGTGTACATATGGATTTTTGGCTAAAAGTTGCATATACATGTAGGTTTTTGGCCAAAATGGGTATATACATGCAGATTTTTGGCCAAAAGTCGCGTATATACGTAGCTGTTCTTTAAACAGTCGTGTACATCCTCCCTTTTGGTGAGTTTGATGTTGTGGGAAATTGTTGGGTGGGTTGTGAGTGTGTTTGGGTATTCCTTGGGTCTGATGTTATCTATTGGATGCTTCTTTTGTGACCAGAGATCGCTTTTTCATTGATTTTTCCTTGAAAGTACTTTTAGTCATTTATTCTTTTTGTTTTGCCATTAGTGCATTACTCTTTTTTGTCTCGGTGTCTTGTTGGGCTTGTGTTTTATACTTGCTGCAGAGGCTGAGAGTTTTAGATGACTTTTATTTGCATTTTTCATTCTTTTATATTGAAAAATACAAAATAGTTGCACTCTTAGTTGCATCTTAGATATGGATTTGAGGAGGTGCTTACATTGGATTTCTTGGATGAGAGTTGTATTTAGGTTTTCATATAGGAATGATTGCAATTACATTTTGAAGGATTTTTTTTGCACTCCACGTAGTAGCATACCCTGTTTTTCATTCTACACATTGCATTTGCATTGCTTGTTAGGTGTGCATTTTACTTCTTGTTGTGTCATAACTTCGTGAGTTGCATGACCATTTTCCCTTTGAGTAATTACAGCCAATTAAAATCAATGCCTAATAAAATGAATTACACTCTTTTCTTTTATAAGGTGCACCAACAAGATTAGGTTTTAGGGTCTTGGAATAGTTCATTGTGAGTAAATTCTCCAAGACCACTAAACAACAACATGCATGTGTCTGTCCAGGTGAGATAGTGAAATCTTTGGTATAATTAGTGTTTCTAAGGATGCTCCTCTTAAACGGGAGTTAAGCACGAGGCAGTGTGAGTGGTTATTGATTGGGATGACACTTGGTCATAACTGAGTAGCACCGAAGATATTTCCAGGATTGTATTCATATCTGGGTGCTCTTTTGAGATTTTCAGGCTTTGCTACCCTGCCCATACGGTCAATCGTACCTGCGACTTTCCGCCTGAGCATTGATTATATTGAGGTGACCTTAGTGGCCTTACCTAGGTTATTGAGGGGGTACTTTGCAGGGGTTATTCTATAGGTTTCCTGGCCAGGTAGGGGTCGGACAACACAGTCACTATATGCGTTGAAGTTGGGGGCCACTATAATTGGTTACGTACCTCCGCTTGTAGTGTATGGGAGTTTCGAGCCTCGCTTAGGCGATACATACCTGCTGCATTCGGGAGCTCACATATCCTCCCCTTGTATTTTGGCTATAGATTTTCTTAGGAGTGTGCTCTTTGTGTGCTATTTGGCCTTTCAAATTGTGGTTACTTAAGTATATTTATGCTGTCTTGAGTTCGGGTCCTTTTATCTTTGGCATGCCTGGTATCTTATCACCCGTCCTTGGTCCTAGTACGAAACCTAGTGTCAGACTTGGGGGCATCACAACCCCTTACCATGCTCATAGATTTGGGAGTGGTCACATTTTGTCGTGTACTCCATTTGTGGAGGATGTTGACACCCTTCTCTCGATCTTTACACTGGTGTTCACCCTCATGGGGGTGGTAGTGGATGCATGAACGTTGGGTCTACACCTTACTTTCCTTTTTGTCCCATTGTTCATTGCATTGTTTCCTTTGGGTGAGGTTGTCATGATCATTCCTCCCTATATCCTATAGTTTTGATTCTTTATTGACTATTTTGGGTTGTTTTGGACTAATATGGTTGTCATGTAAGGTGCAGTTTTTGTACACTCTCTTTGAGGTTTCGACCTGTTCATGCCTATCATAGGTATAATGTCTAAATTGGAATATAGGTTAGGATTTCACATCTGCCTGCATTTTGCATGACCTTATTACTGTTTCATTTTAACCTTAGGTATGAACCCATTCCATGGTATCATAGAACCTTCATGCTGTTGTTAGAAGTGGTACTATGTGAATGGTAGAGTTTTCCTATACATGGGTGTCCTAGTTAGCTTCCCTTTGCATTTGGTACCCATGCTGTGAGTCCTCTTTCAGGTTCGGGAGTCCTTTGTATAGTACTGCCATGACTTTGAGCAAGAGCCTCATACTCCTCTTGATCTTTTTTGCTGGCCATTTCCCTGGGACTCTCTTGTATATGTCAAGTTGTAATTGCATTATCACGAGTTTTGCCTGCCTTTTTGAGCCTTATGTCGGCTTCTCTGACTTTGATTATCAGCTATATAGCCCGAGATTTTCTCATGTCTAGCCACGCAGAGCCATTTTGTATATCCTTTGCAGCTTGATTCCCTATTTTTACCGGGAGGGGACTTTCCCCCGAGTGTCACTATCCTACACGTGTGTCCTTACATTGAGCATAGGTATGTTCCACTGCTTGGAACTAGTTTTCTTGTCCCTTGACACTCATCTCCTCCTAGTCTGTAACTATAAAGCACTTTTATTCTTTTTTAAGCTTTTCAAAATATTTGAAAAAGTTCAAAAAAAAAAAAAAAAACCAAAAAGCTGGACAAGAAAAGATGTTATCTTTGGTAGTAGTCAAGTCATGTCACCTTCGAACAGAGCATTGTATATCACATCCATTGGTTGGGTTAGTAGTTTGAATTTAGGAGGTATACTCGTTTATCCGAGTTTATCTCCACCGACTAGTTAAGCTTCCAGTCCCTATGGAGCCTCTGTTTATGCCTCCTGTGTCGCAGAGATGTCCCAATTTTTTGTATCGAGTCTAGGCTGCCTACATTCAGTCACCATTCACCTTTATGCTCTTGTTTGAAATAAATTGAAACTTGAGTCAGCCATTCCTCAGTTATCTTGACTTTGCATGTCGGCCATTCCCGGTATGGTTACTGGTTCGTGCACATTATGATCAATTCCTTCCACATTATACAAATTTTCTGAGTACCTCGTGTTGGATGATGGGGGATGCCTTAATGCCCTCCTTCCAGCAAATTTCATCCCATCGAATTCAGATCATTTATTCTGGGATAGGAATCTAGAGTCATGTTCGAGTGTCTTGTTAGTTTTTAAACATTCAAGCTAGAATTATGTTAGGATATTTACTGAGAGAACAACAAGTACATCAATCAAACACAAGAGACAATGAACACAGTGTTTTTTATCGGGGAAACCATAAATGGAGAAAACCCTGCAACTTCCTCAGATATAGAATCAGCACAAAAGGTAAAACCCAAAACAGTAAGATGCACTCCCAACAGCAGTAATCTTCTTCTTGTCTAGCCCCAGTGTCTTCTCCTTCCTCAAATATGCACTACACTTGAGTGTGTGAGTTATGTGTGTTAAAAAGAGACTCCAACTCTCTATTTATACTAATCCCAACATGACTAAAACCATACTAGGGCCGACCTCTACTTGGAGAGTCTAATAACCCTAGTGCCCTGGAATTGCGGGGACTTTAACCCTTAGAAAATTAGAGGGTTACCCACTATGACTTGACATGAATTGTTTACATTATTGATTCTCCTGATAGAAACATCAGGGCATGACAACATGACTCAATTACAGAATAGATACATCCCGGAATAAACATCGGGTTATAATACATAAGATACATAGATGAATACATTCCGAAGTTACAAATACATCAACACTCCCTCTTAACTAGGAAGGTATTCTTTCGACACAATTTTCAGCATTGGTATTCTTATATGTATCAACTGGATCATATTGTCATCTGCATCTCAAGTCTTTTGAGTCTTCAATTCATCTTCATTCTTCGAATTTGGATCATCTCTTGATCTGGATCATCATCACTAGATATGGATCATCTCTCGATTTGGATCATCATGGAATATCATCACTGGATCTGGATCATCTCTTGATCTGGATCATCATGGGACATCATCATGGGATCTGGATCATCTCTCGATCTGGATCATCATCACTGGACTGGATCTGGATCATCACTTAATCTGGATCATCACTGCTGGATATGGATCATCACTCGATCTGGATCTCTCGGAGTCATCATAACTGGATCTAGATCATAGCTTGATATGGATCTCATCTGGTCATCATCATGTGTGCTATCTCATGATTCTTCTTGTCATAAGAATTTCTATAGAGCCAACCTTCTTTAATGTTGGTTGTAGGCCTAGCCATCATGTAGGTCTTTTCCCAACACTTACATCTGACCTACTCGTCAGAAAGGCACGCCCAACACTCACATATGATCATCTATAAACCTACAATCACATCAGAAAGGCATAACACTCACATTCACCAGCATGACAGGACATCACTATCATTTGTGAAAAGGATTTAGCACTTATATTTGACCTACTCGTCAGAAAGGCATAGTACTCACTTCCATCCAGGAGAGAACACATCCTGCTCACAGTGATGAAAGAACTTTGTACTTTTATCTAGGCGGGAATCACATCCTGCTCATAATGATGGAATATTTCCATACTTCTATCCAGGAGGGAACACATCCTACTCACAGTGATGAAATATTTCCATACTTTCATCCAGGCTAGAATCACATCCTACTCACAGTGATGGAAAGGCTCTGCACTTACATCTGACTTGGTAGGAACCAAATCCTACACCCTTGTTAGAAGGGCATGCACTCACATCTGACCTGGTAGGAACTAAATCCTACACCTTTGTCAGAATGGCCCCCAGTCCAGACTGAGATACCTAGTAACAGACCAGGTTCCTCCACTCTCCCGGAGAGTGGCAGTTGCCCTTACATTTGTCCTACTTGACAGAATGGCCAATACTCACATATGACATGGGAGGAACCTAATACTTTAGCCATGACAGAATGGTTCAGCCCTTACATCTGACCTACTTGTCAGAATGGCTCTTCTCAGTCCCAGACTAAGTGTTCTTGGTAACTGACTAGGTACCTCCATTCCCAGAATGGCAGTTGCCCTTACATCTATCCTACTCGACAGAATGGCCAGCACTCACATCTGTCATGGAAGGAACCAATCCTCTCACCATGATAGAATGGCTTAGCCCTTATATCTAACCATGGAAGGAACCAATCCTCTCACCATGTCATAATGGCTATGGGACTTGTCACTTTCCCTTGGAGGAAACCTCGATTTGGAGAACACCAAGCTTCTCCTTGAAGTACTCAAACTTCACTCTGGCCAATGGATTTGTCAACACATCGGCTATCTGTTCCTTTGTCGCAACATACTAGAGCTTCACTACTCCCCTATGCACCATATCCCTGATATAGTGGTACTTGATCTCTATATGCTTTGAGTTGTCATGGAACACTGGATTCTCTGACAACTTTACGCAACTCTAGTTGTCACAATGTATACAAGTAGCATCCATATGGAGATCAAATCAATCAGACAATAGCTTCTGCATCCATACTGCCTCACAACCAGCTGAACAAGCTGTGGCATACTCTGCTTCAGTTGTACTCAGTGCCACACAGGATTGCTTCCTGCTAAACCAAGAGATCACACTTGATCCCATACTGAAGCAACACCCTGAAGTGCTCTTCCTATCGATGGCACTGCCTGCCCAATCTGAATCAACATAACCCTCCAGGTTAATCCTTTGATTCACATCGTACTTGATCCCATAATCAACTGTACCCCTTAGGTATCTCAGAATATGCTTTGTAGCAATCAAGTGAACATTTCTTGGATCTGTCAAGAACTGGCTCAAGGTGTTCACAGCAAAGCAAATGTCTGGTCTCTTGTTCGTCAGGTACATCAATGACCCAATCATCTGACGATACATCATAGCATCAGCTGACTTTGATGAAGCATCACTCAATAGATTCAGGTTCGATGCCATAGGTGTGGCCATAGTATTGCAGTCCATCATCCCAAACCTCTTTAGGATCTCTACTGCATACTTCCCTTGTCTAAGGAAGATTCCATCTACACTCTGCCACACCTCCATACCTAGAAAATAATGCATCATACCCAAGTCCTTCATCTCGAACTCAGTAGCAAGCTTTCTCTTCATGTCAACAATCAATCCATCCATACTTGTTACAAACAGATCATCTACATATAGTAGAAGCATCACTGGGTTTTCATCGTCAACCTTGTAGTAAAGGTTGGAATTTTCTTTACTCTTGGTAAATCCCAAACTGGATAGAAAGCTATCAATTCTTCCATACCAGGTCCTGGATGCTTGTTTCAAACCATACAGGGATTTCTTCAATCTGCATACATGAGACTCCTTGTCATGTGTCTCAAAACCAAGTGGTTGTTCTACATACACTTCCTCTTCCACTACACCATTCAAGAAAGCAATATTGATATTCATCTGGTGTATCTTCCATTTCATCACTGCAACCAGAGCAAGTATTGATTTGATGGAAGTGTATCTGGCTACAAGTGCAAAGGTTTCTTCATAATCTATTCCTTCTTTATGAGAGAAACCCCAGGCTACAAATCTTTCCTTATATTTTTCAATGCTATCTTTTGCAGCATGTTTGATCTTGTAGATCCATTTGGAAGTTACAACTGACTTCCCATCTGGTCTTGGGACAACATCCTAAACATCATTCTTCATGATCGATTGGTATTCTCCGATCATAGCATCCTTCCATTATTTTCGTTCTGTCGCTTCTTCATAACTGGAAGGTTCTTTATCAATGAAATCACATAGTAAAGATACATACCCAGAGCAAGATCTGGTCCTCTTTCTTTCTCTATGATTCTCTTCTGGAGCCCCATATCTTTCAGCACCTTGGATAAGTTCTCGTACCCAAGCAGGTTTCCTCTTATGAGGATTCTTCTCCAGAGGTGGATCTACAGGTCTTTGTGGTTCTTCAAATTCTCGATCTTAATATTGAGTTTCTTCATTCATGGTTGTATCATGAATTCTGGGTGCTTCTGCTTCTTCAAGTTCTTTAGCAAGTCTCTTTCTGGATTTGTTGTAAGCTGTGTCTTCATCAAATGTTACATCCCTACTGATGTCAATCTTCTTGTATCCTGGGAAATATATTCTATAAGCCTTCGAGCTTTCAGAGTATCCCACAAATATACCCTTCTTTCCTGAAGGATCTAATTTAGTCCTCTTTT
The DNA here is from genome assembly GCA_001517045.1 of Pseudotsuga menziesii. Lineage (NCBI taxonomy): Eukaryota > Viridiplantae > Streptophyta > Pinopsida > Pinales > Pinaceae > Pseudotsuga > Pseudotsuga menziesii. The sequence continues at coordinate 42,449 of LPNX010807404.1, forward strand.
CTTTTGGAATGTGGATGTACACAAGACAGCCGAATATTCTGAGATGGCTGACTTTTGGTTTCTTGCCGGAAAAGACTTCTTCAGGAGTCTTGTTCTCGAGTACTCTATGTGGAGTACAGTTTTGTACATACATCGATGTTCTGGAAGCTTCCGCCCAAAGATGCATAGGAATGTCTTGATCATGAAACATTGCTTTTGTAGCTTCCATGATAGTTCTGTTCTTCTGTTCCGCAATCCCATTCTGTTGTGGATTATAAGCAGTGGACAACTCCCTCTTAATCCCCGATTCTTTGCATAGCTCTTTGAATTCATTTGAAGTGAATTCTCCACCATTATCTGATCGAAAGGTCTTGATCTTGTTTTCAGTATGGCTCTCGATCAAGGCTTTGAATTCCTTGAACTTACTGAATACTTCATCTTTGTTCTTCATGAAGTAAACCCATGTCTTCCTAGAAAGGTCATCAATGAAAGAAACATAATATGCATACCCGCTTAGAGAGTTTGATGACATAGGACCACATACATCAGAGTGGATGATTTCCAAGATTCCTTTTGGTTTGCTTTCACTGCTTGGATATGTATTCTTTGTATTCTTTCCTTTCGCACATCCTTTGTAGACCCCATCATGTTTTGCTTGGATTTATGGAAGACCTTTGACAACTTTTCTTGCAATATGTAGTGCTCTGTAATGCACATGTGCAAGCCTTCTATGCCAAAGTTCACTTGGCTCTACTGTGTAATGGACCAAGGCTTGTTCTAGATGGCCCTTCAATTTGTACAATCCTCCTTCTTGTTCTCCAATCACTACCACATCATCGATAGTCTTTCCTTTTGGCCACACGATGACTTTACCATCTATGAATGCAACCCACATTCCTTTTGCATCTAATGCTGATATGGAAAGGAGGTTCTTCTTGAGTCCTGGCACAAACAATACTTCTTTCATTGTTAGAGACTTTCCAGAGGCTAGCTTATAGGAATATTCCCCAATACCTTTTAATGGATATTAGTAGTCATCTCCTAGCTTCACCTTGTGAGATGATTCATGTTCTCATAGCCTGACAAAGGATTCCTTGAATCCAGTCATGTGTTTGGAAGCACCACTGTCTATTAGCCAATCATCACTTCCATGAGTAATGTTTCCTGTGAGAGCGGAGATCAGAACATATTCATCCTCGCTTGGTTCATCATCCTTTGCAGCATGAGCATGATGTCTTCTTTTGTTGATCTTCTTTGCTGGCTTTGGTTTCTTAGGACAATTCCTTGCATAATGTCCTGCTTCATAACGTGTATAACATATGATCCTAGATAAATCTCTTCTAGTGTTATCTTTTTGAGAGTGCTTACCCTTGAAGTGATGAATTTTCTTTCTTGTTGACTTGGAGTGAGACTTGGAGTGTACTGTGAGAGCTTGATCTTCACTTCCCATCTTCTCTTCTTGAGCTGCTATCCGAGCTTCTTCTTGAGAGCACTCTTCCCATAGTCTGATGAACTTGACTAACTTCTTTCTAGCACAGATTCCTTGGATGAAGGAATCCCATGACCTAGGAAGGCCATTCAAGGTAGTAATCACAATCTCTACATTTTCCACTTATTCATCAACTGCTTCTAGTTGTTCTTTGATATGAGAAACTCTTGTGAAGTAAGAATGGATTGTTTCTGCATTCTGAATCTCCACATTCTTCAGTTGGTTTCTCAGAGTCATATTTCGGTTTATGTTCTTCCCTTCAAACAATTTGGTTAGGGCATCAAACATAGCTTTAGGTGTCTTGAGAGAGGACACCTGTGGGATAAGGTGATCCTTGATAGAATCAGCAATGATCCTCTTTTCCATAACCAAATTCTTCTTATGCAAGGCCTTAGCCTCATCTCCCTCTAGAACTGGAACTTCCTCATGGATGTAGGAGTTTAGCTCATTTTCTTCTAGGAACAGGGAGATCTTATACTTCCAAGCTCACAAGTTATCAGCTCCCTCAAGCTTTTCATCAAGCTTGGTATGATGAGACATATTAGCTGAGAATCTCAAATAGAAATACAAAAGATTTTAGATCTTACCAGAGTCAAGATGTCGGATCTGAAACTTGAGCTGAAATCCTATAGAGTTGGTTCAGGAGCGAATTAGGGTTTTGCTTTTCTGGAGTTCTGTCCACCCAAATGCCTTGAAATTTGTCCCTAACTTCTATTTCGGGGAGGAGATCAATCTAGGATTGGGATCACTGAAAAATTCCTCTTATGTGAAAAGCCCTAATTTCTGACAGCAGTGATAGGTCCAAAACTGAAAAACCTCAGAATTGGATTCTGCTTCGAAAAAAAGATGCGCCCTAAGGAGGAGAGTTATTCCACCTTAATTTTGCTGAAAATCTGTGGAGGAAGATCCACAAACTATGAAGCCCTAGTTCTCGTAGCTGCACAGTGTCTTCTTCTCAGGTTAGCTCTGATTCCATGTTATTTTTTCAACATTCAAGCTAGCATTATGTTAGGATATTTATTGAGCGAACAACAAGTACAAAAATCAAACACAAAAGACAATGAACACAGTGTTTTTCATCAGGGAAACCATAAATGGAGAAAACCCTGCAACTTCCTCAGAGATAGAATCAACACAAAAGGTAAAACCCAAAATAGTAAGATGCACTCCCGACAACAGTAATATTCTTCTTGTCTAGCCCCAGTGTCTTCTCCTTCCTCAACTATGTGCTGCACTTGAGTGTGTGAGTGATGTGTGTTAAATAGAGACTCCAACTCTCTATTTATACTAATCCTGACATGACTAAAACCCTACTAGGGCTGACCTCTACTTGGAGAGTCTAATAACCCTAGTGCCCTGGAACTACGGGGACTTTAACCCTTAGACAATCGGAGGGTTACCCACTATGACTTGACATGACTTGTTTACATTGTTGATTCTCCTAATCAAAAAATCGAGGCATGACAACATGACTCAATTACATCATAGATACATCTCAGAATAAACATCGGGTTACAATACATAATATACATAGATGAATACATTCCGAAGTTACAAATACATCAACATGCCTTGAGACTTGCAGTCATCAGTGGCAGGTTCTCTCGCCATCGACAATTTTTTAGGAATACATCAATGTCCCCTGATAAATGGATCCTCTCAAGTGTTCAAACTCAACACATTTATTCACACTTGTTAGTTTGCACTCTAGTACCTTGATTCCGATTTTCATTATTGGTGGGTGATCTTGCGTATGTTAACGGTATACATTAATAACCGGTAATCAGACGATGGACTACTATGTTCGACCTCGACACCTCTATTCACATAGTAGGACATGTACTTGTAGAGGTTTGTGTAGAATACTTTCTAGATTGGTGTCATCTTATATATGCTACCTCCTTGATCGTGCCAGTGTTCATGAGATTTCAGCTCTTGTGACTTGATTCTAGTATATGTCAAATATTTCCAGCCATTATGGAGATCTTGATCTATTATATATCTTCAGCCTTCATGGAGATCATGATCCTTTCTATATCTTCATCATGGAGATTTTGAGCTATTTATATTGTACGTGGCGATGACCACATATGTCATATTTTGTATCATGCCTATTCATGGCCATTGTACTCTTATGTATCTAGGATTGCTATAATTACTTGCAGTTATGTGCAGACTTTGATCATTGTATTGTATTGATTGGATGGCTGGTTCTTCCACGGGGTTCTTCATCACTCCACTTCTGGGATGGACTTATAATGTATTTCGGCCATCGTATGACCCCTCTGACCTCACACATTAAGGGGCATCTATTATAGCTGATTTTCCCACACATGGTGGATCACACTTGTATGGCCTTCCCTGTCCCTCTACAAACTCCTTAGACCCCATGGACCATTTTTTTACCTTTGATGTTTCCAAGATCATCCCTAAAAACATGCAAAAATTGCTATACACGACTTTTAATCCCTTTCTCGCATATATACGCGGATTTGACCCTTAAACCCGTGTACATCGAGATGTGTGCAAAAGGTCAAATGATTTTGGAGTTTTCCTTGATGTGGATCTGAGTCACTTGTCTCTTGACCTTCCATATGCCTTGATATCGCTCGGATTCGACCTTCTGTTACCCCATTGAAGAGCTATATAAGGAACCCTTTGGATACATTGAAAGGGGAGGAATTGAAGAGTAAGAAAACTATAGTTCATTGTTGTCGGAGCTTATACTTGAGTTTGCATCCCTTTGTCCCTTGGAGTACTTTGTGTTCTTCCCAAGCTTTCCTTTTTCTTGTGAGCTTGCTATCGAGAGATGGAGGATTGAAGTGGTGGAGGCCCAAGTGGGGGACTCAGTTTCTCTGATTCACAGACGTGCCGACAGAGGTTGTCACTATTGTAATCTATGTTTTATATCAATAGAAATATCTTTTCCTGTCCAATAATGTGTATTTAAATGAGTATTTGACGCATGGATGCTTTTAACTGCTTATATGTTATTGATTATATATATCCTAGAGTAGGTCTAACACAATTATATATAGCATGCTTGTCTTGTTTGCTGAATGTTGAGGAAGCAAATTGCCAATACAAGATAGAGTGGAAAAGCTCAACAGGGATCTACATCAACCGTCTGGAATAAGGTACGAATCGAGATCCTTTAGTGTTAGATATTTGGTTTCGCTTGCATATAGGAAAGGATTGATTTATGGAGTAAAGCTATCTATTGTGGTACCCCAAGCCATAGGAATTTCTCTCCGTAACAGATGGGACACCCATCGATGGGACAATCCATAAGTTACCATTCCTCTTTCATTCCCATAGTATTGTTGTAACCCCTATGATGTATTCTCTTAACCTCCCATAGATGACCTTAGGTCTCCATATTTGGTATCTTACCCAACTAAACCCAAAACCCACCCCTCAAGTTATTCTCATGTTAGTCCAATTGGTTGATACTTCTCATGTGCCAACACCTTGGTTATGTAGGATTCCACTGACTCCAGTTATTCTTCTTCCAAAAACAAATATGGGGTGAAAATGTGCTATTTCAACCTAACCAAGACACAACCATGAAAACCTCTTTGACTGCATGTTCTAGGACCCCCACATCTCGTGCCAGTTGTAATGTCCTTGATCACACCACACATGAAAAAATTGTTCAAGGAAAATTTTTGTCCTTCTGACATGGACCCTATGTCATCAAGAATTACTTATGTAATGGGATATACCTTCTTGTTGAATCACATGGACAAATCCTAAAGAACCCTCAGAATGGATTATATCACAAGAAATACTATCCATTAGACAACATTATGGTGCTCGTTATAACATGATTTTCCACATCCTATGAAACATGCCTTGATGTCCTAACTTGTCCCTCTACAAAATCATCATTCCCCTCTTGCTTAGTTAAAACCCCAAAAACCATATTTTTTTTTATGTATGCAGGTCAGTTTTACTACAACAAGATTATAAACTTCTTGCACCACTACAACATGTGTACATAGGGCTCCATGCTCAAAATTAAAAATATTTCAAGTTTTCCTTGCCGATTCATGATTTTTATGATCCTTGTCCTTCCATATACTAAAAAATTCCCTAATTTGACTCTCCATCTCATTTTAGGGCTATGTATTGAGCCATTGTGAAGCATTTTGGGAGGGGAAGTTGGAGAGAAAGTAAACTCTGGAGAAAATTTTCCCCATTGCTATGCCTTAAGTCTGCATCCCTCTGTCCTTGTAATATTGAACTCTCTTATGTTCATCTCCCAATTTCTTCCCTATCGTATGAAGGAGGAACCCAGTTACTCCTTCAACTTGTGAGATTTCCATTTTATGTAGAATTGAAGTGGTGGAGGCCTAGGCGTGTTGAAAGATTGTAACTTCAAAGGATATTCTAAATGTATTTTACTGATGTAACCCAAGGGAGATGTTATTATTCCTCCGCCAAGATGTTACTATTGTAATTGGTCATCATATAGTCATGAGGTAAATCCTCCATTGTAAGTCGGGTCATTAGTACCCCAATGAATAATATAAAATACTGTTTTGAGTATTCCTAGGTGAAGTCGACCTAAACAGTTTAGTGGGGACAACTTATTTAGGGTAAAATTCAGTTGACATAATGTGTATAAATAGAGGAGTTGTGTTACTCACTAGAACAAAAGACTCACTCACTTGAGTAGCGCATAGGAGAGAGAGAGAGAGAGATAGAGAGATCAGCAAGGAGGAGAATTCCCATTTTGGGGTTTTATCTTACACATCTTATACATAGGAAGTTTTGCCAGGTTTTCTTTCCCTTGAGGGTTTCCCAAGATAAATATTGTGTCTATCTTGTGATTTTGTTTCTTTCAGTGATTATTCATATCCTACTATAGTGAATTTGGATTAAACACTAATGATATATAGTCTATCATATGAAATCTCAACATGGTATTAGAGCTAGCCTGAATAAGACAACTTTCACAAGGTGAAACTCTCTCTCCTCTCCCTCCGGAAGAAATTAGGGTTTCTACAAAGTTTGTAATTTGGAAGAGCTTCTTGCATAGAAATTTGATCCTCCCTAGAGCACATATATTGATCCCAGGTTTGGAGTTTTTGGGTGGTTGAATCTCTAAGAAATCAAAACCCTAGTTTGGTCTTGAACTACAAAATTGCAGAAAACCAGAACCATAAATTCTGCAAAAATTGGAACCTCGCAAGTAAGATTTGAAGGGTGAACATTTGGTATTTTTGGAAATTAGTTGTACCAACCAACTCACCTCAGTCAAGTGTATCTCCTGGAAAATCCAGCTTTTCATTTTGATAAATTTCAATTTTTAGTGACCTCCTGGACAAGATGGCCCCAAGCACTAAGCTTGAGGACAAGTTGGAAGGCATAGAAAACTTCCTAGAATGGAAGTATAGGATTGGTGTCATTCTGAAAGAGAATGGCATTGAGAAGTACATAAAGGATGAAGTTGCAGAACCAAAAGAATATGAAACTAAGGAGAAGAATGAACAAGTCCTAATCAAGGAAATGAGGATCATTATTGATTCTATCAAAGATAACTTGATCCCTCAAGTGTCATTTAAGAAGACACCAAAGCAAATGTATGATGCACTTTCTAGAACGTATGAGGGAAGGAACATCAACAGAAAGATGAATTTGAGAGCTCAACTAAAGGGCACCAATCTGAGTAAAGGAGAGTCAATTCAAGATTACTTCGTAAGGGTCTCCCAGTTTAGGGAACAACTAAGTGCTATTGGAGACACCCTTTATGAGGATGAACTAGTTATGACTTCTCTCAATGGTCCCACTAGACCATTGGACTCATTCATATAGACTATGTGCCAGAAAAGAAAGTATGAAGTTTGACATAGTATGGGAAGATTGCATTCAAGAAGAAGCTAGAGTAGCTAACATAGAAGCTCTACTCAGAGAAGATGATGATGCTCTAGCCATCCATACTAAAGGAAGAAAACAATCAAATTGTGAAGAAAGGTAGTCATAAACCTTCAATGAAGAATTTTCAAAAGAAAATATTAAATCAGAAGAAACATTACTAAAATTATTAATGCTACAACTATCATAAGATAGGACACCTTTCCAGAGAGTGTCCATCACCAAAGAAGAAGAACAACAAAAGACATCATTCCGATCTAGCTGAAGATGAGGATGAAGAAGAAGAAAGACCTCAAAAGAGACTGAGAAAAGAAGAATATGTACTATTCTCTGCACTCTCTGGGTCTATAACACCTGGAGAAGAGACATGGATTATTGATAGTGGTGCTTTAAAGCACATGATAGGGAAGAAGAAAACTCTATCAAGACCTGAAGAAAAGTGACTCTCCTTGGAAAGTATCATTAGGAGATGACTATCAATATCCCATCAAAGGTATTGGTGAATCAAGCTACAAGCTCTCGGACTTCCATGAAGATGAAGGAAGTACTATATGTACCAAGTTTGAAAAAGAACTTACTTTCCATCTCAGCTCTACATAAGAAAGGATATAGAGTTGTTTTTACATATGGACAAGAATTTATGTGGTCTAAAGGAAAGACACTTGAAGATGTTGTGGTAATTGGTGAAGAAAAAGGAGGATTGTATAAACTCCGAGGACATCTAGAGACAAGCCTTGTCCATGATACTACTATCTCAAGTGAACTATGGCGTAGGAGGATTTCTCACATCAACTACAAAGCACTTCCCTATGTGAGAAAGCTGGAAACAAGGTTACCAGATCTGAAGATTGATCATGAGGGAACTTTAAAAATATGTGGAAGAGGAAAGAACATCAAGAGTCCCTTTCCAAAAAGTGGAACAAATACTAAAGGTACGTTGGAATTAATTCATTTTGATGTATGTGGTCCTATGCCCTCCATATCGTTAAGTGGATATGAATAGTATGTCACATTTATTGATGACTATTCAAGAAAGACACAGATATAATTCTTGAAAAAAAAGAGTGATGTGTTTGGGAAATTCAAGGAATTCAAAGCCTTAATAGAGAACCATTCAGGAAGAAGAATCAAGAAACTGAGATCAGATAATGGTGGAGAATATACTTCAAAATAATTTTAAGCATTCTGCAAGGAGGCTGGAATCAAGAGGGAACTAACCACTCCCTATAATCCTCAATAGAATGGTGTTGCGAAAATAAATAATAGAACCATTATGGAAGCAGTGAAAACAATGATTCATGAACAATACCTCCCCATGCACCTATGGGTTGAAGCAACAAGAAAAAACGTATATGTGCAAAATAGATTATCTCATAGTGATCTTGGATTCAAGACTCCTAAAGAAATGTATACAGGAAAGAAACCTGAAGTGATCCATCTCAATATATTTGGTTGTCCATTATATGTACATATTCCGAAAGAGAAGAGAACCAAGTTGGATCCTTCTGGAAATAAGGGAATATTGTTGGATACTAAGATGTCTCCAAATCCTTTAGGATATACATTTAAGGATTCCATCATATTGAAATGAGTAGGGATGTAACATTTGATGAAGAGAAAACTCTTAAGAAATCTAGAAGGTGTCATCTTGAAGAAGTACATGAATAGGATGTACCTCGCAGAATGATAGAAGCTGAACCCTCTCGTGAAATAGTAGCATCAGAATATTATGATATGCTAGAACCTTAGGAACCCTCTTATGGATATGTCTCGAAAGAGAAAACCTACTTGGGTAAGAGAAATCATATAAGAAGAAAAGAGATATGGAGATCTAGAAGGATCAACAAGAACAAGCAAAAGATCAAAGCCATACTCCAGTTATGTAGCTTTTATGTGTGACCTTGTATATCAAGAACCCACTAGCTACGAGGAAGCTGCACATAAGAAAGAGTGGGTGGAAGCAATGATAGAAGAATACCAGTTGAAAATGAAGAATGATGTTTGGGATATAATACCCAAACCAGAAAACAAGAGTGTCATATCTTGAAAATATATCTACAAGATACAACATGATGCTGATGGAAGTATTGAAAAGTACAAGGAAATATTTGTGGCGAGAGGATTCTCTTAGAAAGAGGGGATTGATTATGAAGAGAAATTTGCTCCAGTAGCAAGGTAAAATTCTATCAGAACTATCATGGCACTTTCTTCCATGATGAAGTGGGATATACACCAGATGGATGTAAAGACAACCTTCCTTAATAATATGATTAAGGAATAGGTTTACATCGAACAACCACAAGGATTTGAAGTCGGAGACAGAGTGACTCATGTATCATAGAATATATAGCTTCTTGATAAGATTTGGATTTACCAATATTAAAGATGATCCTAACCTTTACATAAAGGTTATGGATGGTTAACTTGTCATACTATTATTGTATGTGGATGATCTATTTTTTAAAGGAAATGGGAAACAAATCACAGAGAGAAAGAGAAGCCTAGATGAATAATTCAAGATGAAAGATATTGGATTGATGAATTATTTCCTTGGGTTGGAAGTGTGCCAGAGACTAGAAGGAATCTTTCTGAACTAGGTAACGTATGTAGTAGAAATCTTGAAAATATTTGATATGTTGGATTGTAAATCCATGGTCACATTGTTGGACACCAGCTTGAATTTATATTCTGATGAGTCATTAGAGTTAGTGGAAATGACTCAATACAGACAAATCATTGGTTCATTGATGTATATGATGACTACAAGGACAAATATATGATTTTATGTGAACACCTTAAGTCAATATCTAGTTAAACCTAGATAGGTCACCTGATAGCTTCAAATCATGTGATGAGGTACCTAAAAGTTATGATAGATATTGGACTTTACTATGGTAGAGATCATGACTACAAATTTTATGGATATACAAATTCAAATTGGGCAGGAAGTGCCGTAGAAAGGAATATAAACTTAGGTGGATGTTATTGTATGGGATTCTCCATGATCTCATGGTTTAGTAAGAAACAATCCAATGTTTCTCTCAGCACAACTGAAGCAGAGTACATAGCAACTTGCTCCACTAGTTGTGAAGCAATATGGATTCAGAAACTGATGTCAGGACTATTTGACATGGATTTGGATACCACAATGATTCTTTGTGACAACCATAGTTGCATAAAGATGACAGAGAATCCTATGTTCCATGATAAATCAAAGCACATAGAAATCCGCATTTTTTATATAAGGGATATGGTACAAAAGGGATCTATAAAACTCTAGTATGTGAGTATTGATGAGAAAGTTCCTGATGTGCTGACCAAGCCTCTATCTCGAGTAAAGTTTGAATATTTTTGTGACAATCTTGGTATAGTTCTAAAATACTTTCCTCGTAAGAAGGAACGATGATGGGACTACAAAATTTCCTTACAAGAAGGAATGATGAAGATATGGACCCTCTTCAGAAAAGAGGAACAAGTCGAAGATATGGAATTTCCTCGGAAAGGAAGAACAGGTCGAAGATGTGAACCCTCCTTGAAAATGGGGGGATTAGGTTGATAATATGGATCCTCCCAGAAAATGGGGAGTGATGGTAATACTGTCATTGATGACGAATGATAGTGAAGCTCCACTATGAAAGAGGCCAAGTACATCTGTTGACACAAAACCAACCAACAAATCCTAGTCAACAGGGTTCCTGCTCTGTTGACCCTCAGACCACTGCGATCTCCCTAAGCATTAGCCCAGACAGGTTTTACCCCATCCAACAACACCCATAAAGCAGATGAGGTTTCACCCGAGGCATTCGAGGGAGAGCTGTCAGAACCAAGTTTCTATAGAATAGGAAGGGACAATGTGGCATCAATCTTAACAAATTAGCGCAACATTAATAGATCTAATTACTTAGGCATTAACAAAAACATTTATCATTGTTCTCAACTAGATCACATCATTCCATTACAAATGCAGTAACCTAACCGAGGCACAAACAGATCCAGTAAAATAACATCATTAAAAGCAAGAAAACATTGCATCATAGATACATGTAACATATTCAATTAACATTCTCCATATGATTGTAGAAGCCGTAAGAATGTTAAAGATAAAAGAAAACAGTATTTCAGATTAACTTCCATCTTGTCATATTACTTCCATACAATAATCCACAGATTCAAAAATAGAAACAGATCAACAGATCTATCTTAGTTCTCTTCTATGCCCATTCAAGTCCTCTCGACACTTACAATTCCACTTCTATTTATAGGCTTGCGCTTTTACATTCAAGGTACACTTGGAAAAATTCCTAACTAACTCTTAACTGATTCTACAAAATCATGAGCAATATCCACAAAATATGTTCCAAAGTACGAAAAGGTGACACAAAATATAAAAGGTATTCTAATTTCCTCTTTGCATGCTAATCTTCCTCTTGAATGGTGTCTTTTGAGCTTGTGTAACATTTGCGATGCTACGCAACTAATGTGTCCAAAACCCCTTCCATTATTAGGCGCCCAACACAATCTTGTGGCTCTCCATCGAGCCATGTCAGGTGGACATGGTGTACTCATTGATATTTAGTCTAAAGTCTGCATACTACTGAGTTATCTCCTTCACTTGCACTTGAATTTTCTCAGCAATGTCTTGACTTCCCAGCAGATCTTGCTTCAATGGGTACTCCACCATCTTTTCAATAACTTCTTTCCTTCCTTCCTGTACAGCCTGTAGTGCGGCAAGTTCCTTCATAGACAATTGGGATCCAATATCTTGGAACTCATCGAGCTACTCATTTCTCCTCTGTTGTTTCTCCCGAGACTTCCAACCATCTGCTGCAACTCTCGTAGTTCAACTGACCCTGTAATATGGATGACTAGTGGCATCGCTTGTAAGGCGATCTTCAGTGTCACTAGTTTCTCTTCGGCCTCCTATAACTGCTTGGTCATTTTCTCTAATTCTGTTTCTTAGATGATGCTACCCAAAAACTCTGTCATTGCCTTAGTGACCTTCGTAGCTTCCTACTCTAGCTCTTAATGTTGTGCCGCCACTTACTCTATGGTAGTATTCCTCTCAGAAATTTTCTTAGGAGGCATGTATGGATAGACTAGAGCATTAAAAATGTTGTTATCCTTCTGCAACTACACAATAATTTCTCCAAGTCACTTTTCTTTCGCGACTGCATCTAGTTCCGTGGTGTTTTCACCAGCGTGCTTACAAGAATCTACAACTGCTGCATCTACTTGTACTTTACTGTCGAAAATGTGGGACTTCTCAATGATGAGGCGGTCAGTTTCATTCTTCATCTCCGTGATCGCCTCAGCATTCTTCGTGTTCAACTCTTCTCGCGCTTTCTTTATTTCTTCTATATTTTTCACTTTTTCTTCAATCAGCTTCTCTTTAGCATGTCACAGTTCATCAAATTCTTTCTGTGTCGCCTCTTCTTTATCCTATGATAATAGAAATTGATCAGTGATGTCCTTCTGTTTGTCTACCAACTCCTGGCTGGTGATGTGCTGCATGTGTACCAACGTCTGCGTGGGTAGCACGTTGATATCTAGTGATATGCTCTGCAATTATTGCAGTGAGGTATTCAATTCCTTGGTTCCAGCATCAATCACATTCAAGAGAATTTGAACATTCCTAGCCTGGGCTCAGTACTGGTTGACGCGGTTTCCTGCACAGTCATACTCTCTGGTACTCTTTTTGAAACAATGTCATATACATAATCTAGTTTGATTCTTACCTTGGTGAATCCTTCCTGTGCTAATTTCTTCATTTCCTTTGTAGCCGCGTCAGTTGCATCATTAATGACCTTGACGAGCCAGTTTAACTGTGCTTCCATTGCTGACCTGATGCTACTGTTTGCAGCCTGGTCCATGCACCTCTTTTTTCTTAGTTCCTTGAGTATGCACTACACCTCTGGGTTAGTAGGTGTCTCTGTTGATGATTCTTCATCAGATTGTTGGTTATATTTGTGCACAAGATCAACAGGTGCATCCACCAGAGGTCCTGTCGATATTTATTTTACACTGAATGGTTATTTCCATTCGATAGGCTAATCATTAATCATTGCCTCCAATTTTGCATCAATCACCTTGTACCTCATTGGAAACCATAGCTAGGCAGTATCTCGTTGCACTTGAACGTGAATAACATGTGGTCCAATTTTGAACTGCACAATCCTCTGATATTTTGTTGCAGCTTCCTTCGTCAGTCTTGGAATTTTTACCACTGCCACCCACAACACTTCCCAGTAGATCCAAAATTGGATTGAGCAGTATACCATTCTCTCTGCTTCTTTGACCCACCATAAATTATGATATCTGACACCCTTGCATACCTCTGTTTCTTTGATTTCCATCCCCTAGTAATCATATGGCTCCATCCAAGCCACTAATGCAATCAAAATGAGGAGCCAAATATATGTGAATGGTATTTCACTTGCCTCCACGACCACTGCGTCCTACGCTAACTGGTTCATAAGAAAAAGGGACTAATTCATTTGCATGCCTTGTGCACACAACTCATCACATGTGACCACCCCAGAATTACATTGAACTGGGTGGTTCTTCCTTACGAATTTACTGGAAAAAATCCTTGTGCTAATATGTACTGCGTGGTCATTGATACTATCAATGTGGTATGCCCTCCCGTCGCGCTATAGAGGATAAAGCTTCTTCAGAGTCATTTCCAAATTTCGGTCATTATATTTTCCACGAATATATTGTGAGGGGTCTAGCCCATCCTTGGGTAGCCCCATTATCTCTGAAATCAACCCCATCGTGACTTCAAATAGCTCATCTAACCATAAATACCCGCCATGGAAGCACGCCAAAAGATGCTTCACGCATGCATTCACTTCATTCGGTCACCCAAAGTGTGGCATGTTGATCAATCCAAGTAATCTGGCTCTAGCCAACCCACTTTCCCAATCATTTGGGATGCGCTCTATCGCAAGAAGGTCATGGTATTCATATTCAGATGCATCAGTGTAAGCACAATGTCAAAAGTGAAAACCATCCCTTGTGGGATCATCGACATCCTTATCTGATACTTTTGATGCTTTGTGGGATCCTTGGGATTCGCACCCGACTGACTAGGAGGGATATATCCAGGGATGTCCTTGACAGACACCCATTCACTAGCTGTAGACTCCACCACTCCCGAGCTCGACGACCCCATATATGCAGTTTCTTCTCCCTTTGCCCTTGTGGACATTCTAGTCTGTATCTTTTGTTGTGCCAGAGAGCTAGGATTATGTGCCTTTCTCTTCCCCTTTGGCACTGTTGATGATCCAACTTTCATAGTGGCTACTTCTTCCATAATTGTGACTGGCTTGTTTGGTGAATCTTGTTCACTGGAAATATCTACGGTATCTAGGTTACTCTGCATGCTGCACCAATTCCTCTCAAGGATCAATAATCACGCACCCTCTCTAGACTTAGAAAACCACTCGATCTCCTCTCCCTTTCTCAACAAATCGCTCTACACTTGGTAGGTCCGCAACTCAACTCAACTCTGCATAATGGTTTCTTCCTGACTGTGTCAAACTCGTTCTTATAGCGCCAAATCAACTCATACTCATTATTACCAAATCATCATGACCAAATCATACATTAAATACCTAGATGCACCATCAATTTTTCAACCCCAATGGTCAGAATTGCCATCATGGCGCGTCACTTCTACAAGCACCGTCGATTAAGTACTTTTAATTATCTTCATTTATTACTGATTTGAATTCTACTCACAGTCATGTGGCTGTCGTAGCATGACCTCCTAACTTCACTACTAACTCCTACTCTTTCACAACCCCTTCCTCTTGGTATGTCTTCCATTCATCCATTATCCTATCTACTTTTTTTTGCATTGCATAGTGCCTCAAGCATTGCACGGTTTCGACCCTATCCTATAGGGATTCAACCTGCTACCATTCACTAGCTTTGGTAGAATCGGTCCATCTAATTGCTGTAGTTGAACTACACCTCTCGAAATAATTGAATTAATGAGATATGGACCTAACCATGCATCTATAACTTACCTGAATCCTCCATGAACTTGCTGTCGTACAACAATACCAAATCTCCCTACCGAAACTGTGTATTCCTTATGTGGTGATCGTGCCATGCCTTCTATCAATCCTTCTTGACGCGTTGGTGGAATCCTGCAATAAAATGGTCCTCCTCGAGTTGTACCAACTGCTCCATACATTCCTCTAGCGTTGCTTCATCGTCCATACCCATTGCTGCAAAAATGTGTAGACTCAAGACAATGTACTCTATAGGCATGACTGCTTCTTTCCCATACACCAACTTGAATGGTGTCTGTATCGTCAATATTTTTCAAGTGGTGTGATATTCCCACAACATTGCTAGAATATTCAAGTCCTAGTCATCATGATTAGCATTACGTACCTTTGTAAGAGCATGCTCCAATATTTAATTAAATGCTTCTACTGTTCCATTCACCTGCGGATGATATGGGGTACTTTTCTTGTGTTGTATTTGCAATTCCTCCGTCATCGCGCTTACTGTGTGGTTGATGAAGTGGCTTCCCTGGTCGCTCATCAATATCCTTGGGCATCGAAACTACATTACAATGTTATCAAATAGGAACCTGGCTGCTATCCCAGCAGTGCAATCCACGACCAGTGCAACCTCCTCCCACCTTGTCAAATCGTTTGTAGTTGTAATTATGTCCTACACACCAGTTCGCTTCCCAGGTGGATTGATTGGTCCCACAAATTCCATGGCCCATTTATCAAATGGATACATTGTTACTTATGGTACTAGCAGCATCTCATCCCTTCATGATGGTTTTCCAGTGCATTGACAGACATCGCAACTCCGTGCATAGTTCGTCGCATCATTATGTAGAGTGGGCCACCAAAGCTCTACATGAAGCACCTTCCTTATAGTAGCTCAACCTCCATAGTTTCCACCAGCAATTCCTACATGTGCTTCTTCTAGAATTTGTCCTTGTTTATGTGGCAGGATACATCATCATAAAATCTCATTTGGTCCTAGTTTATATAGTTGTCCAGCAATCAACTAGAAATCCGAAGCCTTAACCATCAATTGCTTCTTCTGAATTGTTGAAAATTCCTTTGGTGTGACTCCCATCATAAAAACTTAAATGATTTGAGAATAATAATAATCTTCCATGTTGAATCTGAACAGTTGCACATCCAACAGCCCCTCCTCAATGTTTGTGGGCTCCTCACTAGTATCAATGCAGGATAAATGACTAGGGAAAACATTCAAGTGACCCGACTTCACAATTATCTCAAAATCAAATTCTTGAAAGAGAAGTATCCAACAACATATCTTCCTCACAACACAGGCTTATTGACTAGGTATTTCAAAGCAGAATGGTCTATAAACATCTTAAAATGACCTCTTAAGAGGTGATTCCTAAAATTTTGTAGTGCATATACCATCGCCAGACCTTCTCTCTCTATGGTTGTATAGTTTTTCTCAGCAAATGAGAACTTCCAACTAGTAAAAGAAATCAGGTGATCTAGGTCCCCTTCCCATGGTTGTACAAGAATCACTTCTAGTGCAACAGATGATGCATCCACATGGACATGCAACTCCTTGTTCCAATCTGGGAAAACCAGTATTGGCACAGAATCCATCTTGGCCTTTAGTGTGTCGAAGATTCCTTGACATTTTTGACTCCAAAACATTCCAAAAGGAGTTTAGAAAATAAATTTATTTGAGTTTAGCGCGATCTGATGACATCGACATATTTCTAGCATCAGTCACAAGTTTTCTAGATGATCCCTAATCAGACCATACACTGTCCAATCATCCATATAAAGTTGCAAGAAATTTTGAATAAAATATTTGAATGCTGCAACAACAACCTGGGAAACTATCGTAGGGGCATTCTTCAATCCGAAAGGCATCACTGTGTACTGAAAACAACCCCATTCACTTACAAATGTTGTCTTGTGTCGATCCTCTTTTACAATACTTATCTGGTGATAGCCAGAAAATACATCTGTGAAGGAATACATCTCCTGATTGCCTACTCCTTCTAGCACTTCATCAGTGAATGGTGTCGGAAATGGATCATGCATACATGCATCATTCAATTTTATTAGATCGATGTAGATCTAGACCTTAGATGTTTTCTTTTCTTGGACCACCATAGGACTAATCGATTCCAATTCTTTGACTGGCTCAATTATTCCAGCATACAACATCCTATCAAGCTTAGGTTTGACCCTCTCTTTGTATCGCATATTCAAGTGATACGGTCTCTGCCTTACCGATTTTGCTTATGCATTTAATGGGATTTTCATCTCCCCTAAATCTCCCGGTATCCCCTTCATTTCTGAAAACTTTGTAGGGAACATATATTGGAATTCATGCAGCAAATCTGTGATCTTTGCCATGGTCTCTTTGTCCCCATAGTCCCCGACACTTGCAAATTTTGGGTTCTCCTCTCTCCCAATGTTGATTTTTGTAATCTTCAGCGGCTGATTCATGGGATCGGTTAGTATATCTGGTGCTGTGACATCCCTACTCCCCTCTGTTTCCGAGATATTGATATTTCTTATCTCATCATCGTCCTTAGGTCCTCCGTATATGTTATAACATTCCATCATTGACTGCATGTGACAATGTGCATGTCCATCCACCGAATACACGACTGGAATAACCTTCAGCACCACATCACAGATGAGTTGTAGCGCATTATGGACATCTGGATTGGCATTCATGAAGCTAAAAGTATGTGTAAAATAACCTTTCAACTCCTCCTAAGAAGTTATTTCCCTACGCAACTCAGCTGATATGTACCAAGATCGCGACTTTTTATCCAATGTGTGAACAAATGCATGGACCCACTCATCCCTCAGTCACGATGCCCACAATGTCTGGCATTCAATCAGATGATTACCAGGACTATTCCACCTGTCATTTCGTCAGCATGGTATTTCTCTGTATCCTCAAACTGAACTGTCATAAGTCATCGACACTACGACCATCCACTAATTGATTTTTTATGAGTTTCCCACGAGCGTGCTGGAGTAGCTTTCAGTTCCTCCTCCAACGCCAACAATTGTTGTGGTTTTGACACCTTTTCTTCAAACTCAACAAGAAACTTGGATAATTCAGAAAATCCTTCATAGATGGGAGATTCAATAACCTTAGTTGCGACACATCACAATGACTGCGTGATCAAACCACACTTCCTGACTGATACTTCATGCATGTGATTCTGCTAGCTCTATAATGCATCATCCAAATCAAAAGAGGCGGAGCTAGCTCTGTGCCAACCAAGTTCTCTATCAGCAGCTGGATGGATGTAATATTCTTAAATGTTGTAAGCATGATCCCATCTCCTAACAGATTCATCTTTTACTGGCTCAATATACTGTCGCCCTTCGCTTGGATCCATGGGAGAGATGAATCTGATGTCTTGATTCTCAAATGTCATCATCCACTTCTTAAAGTTGATTACTTCCATACTATCACTTGCCATCCAATCCCTAACAATGTGGTATAGGAGGCTTTGCCATCAACAACTTCAATCACATTGAAATTAGCATAGGTATTCATACCTTTGACATCCACAACTAGGTGTGATACGTGCCCAATCGGTTGTACCTTGACCTGATTTCCTAGTTGCAGCTGCATGGGAGACCATCCTAATATTGGCCTCCCCATATTTTTCCATGTCTATTTTGTCAAAATATTCACATCTGAGCCCAGATCTAGAATAACTAAATCTACTTCATAGTCCCCAATTTGAATGTTCATTCGAAGGATAGAAATTCACTCTCAAGTGAATTTGAAAAATATGAGGAGACATCACATGAGAATGAATAAGAGTACCTTTAAACTATTGAATATCATTCCAAGACACATTATAATATGGACATGGACCAAATGGAATCTACTAATGGATGCTTGATATGTGAAGGAGTACATACTGATGGGTGCTTACAACTCTATGTTGGTGACATAGAGATTAGATTTGAAATTTTTTTTGAAAGACAAAATTCTCATGAGCATAAATATGAGGACCTTGTATCATCTAATTAATAACCAAGGTCAACTTCCCCATCACCACTTGAGCTTCAAGAAGTTGATCAAATCAAGAGGAAAGAAGAAGATCCATCCTTCGTTGAAGACATGGAGAAGATTCAAAGAGCAATGTGCACAATCGAAGGTAATTTCATGTACTTGATTTTCGATAGAAACAATTTGGTTGAGATTAATTAATGGTTACATGAAGCATACTTGAATAATAATGAGGATATTAATAATCTCAAAACTCAAAATGAGAAACATATTAAGAGGTTGCAAGATACTTGTTCTTTCTCCTATGTTTCAGATTGTCATAAGGTAGATTGGTTGGAGGATTCTCATGACATGAGGGATCATGAGAGACATTGGAAATTGTAGGTTCTTGATTTGTTTGAATATAAGATTTATGAGATCCAATCACTTTTTATCGTGGAAGAATAACTTGAGTTTCCTATTGAAAATGGTTACACATGTTTTGGAGAAGTGCAAAATTCCACTACCTTGGAACCAACCTATGAGGAAAGTTTTTAATTTTTAAGGGAGGTGCATGTTCATACCCCTATGGATCCTTCACATGATGAAAATGTTTCACTTTCAAATCCTTTTGGTGAGTTGCTTCTTTCTCCTACATCATACACTTCCACACTTTGCAGCATTCATCCTGATGAAGTATGGGTGAAATGTTTCTTTTTGATGGTGTCACATGAGGAGTATGGGATTCCTATATCTCCTTTTGATGATGGCATGGCTAGCGTGCCATATTATTTAAATTTGCAGCATCATCATTTTTTACATTATGATGATATACATCTACATGGATGGACCTGTGATGTTCACTTGAGTCACTTGGAGACTCGTGATTTTCCTTGCTCCTTGCATAGTCCATTTGATATTGGAGGAACTTCATCCCACACTTGGGCGAAGAGATATATGATTGAAGAAGATTATTATTGGCATTAACATCCTTTGTTATTTCATGATGACATACATATTCATGGGTGTATTGATGAGACTTCTTTGAGTCACTTGAAGACATCATGTTTTCTTTGCTCCTTATTTGGTTCATATTTTGTTGGAGGTTCTTATTTCAATTCTTGGATGAAAGAATACATGTATTATTATATTGATGCACCTTATATTCTTTTGTATCAACATTATATGACATGGTATCCTCACCTATGTCAGTGGGGTATATTTGATAAAATACCTGATGCTTGTGTGTATGTGACACATAATTATCTACTTAGTCAAACGTACAAGCACTTTCATGATTCTTTGATGAGGTACCTTCTTGATGTACATTTTCATTATGATTTTATGTACTTTTGTGATCCATATTTTGTACTCATGATGTTCGGAAGGGTGCAATACAAGCAATGTGATCCTGATATTGCTTGGTTACAATTTTGGGGTAGAAAGTAGTATGGGATATTGAGTCACCACTTGAGAAGGTAATTGCAATCAGGGTAGAGAAGAAACAATCATGGTGGTTCCTATTTGAAACTTTATTGGATTCTTGGAAATTCAAGTTTGGAAACTGAGTACCAACTTCAAAGAATTATATAGAAACAAGTAGGGTTCAAAGCTCAGAAAAGGTTTTCACAAGATGGAGGTAAAGCTATTTGTGAAACTTTTGTTTTGATAAATTTTATTAATCCTTTTGGTGTTAGTGGTGATGTCATGCAGTATATATCAATATTCAAATATCCACATATCTTTACTTTTGGAAACACACAATCGTAGTACATGAGTGCCACTACTCAAATTGCAGCTAAGGCTTGAAGCAAATTTTTGGAAGGAAAGAAGGTTCTTAAAAATACATGTTTGAAATTTCTTGAGGACAAGTAATATTGAGAGGGTAGGAGTGCCACATCCCCAATTACATAATTTCCAAATAAGGCTAAGTATTGAAAATAATGTTTCACCAACCTACTAGTTCCCTAGGTTGAGATGGAGACATAAATTTTGTAATAAGGGAATATGGGACCGAAAAGGACTTTAGTTTAACATATTGACATTTAAATGGGTCACATAAATGATAAATGGTAATAAAATAAGGTGTAATGGGTTCATGAAGACACTTGGAAGCTTGTGGAGCCTTTGGATGACTAGATTCCCAACACACTTGGCATGACCTTCATCCAAATTCAAACACATGGGTAATGTAACGTTATTGTAGGGTGATGTGGTGTCAAATATCATATAATGAGTGAAGGAACTTGAATTGGTAAAGGAGAGTAACTCCCATGGAAGAGGAAGAGATTATAAGACAATGTGTGCCACTTGGAAGGAGTTTCCATGCACACTATGACAACAAATGATAAAAGATTCTATGACAAGTATGAAAAATTCAGACCTGATTGCAGACATATTTAAAAATATGACATGATAGGGATAAAATATCCACTAAGAGGTCGAATTTGGGATTTATAGAAATCCATTCGAATTGGGGAAAGAATTGGAGCATGAATATGAAGACAAGTGTCATGAGAGTTACTAAACCAGTAAGATGAGTTGGAGGAATCCCATGGAGGGAAATCCGACCTTATAATTCCTCATGAAGTTAATAAAATGATTTTATCAGGAAGGAGAATATATTTTTATCATTTTTTAATTGTCCTTTGGCATTTTGTAGAGCTTTTTCTTGTCCATTGCACGGTGAGTGTTCACTCTCCCTACTTGTGAACCTTTGAGGGGGTTGGATTCCTGTCCAAGTTGGTTGATAGAGAGTCAATTTAGAAATTTAATTGCATATTAATTGAGGAGTTTTATTTTCCTGTTGAATTACCATACATTCTAATTCTCTTCTATTCTCTTATTCTCTCATTCCTTCCTCTCCATTCCCCCACACTCTCATGTTGAGGGCGCACTTGTTGGAGTGGTGCTTGCACTTTGCTGAGTACATTTAATTCCAAAGATTGGGTATATTATGTATGGATTTGTAATCTCATGTACATATTTTATTTAATTTTAAATATCATAAATACATGTATGAAAGTCTTGCATTCCGCATGCTCTTGAATAATTAGTTTTCATGGATTTGGCTTGAATACTGAAGTAGTTTTATATGAGATTTGTATGAGGAAATTTATATGAGTTTGATAATTTTTGGGAAGCCATATATTATTTAATTATATTTAATTTCATTCCCATATTCTATTCATATCTAAATCTAAGAAAATCATGTGTAAAAAGCTTGCATTCACATGCCATTATATCACTAGTTTTCATGGATTTTGTCTTCAATCATGAAATAGTTTTATACCATATTTGTATGAGGGATATTCTATGAGTTTGATGATGTTGTGAAATAAATATATGATGTATTACTCTATAATTTAATTTCCATATTCTCTGTGGCTCGAAATCCAAGAAACTTATGTGTGAAAAGCTTGCATTCCCATGCCATTGAATCACTAGTTTCCATTACTTTGGATTCAATCTGGAAGGAGTCTTGTATCATATTCGTATGAGGGTTTTCCTCTTATTTTTATTCTGTTATGTAAGAAATTTTATTACTATATATTACCACCATTTTTCATATTACTCTTAGAACCATATATTCTAGTTTTCATGTGTCAAAGTCGAGCTAGTATTGCAATTTTCCATAGGCAATTTCAATGAAAGTTATCAAACGAATGTGGAACTATATAACCAGTTTTCAGAACTAATATCCATGTGTAATGAAATAACATGAGGTATTATATCATTTTTAATACTCTTATTACAAATTTTGGAGGGTCGTACATGATTTTGGAAGCCAATTTGGCTCTCACCCTTGGGGGGAATTTAACCTCAATTTTCCTAGTAAATTTGCCCCTTTTATTATTAGCCCCAAATCAAGTTTCATAAGCCTAAATTCAGATAAAAAGTGTCCATAAAATACCTTGATATGTTATAATACTCACCATACCATTTCCTTTCAAATTCACTACCATTTAGTGAAATTTGGAACCCTATAGAGTCATGATTAGTTAAGCTTAAATTTTGCTCAAATTGTAATTTTCTCCAAAATTTCCCAAAAAGAACATTACAGTGGTAGGATAGCATGGTATTGTCACCTATTGAAGTTATTGATGATATATATGAATTTAAGAAACTCATTAAGTCATATTTTGATGATATAGGCAAGCAGCTTATGCAAGGGATTGAATTGATGGCTAGCCATCTTAGGGGTATGCTGGGAGAAGGGGGTAGTAGTAGTTTTCATCATGGAGAGACACATAAGAAATTTGTTTTCAAATACTTTGATTATTGGTTGTATATATTTAGACACAATAAGGCATATTTGATATCATTAAGGAACAATCAACAATCCACAAGTATGGAGGATACCACGGAGTCGCCAAGTTTTATGGGTGGTGAAGTAGAAAAAGAATTACATCAAGAGGATATAAATTCACTCCCAAGTGAATTTGAAAAATATGAAGAAACATTACATGGGAATGAATAAGAGTACCTTGAAACTATTGAATATCATTACAAGACACATTATACTATGTACATGGACCAAAGGGCATCTACTGATGGATGCTTGAACTATAAAGGAGTACCTACTGATGGGTGATCACAAATATATGTTGGTGACATAGAGATCAGATTTAAAATTTTGCTGAAAGACAAATTTATCATGAGCATAAACATGAAGACCTTGTATCTGCTAATGAAGAACCAAGGTCAACTTCCCCATCACCACTTGAGCTTCAAGAAGTTGATCAAATCAAGAGGAAAGAAGAAGAGAAGGTTCACTCCCATGAACCATCCTTCATTGAAGGGTATAGAAGATGAGTGAAATCAATATCTAGAATACTCCATGAAACTAAAGCAGTGGTATCAAATTCTTGTTGGAAATTTTCTTCATTGGAGGAGCCATCCTTCCTTAAAGACATGGAGAAGATTTAAAGAGCAATGTGCACAATCAAAGGTAATTTCATGTCTTTGATTTTTGATAGAAACAATTTGATTGAGATAATGAATGGTTACAAGAATTATACTTGAATAATAATGAGGATATTCATAATCTCAAAACTCAAAATGAGCAACTTCTTAATAGGTTGCAAGATACTTGTTATTCCTCCTATGTTTTAGATTCTCATATGGTATATTGCTTGGAGGATTCTCATGACATGAGGGATCATGAGAGACATGGAAAATTGTAGGTTCTTGATGTGTTTGAAGATCATATTAATGAGAGCCAATCACTTTTTATCGTGGAAGAGGAACTTGAGTTGCCTCTTGACAATGGTTACACACGTTTTGGAGAAGTGCAAGATTCCACTACATTGGAACCAACCTACGAGGAAAGTTTTGCATTTTTAAGGGAGGTGCATGTTCATATCCCTATGGATCCTTTACATGATTAAAATTTTGCACTTTCTAATCCTTTGGGTGAGTTGGTTCTTTCTCCTACATCCTACACTTCCACATTTTGCAGCATTCATCCTAACGAAGTATGGGTGAAAGGTTTCTTTTTGATGGTGCCACATGAGCAGTATGGGATTCCTATCTCTCCTTTTGATGATGGCATGACTACATTTCCATCTTATTTACATTTACAGCATCATACTTTGTTACATTATGATGATACACATCTACATGGATGGACCTATGACACTAGTACACAATGAGGAATTAGTGACTACGTGACTAAAAAATCTAGTCACCACAGTTTTTTAAAGTGATTTACTACTAAATATGAGCAATTTTAATTGGCCCAACTCTAAACAACTAATTTAGTCATGAGTTAACAAATATGACTAGATAATAAGTGACAGAGTTAAAATGACTAACGTAAACGACCAGTTTAGCCACGACATAAAAAATGACTAATTAGAAGAATATGAATTAGTCATTTACATTAGTCACTTTTAATTGCGCCACTCCGATAATGGAAAATTTCATTTTTTGACAATGAAGTGTTAGAATTTACTAAATTTTGTAAATTTTTAATGGTTGCAATGAAATAAAGTATATTCATACCATTCTCTTGAGATTAATTCTAACATAACCATAACCTTTCATTAATAGAATCAACCAAGCATTCCAGAAAAATGCAAGTCCTTAAGGTTCCGTTGAAACACTTAACTGAGGTGCCTTTATAAAATCATAGCTATCATTGGTAACCATTGAAGTAGGACCAATCGTAGCTTCACCAGGATCAAATCCTTTAGTAGCAGTTGATCCAATTGAACTGGTGGAAGCACCAAGAACATTTTAACCAATCGAAGAAGAAATTTACTAGGGCCCTGACCCCAAACCAGTCTCAGATCCATATGTATGAAATTAGGTAGAGGCCCCATATCGGGTCAGTTTTAGGTAAATATTTTGATTTCTCCTCTTACAGGCCTGACCTCATAGAATATGATATGTATAATGTGATGGGATATCCTTATCACTATCAAGGTAAACCTCCTCTCCTATTGTGATTAACCTCTCCATAGCCGTTTTTCCTTCCATCCCAACCTAACCTTTGTTGGGAATTAGTTTATTTACTTACCACATACTTTTTGATATATTCAAATACAGGGGATTGGGTTTATAAATTTGATTATGAATTTGGTGGTTGTTTCATTGACAACTTCAAATGGTAAGAAATTGGATGGATATCCATAGTAAAATAGTCAAATAAACAATTTATAATTCATTGATATCTCTATTGTTTTGGAAATTAACAATGCTCCTCCAAGTCACTGTGTCTAACCCCTTGCAATTTTAACAATCCAAGCTTGTCAAATAATTTCCATATTGAATTGATAATTTACCACTATAATACCAAGTTCTTGAGTGTGCATGTATAAATAGGACTATTCAATTTTGAGTGACAACAAAAACTTAGAAACTTCTTTAGCATTTAAATCAAACCTAAATGAAAAAACCACCACATGATCCCATGAGTTAATATTAAATGGCTCATTCGTAACATGATTGGTGAAAAGACATGACTACTAGGAAGTACAAAGTGGTCATTATGGATTTTAACCTAAAGGTTGAAACTCCTCCATAGATCACCTTTGATTATTTTGTGCATTTATTGGGATAAAAATGGCTTATACTGCATATCCTGTCCTTTGATTGGTGGCCAGGTAACAAATATAACAAATATACCATTAAAACAAAACAAATATTAATCATAAAACAAATATAATATAAGAAATAAACATAATATATATACTATTATAACAAATATAACATTAAAACAAATATAATATAATATAATATTAAGCATAAAATAAATATAATAAAAAAACAATAAACATAATATGATAATAATCAATATAAAACAAATATAATATGAAAATAAATAAATAAAATATGATAAATGATAAAACCAATATCCAATGGTAATACAAAATCTGTGCAACCATATGATTTAGTTTGATTTCATCCCCAAATCATTGATATCCTCTGCAATGGTCTCATCCTTCAAATACCCCCCTTTATTACATCAAAATTCAGATAATCTTTTGCAGTTTCACCATTAACAATGCCACTAATATCCTTTAGCATTTCAGAATGCCAATATCGAACTTATCCATCACACCGCTTCTACCATTGTTTCCTTTGGAAAACGTCAACCCTACCCCAACAATATTAATCCCATTTTTGTGGAAACATAAAATAACTACAACAACTTCATGTCTGCATAATCAGAATGGGACTTGATTGCAACACCTTTTTGCTCACAAAAATGGTTGCAGTGTACACTCAGTTGGGTGAAATGGATTACGCATGCCTTATATTTGAGGAATAATGTAGGAATGATATTTCATTGTGGAATGCAATGATAATAGGGTATGAAAACAGTGAATTCCTAAAACAAGTGCTTGAATTGTATAAACAAATGGAATTGGCAAGTGCGAAACGAAATAGGTTTAACTCCCCCCTGTACAGGAATGCACGAGTCTATTGAATTTGCAATTGGGAATTGAAATTCATGATCATATAGTTGGAATAGGTTTTATGTCTAATGTTTTAATGGTGAATTTACTTATAACCATGTATACCAAATGTGGGTGTGTGGAGCTGGGTTACGAGAGAACATTAGCATGTTCCACTTCACAATTGGGATAAGCTAGCTATTGGGACCAGCTGGGCGTGGATAGAATAGAAGACCCATTTGCATACCATATTAGAGATCCACCAACTAGCTAGCCATCCTAGCTATATCTAAGTAAATTTCAGCCAACACTATTTATCCCACCCACAATTGAGCGAGAAATCCACTCTCGAAGTTTCCAGGAAAATTAGCCAGTTTGACTCCAACACCTAAACACCTGTCAGTCACCTCAATTAGATACTGTCATTGGGTATCACCAACTCAGCTAAAGCTAAAAGGGGATATATGCTCCTTTAAGTCCTGGAAATTCCTTTCCGCATCATTTCAAGTGAAAGCATTTTTTATTGAGTAGAGTTGTGAGTAGAGTCACGTAGCCTTGGTTGTTAGGGTTGTTGCATTCGTTATGGAATCATATACTTGCATGTAAGTCTAGCAGAGTCCTCTGTTCTAGTTGCTGTGATTAGTTAGTTTACTATCAGTTCCTTTCCCACCCCATTCAGAGGTATGTGGAGATTACACAACAAGTGTTTGACGAAATGCTTGAATGCGATTTGGTATATTGGAACTCTATGATTGTCGGGTATTCTAATGGACATGCAAATGAAGCTTTGATACTTTTCATAGAAATGCAGCTCCAAGGAGTAGAGAAAGATGCCATTACAATAGTGGTTTTTCTCACAGCTTGCATGCAATTGGAATCCCTGCAGTAGGGTAAGGATATCCGTGCTTTCGTGATTAGAAGAAAATTGGAGTCAGATTTTTTTGACAATGCCCTCATAGACATGTGTGCCAAATGCAGAAGGTTGGATTTGCATAGAAATTTTTTGAAAACATGTGTGATGGAGACGTGATTTCTTGGAATGTATTGATTATAGGGAATGCCTAGGAGGGGCATGCTGGAAAATCCTTGAATATTTTTAGTGAAATGAAATGGAAAGGTATGAAACCTAGTGTCATTACTGTAGTAAGTGTTCTCCTTGTGTGTGATTGTTTATAAGCTCTTCAGTAAGGAAAGAATATCCACATTTATGTAATTAGAAATGGATTAGAGTCCAATGTTTTTGTTGGAAATGCCCTCATTCACATGTATGGAAAATGCAGGAATTTCCATACATGTGAGAGGATATCTGAAATTGAAGCTACCAGCATTTGTATACCTACTGGCTACGAGAACTTCGTCACTTGGATATAAATATTCTGCTTTATAATGTCACTTAATTTGTCTCTGCTATGGTGTCACAACTTTTAAAATCTAATTTTTATAAAAAGAGATAAGAAAGGATATACTTAAATTGTACTCTCTTTGGTTACATATAGGTGAAGGTGCCCGTCATTGTGGTTGGTTGTAAATTAGATCTTCGGGATGATCAACAACTAAGTTTGGAGCAAGTAATGACACCGATCATGCACCAGTTTCGAGAGATTGAGACATGTATAGAGTGTTCAACATTGAAGCAGATTTAAGTGCAAAATGCAACACACCCACATTTTATGTGAAATATAGTTTGTATGAGTAATTGAATGATTCGAGAGATTGATACATGTATAGAGTGTTCAACACTAAAGCAGATTCAGGTGCAAAATGAAACACACCCACATTTGATGTGAAAAATAGTTTGTATGAGTAAATGAATGAAATTTGAAGGTGTTTTTTAATGAGAAATGGTTGTTGTAATATTATCTAGCCTTTATTTATAACAGTCTAGAGATATTCTAGCAATATTATACTACCCTGTTTTTTATTGCTTTTTTTAATACCTTAATATCACTTTTACAACTAGTTCTTTGTGTATTTTGAATATTATAAACCACCCAATTTTCCTTGATATTATGCCTGAAAATGTTACAACACAAATGACTGGTTGGAAGGAATCTCACTTTGAAATGGAGTTTTAAACTTTGATCTATTTATTACCGTGCATTTGCTAGAAGGAAATTAGGGCTATTAAAGTAAAACACGATGAGAGTGCAGTTATGGTGTAAATGCTAAGAAGAAAAGGTATGATAATTGTTCTGGTGGTTGAATAAAGTTTTTTTTTTGATGTTAGTATATGCTTGGTTAATGTATCTAGGGTGAATGCAACCATTTTTAAAATTTGGTTTTTGGGCTCTCTAAGTAGTGATAAGAGTGTGGTTATGCTGGAAATGTTAAGGAAAAATATGATAGTTCTGGGGGTTAAAAACAATATTTTCTATTTGATAGGAATTTGTTATTTTTTTAATCCATGAAATACATATCCCTTGGAAACCCACCCACCAGGAACATCCCTTCATTCTGAGAATGGTATCCAGGATAAGTTTTATTTTTCAGGGCTCAAGGCCCATACATTAATATACTTATTAAGAGATCAACATGTCATATGCGGGAATTAATCCTGTGTGGGGAGGATAACACTCCTCTCAACTGTCTGGGCAGACTCAATTGAAAAAATTTACCTTTTGTTGCTTGTACCTTCTTGGTTAATGTATCTGGGGCTACGAAAATGCAATTATTTTTAAAATCTGGTTTCTAGGATCTGTAAGTATAGAAGAAAATGTAAGTACTAGTTCATATCCTCATAGAAAAGGTACAGTTTTGTTTAGTATTAGAGCACAGAGGGCCAAGAAAACTTAGATCTGAACTAATCTAAAGATACCAAACCAATAACCACTAGATTTGTTAGAATAATCAACCCATAGTTACCTACCTTAGACATTAATTTTTATTATTTTTGTCTTATTACCTAGTTTCCTAGATTCCATTCTATGCTAGTTGACTTCTACATGACTTGGAAGTGAACACATGCTAAAAATGAGTCATGGAGTGATTGGGAAACATCCTAGAAACCATATTTAGCATATCTTCTTTATTCCAAATCCTCCAAAGCACATAATTTCTTTTTTTGAAAAGCTGCCTGTTTTATTGAGATTTAAGGCAAAAGGAAAAGCTAGACTAGGTGTAGTTGACTTGTTTTTTTCCCACATCATCCTCCATCCTTTTCTCCTAATAAAAGCATGTATGAGTTTTCTTTCCATCCCTCTTTAGCTTTCCCACTTGACTTAGGCAATTCGTGAGCATCTTGGTAGATTTGGAAACTGCTTTATGCACCTATGGGGGATTTGACTAGATTTAGTAAGCCTGCTTTTTGACCATTTCCAATCGCATCCTTATGCATTCAAATTCATGTAATTATATATTGTAGAAGCATATTACTTCATAAGGTTTTCTATTGTACACTTATTGAATACAGATTAGTGTATTGCTCCAATTTCAATCTCCTTTGGTGTTAATTTTGCATGTTTGATTAGCAATTTTGTGAGTGTAATTTTTCTATCTCTTGGGTTCAATTTCCACATGGTATTAGAGCCTTTGTAGATTGATTTATCTCCTTCCAAATTGTTATTTCAGGTTTGAAATCTTGACTGGGAGCGCATTCTGCTGATTGAAGGGCACAGTTTCTGAGCTATGGACCAATCTCAGAAGATCATCTTGACTCCATTCAATTTATTCAAGTGGAAAGATGATATGGAGATATTTTTGAGAGTGAAAGGTCTCTACAGGGTGACTATGGAAACTGAGGTAGAGCCCAATGCAGCTGCAGAGAAAATCAAATGGCACAACAGGAGGGATGAGGACTATGGTATTTTGTGTCTGAGCATTTCAAGAGACCTCCTCTTCCATCTTGATGGATTGACATCACCTAATGAAGTGTGGGAGAAGCTATAAGAGCTTTTTGGAAAGAGAGATGAGATGAGAGGACATCAAATCAATAATGAGCTGATTTCCTTGAGGTCCCAATAGCTTCGAATGCTTGCAACTCTACTTTTCCAAGTTTAAGGCCCTTGTTTTGTAGTTGAAATAGTGTGGGATCGAAAGAAGGAAGAGAAACTAGTTTTGGCCATTCTCTCTAAGCTTGGTCCTGACTATTTAGTGTTTGTTTTGACCTTCCATGCCACCAAGTTGACAGCTTGAAACTGGAAGATGCCTAAGATTTCATATTTCATGGAATCCCTCACACAGGATCAAGATAAGTTGGTGATGATGGGCACCATCAAATCTTCCAAAGACCAATATTTGGTTGCAGTAGATTCAAGGGTGGATTCAAAAAGCAAGAAAAAATCTAAAAAACACCCTAAGCAAAAGAGAGACAAGTCTAAGTCTCAAGAGGAGCCCCAAGGTTCCAAGAAGAATTCCCATAAGAATAAGAACAAAGGAGAAATGAGCAAGTGCACATACTATAATGAGGGCTATCATCCTGAGAGCTCTTGTATGAAGAAGCAAATTGACATGTTGACCCAACTATTGTACAAGAATAACATCATCCTTCCTGATTGCTCAAAGAAGAAGGAAGGAGGATCAAATTTAGAAGACAGAGAGAGAGTGCATGCACTAGTTTATGTCACATCAAGCTCACCTAGATTCATCATAGATTCTGGATCTTCTAGACACATGGTTTCGACAAAAGAGACATTCTCCTCTCTTGGCATGTCGAAAGGGCCACCAATAGTTTTGGGAGATGACTGTCTCACTGATTTTTTGGGGAAGGGTAGGATTGATCTTGACTATGGTAGCTTCAATAATGTTTTGTATGTCCCAGGTCTTGCCTCCAATCTCCTGTCAGTGTATCAAATGAATCATTCTGGGTCTCCAAAGAAAGTCATATTCTCCCCTGATGATGTTGAAATCACTGACATTTCCAATGGTAAAGTCATAGAAAAAGTTGTTGTTAATCACACTTCGAAGGTATACAAGTTTTCCCATTTCCTACCCTACTCAAACCCCTCTACTCTTCCAATTCATGCTAATGAGGCTAGTAAGCTTTGGCATGCAATATTTGGCCATCTTAACTATAAGTATATTTCTGATATGAGTGAAAAATATATTGTCATAGGGTTACCCAAAATCAAGTTTTCTAAGGGAGTCTGTCAAGGTTGTATCCTAGGAAAACACCCAAAGCACAAGTATGAGAAAGCTAGTCATGCGAGAACTTCTACACCTCTTAAGCTGATCCATAGTGCATTGCTGGTCCATTCCCTCATATTTCCATGATTCAAGACAAATCTGTACTAACCTTCATAGATGAATTTTCCAGGTATTGTTGGGTTCACTTCCTGAAGCATAAGTCCGAAGTTTTTGACCTCTTCAAAGTCTTTGGAGCCTTGGTTGAAAACCAGTCTGGGAGGAAACTCAAGATCCTCAGATCTAACAATGGTGGTGAGCATGCCAATTCTGAGTTCATTCAGTATTGTAAAGATGAATGTATTCAAATGCAGCATTCAATCCTGTTAGAATATAATCCGTCAGGATTATTGTAAATAAATAATTAAATAGGAATTTGAATAGTTGCCCGGGAAGGTGAAAAGGCTGGTTCTCAACCGCCTCATTGTAATCTATAAATTAATGTTTTAGTCGTGAATAGAATATTGAATTGGGAGTTATTACCAACAAGTGGTATCAGAGCAGGCCTGCCTTCCATAACTCCTGCTGCATTTCTGCTCATTTCTGGCATTCTGCTTGCCAGTCCATTGCCAGACTTCTCCATCAGTCTGCCAGTGGAGTCGCATGCAATGTATGCGTTACTCCATCTGCCTAAGTTTATTCTCTGCGTGCATGCAATACCTAACCCTAATCCTGAGTTATTCTTCTGCTCGCCCACTTGAACCTAAGTCTGGAGCTGTGACTGCCTGAGTGAAGAGTTTGCTGCGCGTAGGAGGTGTTGGAGATTGCTGAAGGCGTTGGAGGAGACCGGCGTGAAGCTTGAGCCTGCTGAATGCATTGAAGACTGAGCCCGTGAATGCTGTGCGTGGAGCTGTCTGCATTCTTTGTGTGAAGGCGTTCTGTGTGTGAAGGCATGGAGCTGTCAGCGTTGTATGAATGGAGGTAAGCCTTTTTGTTGACTGCAAATATAACATATCTGCATACCTGCGTGGAGAAGAAGCTGTTGAAATATTGTTGTATAAGCCTGCGTGGAGAAGAGACTGTTGAAATATTGTTGTATAAGCCTGCGTGGAGTCACGACTATAAATTTGGTGTTGAAATATTGTTAAATCGCATGGAGATATATAAGCCTGCGTGAATGGTGTGGCTTATCAAGGCTGGATTTGCAGGATTAAATAATTTTTAAGATGGTATGTCATTGTATACAGACGCTGTGGAATATAGCCCGCAATGTTCCATGATTTTAAAGAGGAATAGTATACATCTACTATATCTACATTTGAGAGCTGCGATTTCATGCTATGAAGACTGTGGAGATAACTGCATTTGAGCCTGCGTGGAGAGTTGTAATATACTACACCCATTGCTCAGTCACGTGAAGATTGCATATTTTATTGTTGTGTGGTCCCTGACCGTTGGACACTGCGCAAAACTTAATTTTACCCTAATTTTGTGTATTATATCTGCGTTGAGGTGTGGGAAGTTATATCTGCGTTGAGGTGTGGGCAGTTTGATTTCTTGTTGCTTGGTATTCATTCTTCAACTAAATAATGTATGATGTATATTGCTGCGATTAATATTGCTGCGTGAAGAGACTCGCCATATTCTCCTTCAAACAGATGGAACATGTCGTTGAGTGCCTCACCATCTTGCGGCTCGATGAGCATCTCTTCTTGCGGCTCGATGAGCATCTCTTGTATCTTCTTTGTGGGATTGAAAGAATAGTCACTTGAGGTAGAATTTGAGAAAGGGATCCAAGAAACGTTGATAGAGAACAAGAGAGTTGAAAGAAGGTTAACTAGGGTAAATAATTTCAATAGCAGATGAGAAGTTCACTGTATTCAAGAGATGATATTGCAAAGGGGTTTCAGTGTTTGTGGAAAATACCGGAGGCTGCCTGTGAAGACGTGAGCTGATGAGGGCGGTGTAGACTCATCCGGCACAATGACTGTATCTTGTGAATGCTCATTATGACCTATAGTCTGTGTGTTTCACAATAATTAATATGTGAAGCTGTAACAATAATTTTCTGCCACTACCATATATGAGCTGCGACTGGAGCTACTATATCGACCTCCATTTGTTCTTAAAGCTGTGACTGAACACTCTTTATATGTAAACCCTAGTTTTTCCCTAGTTCCAAACTGATATAATGAAGACTGATATAATGTATGCTGCTGATATAATGTATTCTGCCAGACTGATATAATGCATGCTGCGATTTGAGACTGTGTAATGGATGCTCAGATTTGAGACATTCTTATGTGATTTATTTCATATATTGAAGACTGCATAATACCTATCAGCATATCACATCTGCGACCACGTTGAAGAGCTGCCTGAGTAGAGCTGCGTGGAGCTGAATGTGAAGATTGTTGCTGCGATCCAAAGAATTGCTGATGATAATTGCTGCTACTAATCACTTGATTTTGCAGGGTATATAGTCTGGTGCTTGATTTTTTGTGCACTTATATCATTTGCACACTAATATATTAGCTTCCAGTGCCTCCACACATTGTATAAAAAGGAGTTGTTGTATATTTGAAGCTAGTGATTGATATATTGCATATTGAAGAAGTTTGTGTATGCTCACCTAAAGCTTGCATTGTACACCTTGGCAGAGACTGTAGACCTGCAAGGTTATTGTTTTTCTCTTTGTCATATCAAGTTTATTATTATAAACTAACAGTTGTAAAGATGCACTCTTTGGCATCTAGTATTGGTGCTGCCCTAGCTGGCAAAGACCATTCCAAAGACCCTTCCAAGGGAGATTACGGCAAAGAGAGAGGACAAGGAATAAGAAATTTCAGAGGCAGAGGGGGCAGAAACAAAAGATCAGATATGCAATGCAAGCGTTGAGGAAAGACTGGGCACACATCATATCAGTGTTGGGCTTCATGGGATTCCATTAAAGACAAGCACAACCAGAAGAAAGATGACCAAAATGCTAGTAAATCTTATGATTCTTGTATTGTTGCACATTGTAATCTTGGATTTAATGAAATGACTTCTCTCTCATCTTATAAAGATTGTTGGCTGCTTGATACTGGTGCAACATCACACATGACATTTAGAAAAGACTGTTTTGAAGAACTGAACGAATCAATAGATGGCATAGTGTACTTTGCAGATAAGTCAAGTATTAAACCAAAGGGAATGGGCACCATTTGACTGAAGATGCCTGGATTTCCTGATTTCTTGTTGAAGAACGTTCTCTATCTTCTATAGTTGTAGAGAAGCCTGCTATCCTTGGTGGAGATTCGACAGCAAGGCCATTCCATCCACATGTTTGATGGAATCGTTGAAATAAGGAAGTCCTCTGACAACCAAGCCATCATGACTGGATATGAAGATGGAAAGCTGCTGAAGCTCAAGGGTTCATCCGCAAGATTTCAGAACTATGCCTACCTCTCTCAGCATGGAGAAGGTAATATGTCATCTAGTTCATTGTGGCATGCAAGATTTGGTCATCTAAATTATAACGGTCTTCACCTGTTGAAAACGAATGGTGTATTTGTCTTGCCCACCATTCCTATAGAGAAGAATAAATGTGATGCATGTATTTTAGGGAAACATAGTAAGCTGCCATTCCATGAATCTAATTTCAGAGCAAGTAGGAAATTAGAGTTAGTACATTC